>OY856186.1:136970394-137075235 GCA_963693315.1 Diogma glabrata
TATATTATATATATATATATATATATATATATATATATATATATATATATATATATATATATATATATATATATATATATATATATATATATATATATATATATATATATATTTATATAAATATATATATATATATATATATATATATATATATATATATATATATATATATATATATATATATATATATATATATATATATATATATATTTATATATATATATATATATATATATATATATATATATATATATATATATATATACATATATATATATATATATATATATATATATATATATATATATATATATATATATATATATATATATATATATATATATATATATATATATATATATATATATATATATGAGCAATTTCACGAAGATTCAACAACGTTTTGACTTGACCCCTTTTAATTTTGATTATATATATATATATATTATATATATATATTTATTATATATATATATATATATATATATATATATATATATATATATATATATATATATATATATATATATATATATATATATTATATTATATATATATATATATATATATATATATATATATATATATATATATATATATATATATATATATATATATATATATATATATATATATATATATTTATATAAATATATATATATATATATATATATATATATATATATATATATATATATATATATATATATATATATATATATATATATATATATATATATATATATATATATATATATATATATATTTATATATATATATATATATATATATATATATATATATATATATATATATATATATATATATATATATATATATATATATATATAAATATATATATATATATATATATATATATATATATAATATATATATATATATATATATATATATATATATATATATATATATATATATATATATATATATATATATATATATATATATATATATATATATATATATATATATATATATATATATATATATATATATATATATATATATATATATATATATATATATATATATATATGAGCAATTTCACGAAGATTCAACAACGTTTTGACTTGACCCCTTTTAATTTTGATTATTTTTTGTTTATAGATAGTCTTTCATAAATAAAAATACAAGTTCTCTTAGAATTTTTTTTTCGACCTGGGGGCTTCACAGGGTGCCCCTCAATTTTTTGTTATTATATTATGTGAGTGCATTTTGACGAGCGATTGTAGAAAAACTACTCAATCGCTTTTCATAAGTGATATGTGGTTGAATAGGTATTAGAACAAAGTTTTTAAAAATGTACACTGTTAATTTTTTGAAATAATTTTTAACGGTGTAACATAAGAAAAAAACGATGTATTTGAAAAAAAGATGGCATAGCCTTTTTTTTTTTTAAATAAATTGAAGCTTATTTTATATCTAACCACTTGTGAAAGTTTGGGACTAGCATTATTTTTCGTTTCAAAGATAACATTACGTTGTGCATATGACTGTCGGGAATCAGTTTGTTTTGTTTTGAAGGAAAATTATAAAAATGGCGTTATAAACTAAGAGATTTTATTTTTTATGTTAAATATCAAATATTTTAATATGAGATGAACTTTTTAAAACATTATAAAAATTATATATGTAGTACAATAAATAAAATTGTTAAAAATGATTTACTTATTTTACAAACAGAAGTTTCTTTTGAATAGGAAAACAGTTCTGCAATTATTTTCTTTGTATTAGATGGCATAAAAAAATGAAATGTTTATTTGTCACTTTTAGTAATCACTTGTCACTCTTATATAAAATAATTTGACAGTCTCGACTGCAAACAAAAAAACCGTATAAATAACAAAATCTATTTAGGAACTTTTGACTGGAGAAGTATTATGTTCGTATTATGTTATTATGGTCATAAAGTAAAAGATTGTATTTTAACATTAAATTACAAATATTTTATTATTGAATAAACTTTTTAAAGTATCATACAAATTATATATGTAGGTTAAAGAAAATAAATATAGTTATTAAAAATTATTTACTTATTTTACATTTAAAAGTTTCTTTTGAGTTGGAAAACATTTTTGCATTTATTGTCTTAGTATTTAATGGTACAAAAGAATGAAATTTTTGAGTTCCACTTATAGTAATCGCATTTTTATATCGATTTTGTAATTTTTCTTGTTAATTGATATTCATTTTTATCGGCGTATCTAAAGTTTATGGTAGATGCCCATTTTAAAGCCCATTCGAAAAGTTTTTTTGGTGTATCAATAATATCTTTGCTTCCTATACTATAACGGTGTGCAACAGTGTGCAGTAATTTAAAATTCCTCCCTTCCTATGAATTGCGGTCTGTAGCTTTGGGACTTCAATCGTTGCACAATCGAAGGCTAATCACTGGGTTTGTTTTGGCTGCGGATATTTTATGTGCGCGTATTGACTGTCCATATCTTCTAGAGTGTTTAAATATTTATGTACCCTTCAAACAAGTCCGTCACAGTAAATTCTTATATATAGATTTTCATGGTAGTAGCTATGCTGCTAACGAACCCATAAATTTTATTTCTAGATGTTTTAACAAATTTTATGAGGTTTTCGATTACAATATAAGCAGAGACTCTCTGAAGCTTAAATTGAAAATTTTCTTGACTAATAACTTTTTAGTAGATTTGCAATAGCATAAGTTATTTTATTTAAAAATTTTACTTGTATTCATATTTTTTTCTTTTTTTTATATACATATTATATTTTTTAATGTTAGTTTAATTTAATATTTGTTGTTTTTTTTCTCTTATTGACTCTAGCTAATTAGATAAGAAGATGTATAGCAATGGAAATTCTTTTATGTTAATTTATTTGTCAATGGACAATTTTACAATTTTTAGACTACAGCTTATTTTTTTTGTTTATTTTTTTTTTTTTTTTCATGTTGTGCATGAATTGTTTTCTTTTTGGTAATCATTAGGGAGAAGAGAATCCTGTAGATTACATGTAAATAAATAAATAAATAAATAAATAAATAAATAAATAAATAAATAAACACGCTTCAGTGTACCACCAATTCCATCACAAGGTCCCTTTCCATGGCTGGTAGCATGAAAATGCCATTCTGCATCAACCTTAAAGTGTTTTTTATGGTGGCATAAGTTAATTAGGTTATGTTTATTTTTGTATTGAGAAGGTGCACCGTCAGTGTTATAAATTATTTTCGTAATATTAGAATTTATATGCGTTTTGATGAATTCAATAAGTTTTTTTTTTTTTTCTTTATAATTCCTTTTATTAAATTTTAATTATTTATGGTTTACATTTCTTATTTGTGTTAGGCAGGTATTAAAATATAACAAAAGTGAAATCATATATTTGCAAAAGCACATAGTGCTAAACGCAAATAAATTTATAAATTATTTGATTTTTGAATCATTGACTTAAGTACATATCAGTAACAAAAATATACATACATACATACACATATCCACACTTTTATATAAATAAATAAGTTAAATATAAGTTATCTTGATTAGTTTAAAGATTTAAATAATGAGTTACATCCAAATTATAACTAAAAATATATATGTTTGATTTTTTTTAAATGTTTTTGAATATTGATTCTTATTACTTCTAAAATTAAAAATAAAATTGATTGATTAATTGATTCTAAAGACTTATCTAATTGTTAATAAAAATTTATAGTATTCTGTACATAAATTGTTATCAGAAATATATTTCTTTAATTTTGGTTTAAATATTGAAATTCTAGGTTCATTTTTTAGACCATCAGGAAGAGAGTTATATAGTGTAAGACCTCTGTATAAAAGAGAGTTTTGACCGCTTGCCGTGCGAACGAAATCAATGTAGTAGTCATTTGCTTGGCGAGTAGGATAATCGTGAATAGAGTTAATTTGACGTAGCAAGAAGTTGTTTTTCAAAAGATTATTTTTTATTTTGAATACTAAAATCAAAATGTCGAGGTCTACTAGCTTTTTCACAGGTAAAATATTACTGTTGTAAAGAAGTTTCGTTGAGCAATCAAATTTCAGTTTCTTTATGTTACGTATGCATTTATTCACTAGAATATGAAGTTCTTTTATTCTGGTAGTTGCTGCGACTCCCCAAATCGGTAGCAAGTACCGTATATGGCTTAATACATGAGAGTGAAAAATTATGTATTTTATTTTTTGGGGTAGAATATCTCTCATTTTGCGTAGAATAAAATTACTAGTTCGGATTTTGCTTTTTATCTTATTGATATGATGGGACCAATCCAGTTTACTGTCGATGACGAGGCCTAAATACTCTGTTGCATAAACTCTTTTTATTGCTTGACTATTTATAAATAGATTAAATGATAGAAACTCATCCATGTTTTTATTTTTCACTTCAAATATCAAGTAGTTTGTTTTTTGCTCATTCAGTTTAAGATGACTATTCTTTGCCCAGTCGTTTATTATATTTAAGTCTGATTGCATTTTTAATCTTAAATCACTGCATGTTTTCTCTTGATACACTAACGCCATATCGTCCGCAAACATAATAAGCTTACCATTGAGATGTAATGAGAATAGACTATTAACATATATGTTAAACAGCAGAGGACCGAGAAGTGATCCCTGTGGAACTCCATATTTAATTGTATTAGAGCTGCCTATAATGGAATTTATTTTTACCGATTGCTGTCTGAGTGCAAGATAGCTTGCAAAAAATTTCAAACTTTTCCCTTGTACACCTATTTCATGCAATCGTTTAATTAAATATTTATGACACACAGAGTCAAAGGCTTTCTGTAGGTCGATGAACAAACAGGCAGAGAAAAATTTTTTATCTAAACCAGATCTAACATCGGAGATCACCTCTGACACTGCAGATAGAGTACTAGATTTTTCACAAAAACCAAACTGATTTTTGTGAATAATATTTTGTAATATACAATAGGGTTGCAATCGGCGAAATATTACACTTTCGAAACATTTGGAAAACGTGCTCAGCAAGGAAATTGGACGATAGTTTTCCGAAGACTGTTTACTACCAGCTTTATGCAGAGGAATTAAAATAGCCGTTTTTAAGCAATTAGGAAATTCGCATTTTTCAAGTGCATTGTTAATTAGTTCACTTAATTTTTGGGCCAGAATGTCCTTAAAATGCAGACAGAAATTTAACGATATGCCATCGTAACCAACGGCAGATCTTTTATTCAAGCTGTGAAAAATTTCAATGATTTCATCTTTGTTCGTCGTACATAACGAAAGAGAATTATTAGTTTCATCATCCTGCTGGTCTAGAAAACTTTCAATATTTATAGTACTATCTGGAATAATAGATTGGATGCAATCAACAAAGTACTGATTCAATATGTCACAATTAGTTTTTACATCTGTAATTAATTCATTGTTGTGTTTCAGTGCTATATTTTTTACATTTTTGTTTTTTTTAAATACGTGCGTATTTAAAATTTTCCACACATTTCTAAAATCGTTACCTTTTAATTCATTACTAAAGAAATTTATTTCTGATTGTTTTTCTTGCGTTTTTAATTTATTTTTGTAAAATTTAAATTTAGTTTTTAGAACATTATTATTAGGATATCTACATTTTAATTTGTAATATTTATCTCGTTTTAATTGTAATGTTTTAATTTCGTTTGTTGTCCAAGGATCATTAGTACTAACAGGAATGTTTTTTGTAACTATTTTTGTATGTTGTTTAATAACTGATGAGCAAGCATTAATTAATTCTTCAAAGGATTTAGTTTGAAACACATTGGTCTTAAAACTATCAATGTTTATTTTATTATAGTCTAAATAAGTTTTCGTTTGCATAATATTTGGAAGATCAATTTTGTTTTCTTTAAGAACGCTAAATATAATCATTTGATGATCACCGATGACACAATCATCAACAGATAGAAAATATTTTGGAGCCACTATATCTGTGATAACATGATCAAGTATAGATTGCGATTTATTTGTTATACGTGTTGCGAAATTCAAATCATTTTTATTCAAAATAATATAACCGTTAGAATTAATAGTATCATAATACTCTTGTACTCCAATTTCATTACTTTTTAATGTATTGAAATTGAAATCACCAATTACATAAAGGTTTTTATTGCTTTGAAGAATCTGATCAAATCTCTCCAAGAAGTCATCAACCATCCTTTTGTCCTTATAAGGAGGTCTATAAATTGCCAATATACTACATTCCAAACGTAATAACTTGACAATTAAAAAGTTGTTAACTCCGTAAGAGAGATCCATAATCAGATCAGATAAGATAGTATCTACAACATATATCGCAGTACCTCCACCACCTTTATTTTCTCTTGTAGAAAAATATGAGGTATAATTATTAATTTTATAAAATTCTGTTTCGTTTCTAAATACAAAAACTTCCGTTAATACTATGACATGGACAACGAAATCAAATGACGAAATTAAGTATTTTAGATCAGATAATTTGTCTCTTAGGCTTTGCATATTGACATATATTATATTTAAGTTTGAATTTAAATTACCTTTTGTTTTGTTTTTATAATGTTTTATATCTATGCAATCAAGAATATTATAATCAGAGTTCATTCAAAAGGAAAGAACTGGTTTAGTATTTTATGATATTAATTAAATGTTATTGAATGAAGATTTAATGATACTGTCCACCTTTGTTTTTGCATTGACGATTATGATGTTGGATTTATCATCTTTTTTTATAAGGACTTTGTTAGTAAAATTACAAAACCATACATACTTGTAACCATGTTGTTTAATTTTTTTTGTATAGTTTAACAAATCCAGATTTGCTGGTGTAAGAAATGATGAAAGAAAAATCTTTTTCTCTTGATCCGTGTGATTAACAATTTGATAAGTAAAAAGCGGTCCATGTTGCTTTTTGGCACGCATTACATGTTGTTTGATGTTTGGTGAGGTAAACTTTACCAAAACTGCTGTTTCTGATGTGTTATGCTGATCTTTTTTTACTATCCGACGGGCATCAATTATGTCTTCTTTAGACATAGTTACGTTTATTGCACTTAGCACATCGAGAGAAACTTTGATTAAATCAAGATTTGCAATAACTGGTACACCGCCTATCAATATGTGATTATCAAGTTTTTCTTGTTTTAACATTTCGATTTCATACTCCAACGTCTGTAATCTATTTTCAAACTGTGCGTAATTAAACATCCATTTCTTTATCATCTGATTATCTTTTAGAATCTGATCAAGTTTTGCCGAAATATCTGGGTGGTTTGTTCCATCAGCCATCGAATTGTTTTCCTCACTAGATATTGATGTAGAACGAGATTGATGTTGTCTACAATTATTAGAGCAAACATAGGTTTCTTTATTGGCGTTAATGTTTGAATATTTGATGCGGTTAATGCCGGCACATTCAATGTGATACAATTGTTCGCACGTTATACACTTGACCTTTTTGTCTTTTTTCGTAATAGCTTCTGCACAAGTTTTGCATAACGTTTCGTTAGGCGTTGTTTCGATTGTGGTTTTCAAGAAACTTTTTGGTGAGTTTCTTAATTGATTACGATTAGGCTTACGATTACCACCCATGATTTAGTTACGCGATAAGAATAAAGTTAAATATTTTTTATATAGTTACGTGGATTTTATATTGTAATACACTTAACACAAACTTATTTTTTTCCACTATATAAATATAATTCGTAACAGTATTTAAGCACTCAATTTTTATTTAGACTAATAACAAAATATAGCATTTAATAACTGTTGTTATCACAAATAAATATTCAATTTTTTTTTTAATTTTAATTTTTTTTTGTATTTAATTTATATTTTTGATTTATTTAGAGCAAAATATTTTTGCGACTGTACTCGACAATGATCGAAAAAATATCAAGTTTTGTAAAAATATATTTTGTAATAAGTTTTGTAATGAAAAGGTGGACTGTAGTACTGTTGTGATAATTTGTGATCATCATATCCGAAATGAGTATAAAACTTCGGTGCTGTATATATTCACTTGCGGTACTTTTAAAATAAATGACAAATGGATGAATAGTAGCTTGTGAATTATTATAATAATAGCCTTGAACCGCATCCTGAATTATGAAGCCGTAGTTTTCAGAAAAATCCCCTCCTCATTGAGGAAAAAAAAATTAGAAGCAGGAAGTGCCTGCTTCTAATTTTTTTTCCTCAATGAATGTAGATTGCTGTTTTGCTATAAAGTTGTGTGGTATCAAAATTTGTAAACAGTAAATAAATTTTTTCATAAATTCTTCTACAGTTTCTATTAAAGTATCCAAATTGCATCGATCAGTGGTATTCCATTGTTGATATTTGACTTGAAGGATTCCTTTAACGTCAAAATCATTTAGTAATTTTTCTTCCAGTTGTTGAAGTTTTTTTGAACATTCATTGCACTTCAAAGTATCTTCTGTTAATTCACCACATGAAACAAAGTCAATTAATGTTTTATAATTCTGGAAAGCAGCATCAGTAATTCAAGGCATCTTAGAGTGTTGAATCATTAGTTTCATATATTGATGTATGGTACACACGCACACATTATGAACTCCTTGGGATAATTTTATACATTCTTGTGGTCGAAGGGACGTGAATTTAGTAAATCCTATTTTCACATCAGGAAACTTATTTTTAAACTCCACATAAGCTTCATTTAATGTACATAGCAATAAGCGCTTTTGTGTTTTTATGCGCTCATCTCCTTTTTTAAAAGATATTGCATCTCGTTTGCCTGGCAATAATCTCCTGATTTCATCACTTTTATAGAACTGCTCCACAACATTTATATCTGTTGTGGATACACCTCTTTTATCCGTCGCAGATGAATGCTGAAAATTATTTTTATGTAGAGTTTTACTTTTTTCAACCAAATGACGCGTAGCATTACTGTTGTTTGTTATTATAATTATATTGTTATTATAATTATATTATTATATTTAAAAATATAATGATATATATTATTATATTTAAAAAAAATTCTACCTGAAGTCGTATTTTTCATTTATCAAAGGCTATCCATAAACTAAAAATAAACCAAATTAAAAAGGGTCGAGTCAAAATGTCGCAAAATTTTGCTGAACTTGACTGAAATTGCTTTTTAAAAAGTTCATTTAATAATAAAATATTTGATATTTAACATAAAAAAAATCTGAATCTAAAAATCGCCATTTTTATAATTTTCCTTCAGAACAAAAAAAACTGATTCCCGACAGCCATATGCACAACGAATTTTATCTTTAAAACAAAAAATAATGCTAGTCCCAAACTTTCACAAGTGGTTATAAAATAAGCTTCAATTTAGTTTAAAAAAAAAAAAAGGCTATGCCATCTTTTTTTCAATTACATCGTTTTTTCTTATGTTACACCGTTAAAAATTATTTCAAAAAATTAACAGTGTACATTTTTCTTATAGCTATTCAACGACATTTATGAAAATCGATTGAGTAGTTTTTCTACAATCGCTCGTCAAAATGCACTCACATCACAATATAACAAAAAATTGAGGGGCACCCTGTGAAGACCCCTGGTCAAAAAAAAAAATTCTAAGAGAACTTGTATTTTTAATTTATGAAAGACTATCCATAAACAAAAAATAATCAAAATTAAAAGGGGTCAAGTCAAAATTTCCCAAAAATTTGCTGAACTTGCGTGAAATTGCTCATATATATAACGATATATTTAGCGGCACTCTCACGGTCGCATTTTTCGACCTACACCAAAATAATTTTCTGTTTATGTTTCGGCAAATAATGGCTTAGACAAGTGCGTGAACTGGCGGTTCGTGAACTGGAACATATCCGGGTACCGGTTAAGCGGCTAGAGCCTAAAAAGTCGAATAATTTAGGGCGCTATAACTTCCGTTTGAATCATAATATTTTAATAAAATTTAAAAATATTGAATATTTCAACCTTTTGTTATCATTTTTATCCAGATGACAACCTTGGCGTTTCAGGTTCCTCAAAAATCAGCTGTTTTCAAAATTTACTAAACTTTGCTGTCCTTGATCTAGCTGAAAATGGCCAAGCTCATATATGAAAACTTTTTCTCACGTATATAAAATATAAATCTTTCCAAAATTTTCAAAAAAATAGTTCAAGTCTAAAGGTTGAGACCCTAGGGCTGTTGAAATGAAAACAAACGCAAAAGGCAATGCTTTCATCATGTTTCAGTTTATATCATTTAAATTCATCTGAACTTTTAAACTATAGCCTCTAATTTCAGCTTTCTAACCCAAAAGGTTCCATTTTTATAAGCATTATAATGCACCCCTTGCAAGAAAAATATCAAGACATTTAATACCATAGAAAAATTATCAAAATCTCTTTTGTTTTTATTTTTTTTTACTAAGTAACCGTTTGAAAAAAGATTAAATAAGAACAAAAAAACACAACAACAAAAGATGATTTTAAAATAAAATTGTTTGATAATGTTTGATTATAAATTATGTGTGATGGTATAATTGTAGTTGTGACGTAGTTCATTTGATCTTTGGTGGATTTAATATGCTATTAAAAGTAGTTTAAACTAACTTAAATAAAACTGTTCCGAAATTGTATTGATGGAGTTAGTTCGGCTAATGTATTTAATTTGGTTCGATAATATTTTTGAATTATTCTGTTTCTACTTAAATTTTTTATTTAAACTAATCTCTCTCTCTCTCTCTCTCTGGCGTTTACATCCCATGAAGGGATTTTGCCGTCTGTGCCACCAGCTTCCAATCATCTCGTTCCATGACCAGTTGACCCCAGTTTCGACATCCTATATCACGAAGGTCTTGGATGATGTCATCACGCCAGCGTTGTCTAGGTCTTCCTCTTCGACGAACACCAGCTGGTTGTTGTTGGGACGCTTTTTTTATCATTCTTTCCAATGGAGCCCTTTCTACATGACCAAACCATCTAATCCGGTTGGATTTAATGAATCCGATTACATCGCAGCCTCCAAGAAGCTGTCTGATTTCATGATTCATTCGGATTCTATACTGATTTTCAGCAACTTTACATGGACCATAAATTGTTCGTATGACTTTCCTCTCGAATGTTGATAGAATTCTACAATCGGAGGAAGTCAGTGTCCAGCTTTCACTTCCAAATGTAAGCACAGGTCGAATCAATGCTTTGTAAAGTGTGAGTTTACACGACCGCGAAAGATGTTTTGATCGCAGAAGTTTTGAGTATGCGTAGAAAACTCTGTATGCGGCAGAGACACGGGCTTTGATATCTGCCTGCATGTCATTTGACGATGTTATTACAGACCCGAGGTATTTGAAGTTTTCCACGCGTTCCACTTCATAGTCGCCAGTATCCAGATTTCCGGGAGGTATGTTCTTGGATGTTGTTAACACTTTAGTTTTGCTGGTGTTGATGCATAATCCAAGCCGTTTAGCATTTCTTTCAAGCTGAGAGAGACTATCCTTAATATCGCTTGTTCTACGTCCAAGAAGCACAATATCATCTGCGTAGCCAAGAACTTGACTAGATTTGTTATATATGCAGTTTTGTGTCTCAATTCGGCTTTTTCTTATCGCGTACTCCAGCGCCAAATTAAATAGTACGGGCGCGAGTGCATCACCTTGTCGAACACCTGATGTTATATCGAAAGGATCAGAAACTGACCCTTCGATTACTATTCTACAATTTGATCCCGATGTTGTGAGTTTACACAGAGAAACAAGTTTCTCTGGGATACCAAGGCATATGAGTGCGGACCAGAGGTTGTCGCGGATGATACTATCATATGCTTGCCTGAAATCAACGTAGAGCTGGTGAATGCTGATGTTGTACTCCCAACATTTTTCCAGAATCATCCTTAATGTAAAACATTGATCTGTGGTTGAGCGGTTGGGACGAAAACCACACTGATAGTCACCGATGATAGATTCGGCGAACGGGATGAGTCGAGCAAGTACAACATTAGCTAGTATTTTATATGCAGTGTTCAACAGTGCGATGCCACGATAATTTTCACACTTTAAACGGTCACCTTTTTTATGTAGCGGAACAATGAGAGCTGTTTTCCATTCATCAGGTAGTTCTTCTTAGTCCCAGATTGCAAGAATCAGATCGTATATACGTGAGACCAGAGCTGCTCCTCCATTTTTCAGAAGTTCTGCGGGAATTCCATCGAAACCTGGTGATTTGCCATTTTTCAGTTTTTTAATGGCAGCTTCCACTTCCTCTATTGCTGGGTAAGGGACAAAAATCTCTTCAGTTGATGGAGCAATTGCTGGAATAGGATGAACTTCGTTCGTCCTATTCAGTAGGTCTTGAAAGTGGGATCGCCACACTGCCAGCACATCACGTTCACTTGTTGTAAGTTCATTATTTACATTTTTGATGGCTGTAGATCTTGGGTGGAAATCTTTGGTCAGATTTCGTGCATTGGCAAAGCACTCTTTTGAATTTCCGTTGGCCGCATGTTGGTTGATGTTTTCGATGCAGCTCTTCATGTGTTCGCGTTTCTTTTTACGTAGAAGTTTTGCTGAGGCTTTCCTGGCGCATAGATAATCAGCTTGCGAGCTTCGGGTGTTCCTTGTTAACCATTTTTCTCGCAGTTTTTGTTTATTTTCAACGGATTGGCGGCACTCGTCGTCAAACCATTCGTTGTGTGATTTCGGTGGTCGTTTTCCGATTGTAGTTTGTGCTGCGGATATGATGGTTGATTGAAGCGTTTGCCATTACTAATCTGACACATCTAATTTTATTTGGACACAAAACCGTCTGACCCTGAAATCTACCTATTTCTAGCGGATATACCTGCTGCTGGGATTTTTTTTTCTTCTATTTTGAGGTTTATTAAAATTTCATACAAAAAATAAAAGAATAGCAGAAATTTTTGATAGAAGATTTTTATTGAATAGGGCCGAATATTAGCTTTATTGTACAACAAGAAGTTTCTAAATTTAATTTTGTGATGTGAATTAGTTAAAGTGATATTAATATTAAATTAAGAATAATTACGTTTAATTCAATTTAAAATTTCTTCTGGGATAATTGATTCTAGACTATGAAATGTAATGCATGTAAGAGTTGGTAATGGGGTATTCCTAATAGGTTTAATTGGGCTTTATATTGGATTAAGGAAAGCTTCTCTCTTGTTTTTAACTGTTTGATTTGATTTATTTATCTAAAATTAAAAACTAATTCGTGTGTTTGAAATGAAGACTCAATCTACAGTGAAAATCTTAACAGGATCAAAATACTTTTTATTAATCATTATTTAAAAATCTTTAAACGGTTATTACCCTTGCATAAAAGTTTAAGAAAGCACTAACAACAGCGCTTGAGTTTTACATCATACAAAACCAACCCCTAAAAGTTTGTTCAACATTTCATACTCAAATCATCAAAATAAGAGAAGAAAATGGTAAAATACAAATTTAAAGAGATGAAACTTTTTCGGGAAAACTAGCTAAATTCATTTTTTCCTCATTTCTTTTTTACTGTATATGTCATTTATCTATTCAATCTTTCATATACGTTCAAATTATAAACGTAACATAAAGCAAATTAAACTGTTTTATTATTTATTTCCTTTTTGGGTTTTATATTTAATTTAAATAAGTTTTAAATATATTTAATTCAAGTTAAACTAATAACAAAATAAATTAGGGAATTCAAACAACTCAAATTAATGTAAAGCTAAGAAAGATTTTCACATAAAAACCTAAGTGAAGAAAAGTTTGTATATGTAAATTAACCTAAAAATTGAAAAACAAAACAGTGCGTTATAAAAAAATTAAAAACCGTGTTGTTAAATTACAATGTTTACAGTTGTAACTCAAGTTTAATCGCTGTAATAAAATTTAAACGTAAGTACATCATTAAACTTTTTAAGGTTTTGGACTAAGGTTTTGGATTCAAGTTTTTTTTTGCAAAGAAATAAAACAGCTTATTTAATTGTTTAGAATAAATATTTGGAAGTTAAAGTTATCGATCCAAAATTGTCTCACTGTGGTGATAATTGTGTTGTACTCTTTTACAAACAATATTCGTTCTACAGTTCTACTTGTTACCAACTAATTTTTTTTTTGTTTCTTTTATTTGATGATAATTGAAATTATGAGAATTAATAAAACGAATAATGAATCTAATCCGAACGATTATAGTGTAAAGTTTTGGGTAGTTTTATTGATGAAAAATTAAACTTTAAAGTTAAATGCGGTGAAAATTTAAATATTTTGTTTATTTTTTTAAATTTGATTATTTCAAAAGGTAATATTTTATTTTAGTTCTGTCATTTTTCAAGTTTTGTCAACTATTAACTTTTGAATTTTCATGTCCAACTCTTTTTCTGTTTGTTGTATTAAATATCAAAAACCATTGTTTTTTGTGTCGGAATTCGACTAGTCGAGCTCCACCGGCGAAACAATAATTCTTATTTAGAAAAATAATGCATTGACAAACTTGGATTCTTATTCTTGATATATACTAAATATAGGTTAGATCCATTAAATGCTTCAATTGATGAAAAACGTGTTCTAGACAGAGTGCACCCCAACATGCATGAAAAATAAAAATTCTGCCAATCCGATGTAACTTTGAAATGAAATTGCTCAAGAACGGCTATACCGATTTCATCAAACTTTTTTTTTGTTTGATAGATGATTAATTAGTCGTTTGAAAAAAAATTAATTTACTGTATTTTATAATTAGTTTTCAAATAAAAAAATTAAAAAAACTTTTTTAAAGATGGCGCCAGGGTCAAAGATCAATTGGGATTTAATTAATTTTTTTTCTAAAAATAGTTCTATCCTTACTCTAAAACATATCAAATTTTCAAAGAGGCTAAAATACTTGTTCTTGAGATATTTAATTTTAAAGATTTTTAGTACGGCTGAAATTCGAATTTTTCAAACAACTTCCATTAACAAAAAATTTTAAAATCAATTAAATTTTAACTTTTTTTATTTTTTAAATATAGTTCTAACCTTACTTTATAATATATCAAATTTACAAAGAGGCATTAATTCGTGTTCTTGAGATATTTAATTTTAAAGATTTTTAGTCATCCTAAAATTCTAATTGTTCATTATTTTTTCGAACAATTTTTATCATCAAAAAATTATAACCACTGAAGTTCGAGAAAATAATGAACAATTAGAATTTTAATCGAACTAAAAATCTTTAAAATTAAATATCTGAAGAACACGCATTAACGCCTCTTTGTAAATTTGATATATTTTAAAGGAAGGTTAGAACTATATTTAAAAAATAAAAAAAAGTTAAAATTTAATTGTTTTTAAAATTTTTTGTTAATGGAAGTTGTTTGAAAAAATGAAGAAAAATTCGAATTTCAGTCGTACTAAAAATCTATAAAATTAAATATCTCAAGAACAAAAATTTTAGCTTCTTTGAAAATTTGATATGTTTTAGAGTAAGGATAGAACTATTTTCAGAAAAAAAATTAATTAAATTCCAATTGATCTTTGACCCTAGCGCCATCTTTAAAAAAGTTTTTTAATAGTTTTATTTAAAAACTAATTATAAAAACAGTAAATTAATTTTTTTTCAAACGACTAATTAATCATCTCTCTCTCTCTCTGGCGTTTACATCCCATGAAGGGATTTTGTCGTCTGTGCAATAAGCTTCCAATCATCTCGTTCCATGACCAGTTGACCCCAGTTTCGACATCCTATATCACGAAGGTCTTGGATGATGTCATCACGCCAGCGTTGTCTAGGTCTTCCTCTTCGACGAGCACCAGCTGGTTGTTGTTGGGACGCTTTTTTAATCATTCTATCTAATGGTGCCCTTTCTACATGACCAAACCATCTAATCCGGTTAGATTTAATGAATCCGATTACATCGCAGCCTCCAAGAAGCTGTCTGATTTCGTGATTCATTCGGATTCTATACTGATTTTCAGCAACTTTATATGGACCATAAATTGTTCGTATGACTTTCCTCTCGAATGTTGATAGAATTCTACAATCGGAGGAAGTCAGTGTCCAGCTTTTACTTCCAAATGTAAGCACAGGTCGAATTAATGCTTTGTAAAGTGTGAGTTTACACGACCGCGAAAGATGTTTTGATCGCAGAAGTTTTGAGTATGCGTAGAAAACTCTGTATGCGGCAGAGACACGGGCTTTGATATCTGCCTGCATGTC
Organism: Diogma glabrata; assembly: GCA_963693315.1. Taxonomy (NCBI): domain Eukaryota; kingdom Metazoa; phylum Arthropoda; class Insecta; order Diptera; family Cylindrotomidae; genus Diogma; species Diogma glabrata. The sequence goes on from OY856186.1 coordinate 136,986,519, forward strand.
ATTTGACGATGTTATTACAGACCCGAGGTATTTGAAGTTTTCCACGCGTTCCACTTCGTAGTCGCCAGTATCCAGATTTCTGGGAGGTATGTTCCTAGATGTTGTTAACACTTTAGTTTTGCCGGTGTTGATGCATAATCGAAGTCGTTTAGCATTTCTTTCAAGCTGGGAGAGACTATCTTTAATATCGCTCGTTCTACGTCCGAGAAGCACAATATCATCTGCGTAGCCAAGAACTTGACTAGATTTATTATATATGCAGTTTTGCGTCTCAATTCGGCTTTTTCTTATCGCGTACTTCAGCGCCAAATTAAACAGTACAGGCGCGAGTGCATCACCTTGTCGAACACCTGATGTTATATCGAAAGGATCAGAGACTGACCCTTCGATTACTATTCTACAATTTGATCCCGATGTTGTGAGTTTGCACAGAGAAACAAGTTTCTCTGGGTTACCAAGGCATATGAGTGCGGACCAGAGGTTGTCGCGGATGATACTATCATATGCTTGCCTGAAATCAACGTAGAGCTGGTGAATGCTGATGTTGTACTCCCAACATTTTTCCAGAATCATCCTTAATGTAAAACATTGATCTGTGGTTGAGCGGTTGGTACGAAAACCACACTGATAGTCACCGATGATAGATTCGGCGAACGGGATGAGTCGAGCAAGTACGACATTAGCTAGTATTTTATATGCAGTGTTCAACAGTGCAATGCCACGATAATTCGCACACTTTAGACGGTCACCTTTCTTATGTAGCGGAACAATGAGAGCTGTTTTCCATTCAGTAGGTAGTTTTTCTTGGTCCCAGATTGCAAGAATCAGATCATATATACGTGAGACCAGAGCTGCTCCTCCATTTTTCAGAAGTTCTGCGGGAATTCCATCGAAACCTGGTGATTTGCCATTTTTCAGTTTCTTAATTGCAGCTTCCACTTCCTCTATTGCTGGGTAAGGGACAAAAATCTCTTCAGTTGATGGAGCAATTGCTCGAATAGGATGAACTTCATTCGTCCTATTCAATAGGTCTTGAAAGTGGGATCGCCACACTGCCAGCACATCACGTTCACTTGTTGTAAGTTCATTATTTTCATTTTTGATGGCTGTAGATCTTGGGTGGAAATCTTTTGTCAGATTCTGTGCATTGGCAAAGCACTCTTTTGAATTTCCGTTGGCTGCATGTTGGTTGATGTTTTCGATGCAGCTCTTCAATTGTTCCCGTTTCTTTTTACGTAGAAGTTTTGCTGAGGCTTTCCTGGCGCATAGATAATCAGCTTGGGAGCTTCGGGTGTTCCTTGTTAACCATTTTTCTCGAGGTTTTTGTTTATGTTCAACGGATTGGCGGCACTCGTCGTCGAACCATTCGTTGTGTGATTTCGGTGGCCGCTTTCCGATTGTAGTTTGTGCTGCGGCTATAATGGTTGATTGAAGCGTTTGCCATTCTTCTTGTATGTTTAATGGCATCTCAGAAGAGATGTCATGCTCTTCTATGTTTTGTGTTATTATTTCCTGATATCTGTTCAGCGTTTCCGGATGTTTAAATGCATCGACGTTCCAGCGCACGGTCTTTTTTGCTTGTCTATTAAATGTAGATGATAATTTGCACTTGTACTTAAAGATGACAAGCATATGATCAGTGTCCATATCAGCACCTCTGTATGATCGAACGTCAGTTACACTTGTAGAGTGTCTCTTAGAGATCATGACGTGATCGATTTGATTTTCCGTTCTTCCGTCATCTGATTTCCACGTTGCCTTGTGAATTCTCTTGTGAGGGAAGAAAGTGCTGGAAATTACTAGATCATACATCATAGCCAGCTCGGCTGCACGAAAACCGTTATTGTTGCTGGTATGATGCAAGCTGTTAGGGCCGATATGTGTTTTAAGTTCTGCAATCCTACCAATTTGAGCATTAAAGTCACCTACCACGATTTTTATATCGTGCCGCGGGATTTTATTGATGACTTCTTCGAGTTCTAGGAAGAACAGGTCTTTAATATCATCTGCTTTATCTTCAGTAGGTGCATGAACATTGACGATCGTTACATTGAATTTTTGCGTGCGGATTCTCAGTGTGCATAACCGCATATTAATTGGGCAGAAGTCGATAACATGCTGATTCACGCGACGGTGTATAAGAAAGCCAACTCCAAATTCTCCTCCGTTTTGATGACCGCAATAATAAAGAGTGTATCCTTTCGCTGTTTCATGGATTCCACTACCTGGCCATCTTAGTTCTTGTAATGCCACTATATCTAGTGTGTAGCTCTCGACTTGTTGTGTGAGTTTTAGGAGATCTCCTGGTCTTCTAAGGCTTAGCACGTTCCAGGTTCCCATTTTTAAATCGTAGTCCGGGTACAGTTTCCGAGGTCGTTCCAATAATGAATCCGAGATATTCCGAGGCCTGTGTACAGAATTCATGACAATAATTTTTTTACGGAAATGGGGTGTTAGCCCTTCGCCCAACCCAAATTTTCGTGAATGGGTTCGTTCTGCATCTTAAAGTCACCAGAAACAACATTTTTACATGTTTATATAGCGAGCCGCTTGATCCAAGACAGACGCCCGCTGAAAACCGCCCCTTACATGGAGAACAGACGCTTTCTAAACATTTATATAGCGAGCCGCTTGATCCAAGACAGACGCCCGCTCCAAGCCGCCCCTAACATGGAGAACAGACGCTTGAGTTGCATTGGTTTTATGGCGCCAATGACCCGCCATGGTGCAGAATCATTGAGTATAAGCCGTATTTACTCTGCCCCTCTCAACTACACCAACCTAATTCTGTTAGCGTTACCCAGGTAGCACGGCGTGGACGTAAAATTTCGGATTTTCGCTACCCAATTAATCATCTATCAGACAAAAAAAAGTTTGATGAAATCGGTATAGCCGTTCTTGAGCAATTTAGTTTCAAAGTTACATCGGATTGGCAGAATTTTCATTTTCCATGCATGTTGGGGTGCCCCCTATGCTCAAACTATGCACTTTAAAAAATTTTTAAAATAAGTTGTATTTTTTATTTTGTCCATACTACTTATATGCCAAGTTTCAGGAAAATCAAAAATGGTCAAGTTCAAATTTTGACTTTTTCACCTGCGTAGATCACGTTTTTCATCAATTTTAGTCCTTTCCACTTGTACGCAGTGCAAGACATCACTTCTTCGTTTCTTACCTTTTTTCCTTGCTTATAAACTAAATTTTAATATGGAAACTCCAATTTGGTTTATAGGCAGTTTATAGGGAGAGAGGTAAGAAGCAAAGAAGTGATGTGTGGCACTGCATACAAGTGCTAAAAGGGCTATTAATTGTTAACGGCTTGCAAAAACCTTATATAACAAGTTTCGCCAAAATCTGATATCAGTGTTTGAAGTTTAGACAAACAGCAGTGCGGTTGACTTCTCACTTTCTTCAATAATGCCAGAAAACATATCAGTTAATTCTTCTACAGATCCAGATTATCATAGTTTTATCAAAATCTTTCCATGATCTAAGCTCTAGTACACTAATAAATAAATGTTGGTGTTGAATAAAAAATATTAAAAAATTGCATACTGGAAGTGAAAAATTGGTTAAAAATAAAAAAAGTCCAAGCGGCACGTATATCCGCTAGAAATAAGTAGATTTCGGGACCAGACAGCTTTGTGTACAAATAGAATTGGATATATCAGATTAGTTTAAATAAAAAATTTAGGTAGAAACAGAATAATCCCAAAAATTTATCAAACCAACCAAACTACTTTATCAATGCAATTTCGAATAGCTTTATTTAATTTGGTTAAAACTCCTTAATAACCTATTAAATCCTTTGGTGGATTAACGATCTAACTACGTCATAACTGCAATACTACCACACATAATTTATAATCAACAACAACATCAAACAACTTTTACACCTCAAATATAATACAAACATCTATCAATTTAGAAAAACTTTTGTAAATGTGTAATCAATATACATATATTTATTTCACCTCTGTTCAGCTGCCCCCCCCCCCCCCACCACGCATAAATAAAAAAAAATTTAGCTCAGAATTAGGAGCTATTTAGGAGCTTTCAAAAAACGCAAGAATAAAACTTTGAGCTCAACCCCCTAAGCAGAAATCTTCAATTGAAAGTGTGGGGGAGGCTGAGTGAACTTGCACTCAGCCCCCCCACACCTTAAAAATAACCCTAGAGGATCGTAAATAGGCTCAGAATTAGGAGCTATTCAGGAGCTCTTAAAGCTGTATACTTTTGATTTTAGAGCTCCACCCCTATTCTTAAAACTACCCCAAAACTAGTTTGCAAACGGAGATGACACAAAAAATAACATTAAATTAAAAATTTCTTTACTACATGTAATTCTTGAATTTAAAAAAAAACATAGAAAAGGGCAACTGTTTATTTCTCAGTTGCAACCCTTTAGAAGAAAAACCACCCCTTGGGTTAAAAACGCTTAAGGGAACTATGTTAAACCTACTCGACACAAAAATATATAAGGGTGCGGATAAAGTTCCCATTTAGGAGCTTACTAAATGTGTCATTTTATATTTCTGATTTTCTACCCTTTAGAAAGTGCCACCCCTTGTATCATACACGCGTAAGAGAACTATTTTAAAGCATAGAGATTAGATTATATTAGATTATAAAGGAATGGACAGGTTGCATGAGGCAAACTTGTCCTGGCACGCAGACTCTACGGTCCATAGCGCCGTGTCCGAGCTTGGTCTCATAACAATTATTCCACAAACCTTTCTGTAAGTTTAATGAAATCCAAAACCAACTGTATTGGCGACAGTTTGATAATGCCAGCCTCTACAGCTACAGAGCCAAAAATCCTAGCTCTGACACTAGAAAAGGCTGGACATACACACAGAAAGTGCTCCGAGTCTTCCTCCTCTTCAAGACAAGACTCACACACAGGACTTTCCCTAAGTCCCATGGTAAAAAGGTGTTTATTTAGATGTCCATGTCCAGTATGGACACCGACCACAGTGCTGAGAGTTTTCCTCTTCAGATTTAAAAGAAAATTTGTAACGTCCGCTATATTCGCCTAAACAATAATAAAACCAATTCATCTTCTTTTTTTAATTCAATAAAACTTTATTTCAATAGTTTCAGTTCATTTTTACATTAATAATAATTTTAAAATTTTCTAATATTTAACGGCTAGTTAAATTTCGAATATACTGAAAAAATAAACGAACGTACCAATTTTATTTTCATTTCTAACGAACAGATGTCGTTACTAATTTTTGCTGAATCTTGGTGTTACACGATTTTCATTAGAAGATGTCAAAGAAAAATCACATTTTTTTGTTGATTCATTATTTTTCGATGTTTAAAATTGCATATAAAAAAGTTTTCATTCCGGTTTTGGTTTTTCAAAAGATCACATCTAATCAAAGTAAAAATAGTAAAAATATTGCAATTAATATAATTTAAATATAAAAGTGATTGTATGTCTTATCATTATATTTTTCATAATAATTACTTGTGAAAAATAATAGTGGAATTTTGAAAATCGGTTAAACAAAGAAAAGGATAAATTATTCATATATGTAGTGTCGAAGAAAATTTTCCTTGATTTTATAAAAATAAAAATAACCTTGATTTGTTAATGTTAAAAATATCTGTGATACGTCATTGGTCTTAAAACAAAAAGAAACTAGTAGGGTAGGGTGTGACCATAGCGGCCACGCCAAGAACTTCCCGTTAAGTTAAATAGGTAACATAAAGATATTTTCTTAAAACTTTAATAAATTGAAATTCTCTTTCTAAGACTTGCAATTAATCGTCATATTTTCATCTTTTGGTTACACTGGAAAGAAGATTTTCATTGCACCATATATTTAAAAAAAACTAACGGTGGAGTCTACTTAAAGTCTACTTTGTCAACGTTGCTAAAATTTTTTCGATTTTTATCATACAATAACACCATTTTTATGGTTTCGTACTTTGAAAAAGTAAAAACGGTACCCTATTGGTGAGACTTCGGTGTCCGTCCGAATTTCTACATAATCGATTTTCTCAAAAACTATAAGTGCTATCAACTTGAAATTTTTTACAGTTATTCAATGTATTTGTCCACGCCTACTGACAACAAGAAAATTTTGAATATTATTTTTTATCAATATTTTATGGACATTGATAAGGAGATAGTAAAACAAAAGTTTGTTTTAAGAAATCGAGTTTGGTTTAAAAAATCAAAAAAAATCCAATCCAAAAAAAATCCAAAAATCCAATCCTTGGTTGTTATAATTTCAAATGTTCATTGGAGGGGGTTGAGAGTAAAAATTACGAAAACAAAATATTTTTGGTCATGTCAAGTGGGGGCTATCATATGAAAGGTTATTTTTGTTCTAGTCTAAAACAGTTTTTTTTCTAATTTTCGAAAGCACAGTAATGGACTTATTTTAGAAAAAGTGAAATTTTAGTTTTGTCCCCCCCACTTATCTTCGAACATTACAAAAGAAACAATTTTAAAAAATTCACGGTTGTAGGAACTTGGCAATAAAAAAATGAAAAATTTTTTTTGGTCGTTATAATTTCAATTGTTCTTTGGAGGGGGTTGCGAGTAGAAATTTTGAAAAAAAAATATTTTTGACTTGGACAAGTGGGGTGTCATATGGAAGGTGATTTTTTTTGTAGTTCAAAATAATTTTTTTGTATTTTTCGAAAACACGGTTTCTGACTTATTTATAAAAATGTGAAAAGTTGTTTCTCTCCCACTCTTTATCTTCGAACATTACAGAAGCGAAAAATTGAAAAAATTCACGGTTATAGACAATGTTGTAAAGATTGAACGAAAACTATAGCGGTTAGCTAATTATTTCAGATGTTCCTTAGAGGGGGTTGAGAGAAGAAATTTCGAACAAGTTGCAAAACGACTATAAACATTACAAAAACCTTATGCTCTAAGTTTCAACAAAATTAAATGTCAAGACTGAGAAGTCTAAAAAAACAGTTGTTCAACGAACCACAGACATCCTCCCCGAATCCTTTGCCAAATTTTGAAAATAGCTGATTCAAAATAGCACATTTTCCATATTCAAAGAAAACCGGATGCGTTTGCGGCTCATTTTAATTCAAAAGTTTCATCAAGTTTTCATGCGTTTGAGTAATGAAAATAACGCCTATTTTTCAAATTTTCTTAAAAAAACTCAAAAAGTAAGATAGCAATTGTTTATACAAATGTCATTATAAATGGCTGACATGATGAAAAACAAAATGGGAGGTAAATGATCTTGATAGCATTATTTATTCTAGTAATACTTGCAAGAGATGATATTCAGTTTTTTGGAAACCCCTAAAAATTAAATGTACTGATTTCATTAGAAAAAGACTGGGCTGTAGGTTACACCAAGATATATCGATTGTGACCGTTGAAGTTGAAATCGGATCATCCGTTGTTGAGAGAGCGTTGGACAAATGTTTGTCCACATACGATGATACACACGCACATACCCACACACACTACATACTGCCAGCTAAAATTAGCCTAAACAGCTTCAGGTGGTCTTGAAACGTAAAGATATTATAAAAATTTCGATTTCAAAAATCGACCCAAAAACAATAACTTCTCATATCGGAAAGTTAATAAACAGTTGACCAGGCAATCTCCTCTCTAACCTCTGACCTTTTTGTCAAATGTAGAAAATAACTCAGGTTTTTGATATTCAAGTAAACCCGGATGCGGTTGCAGCTCATTTACATACAAAAGTTTCATCCAGATATCATTCGTTTGCATAAAGAAAATAACACGTAGTTTTTTCACATTTTGTTAAAAATCTCAAAAACTAAGATAGCAATTGTTTATACAAATGTCATTATAAATGTCTGACATGCTGACAAGCAATATGGAAGCTTCATGACCTTGATAGCATTATTTATTAATCTCATGATATTTGCAAGAGATGATTTTCAGTTTTTTGGAAACCACTAAAAAACAAACGATATAATTTCGCTAGAAAAGAACTGGGCTCTAAGTTACGACAAGATACATCGATTGCGACCATTTTCGTTAAAATCGACCCATCCGTTGTTGAGAAATCGTTGGGCAAAAATTCTCCACACAGCGATATACACATACATACACACACACACACACACATACAGACTGCCAGCTAAAAATAGTCTAAACAGCTTCAGGAGGTCATGAAACGTAAAGATATCAAAAAAATTCCGATTTCGAAAATCGACCCAAAAACAATAACTTCCCATATCGGGAAGTTAATAAATATTCTTTGTTTTGTTAAAAAAATAAATAAATATTTTGAGTTAAGAGGACCACCCAATAAATAAACATCTTTAAATATTTTTTTCAAATTTTAAAATAAATAAATATTTTTTCCATGGGGGTGTGTCGTCAATAAATAGTGATAGATATATATATTTCAGTATATCTGAAATTAAATAAATAAATAAATTATATTTTTTATATACAATATTTTAGGAATTTTTGTGAAAGGTGAAGCAAAGATTGAGTACAACGGTAATCTGTTTGTTCTTTTACGAAGTTTGTTTTTACAAAAATTTTTGTGTTTTCGAATTGGGCGTTCGTTGTTTTTTTCGTTTTTGCGTTTTTCATTTTTTTTACATTTCCATCGTACTAACTCCATTTTTTTTTGGGAATTGGTTTTAATATTGTTGGTGATTGCGAGTTCATAATTTTACGGGTTTTACCATCGAAATGTCAAACCAAATAGACGTTGACCATCCGTTCTATGGTCTGGAACCCACCGAACTACAGGTCGAATGTCTGGTTCGGGGTGTGAACTTCGGGGGGGCTAGTTGGGCAGAGGAACTGCGAAACCACGCAGATCATGGTGCAGTTCCAATAACAGTATCTCATGCGAGAGATTTGGTAGCTGAATCTCAAATGGTGGTGCAGGCAGCACAACTTGTTTTAAATCAGGTACGTCGACTTCAGCCACCGATTAATCAGACCTTCTTAGATGGTTTGGCGAATCGAGTGTTGCATTACACAGGTAGAATGAATAGGTTGGGTCCTCGCAATGACTTGCAAGAAGCCCGTACCTACGCTATTTCGCAATTGTCACGCGCCTGGGATATAATAGGATCACTGTCAACACGTCCAGTTATGCAGAATAAACCAGGAGTATCATCTGCTCCATCTGCTTCACCTGCCTTTCAACCAGATGAGAGATCCACACCGATCCCAGTACGGCCAATATCGGAAACAATACATAGTCTGAATCGTCCAAACCAGCAACAACAGAGACGGTCAGATCAATTACCACCGGCTTATTTCCAGCAATCGGGCTTGAGGGCAGAGGACTTTGCAATACCACAATTGGGTCCAACATTCCAAGCTGAACACTTACACAACAATCCAGGATTGGTACAACAACAATCATTAAATCGTTCATCAGTACCACAGGTACAACCACCACCAATATATCCACCAGCTCCACTAACAGCACCACCACCGTACAACCAACCTCCTCAGGTATGGCGTGACGCAGCTCCAGCGTTAGCACCAGTGGAGTACCGAGGGGTTCGTGGGAACAATTTGAGTCGTTATGACTCAAATTGGGTTCCAACCTTCACAGGAGATGGTCACTCTCCTGATGTTCATGAGTTTATTCATAGAGTGGAGGCGGCTGCCAGGAGGGACCGTGTGAATTGGGACGACCTTAGGTCTATCGTTCCACGGTATCTCAAGGGAGCTGCCGACAGATACTATCTGAATTTAACTCATGAATATGAGGTGGTGACCTATCCAGTGTTAAGGGAGGGACTCCTACAAACCTTCGGTACGCTCACTGATGATAAGGCGATCTTGCGAGTTCTTCTGAACCGCAAACAAAAGTCAAAGGAGAGCGTGTATGAGTACCTGGTGGAGATTGGTTCGTTGAACCGTCGTTTAGCACGTCCATTTGCTGACCGTGAAATGCTAGAGATTGCTCGGGAGGGACTGAGTGTGGAGCTCAAGAATGCTACACTTGCAGCAACAATACATTCAATGGATGAACTTCGGACTTTATGTCAGAAGTTTGAACGTTTATGGTCCACACCAGTTCCGACCAGAACATCAAATTTAAGAATTAGCGAGTTACAGCAGATAGATGATTATGAGGTGGAAGTTGAACCAGAACAACATGGATATATTGAAGCGGTGGATTCAACACAGAGAAGAATATTTCAGCGACCTGGCATAACATCTGACAACAGTCAACCTGGTCCATCAATGTCCAGACAACCAATAGTGTGTTTCAGATGTGGAGTAAATGGTCATCGAGCTCCTGAGTGCTCTAAGAATAGAATTAGGCTGTTTTCTAAACGACGACTTATTTGAAACTTATTTATGTAGACTTACTTATTTACCGCCATTTTAAATAAGTATTTAAAAGCTATTCTAAATGATTTAGCTTTCTTATTTTGACAGCAACAAAAAGCAAATTCGAAAATAAATTTAATTGGAACGATTTATTTAATTTGATCAATTAAAGAGTTTACAAAACTTCTTTTTTTCATTTTAAATTACTACATTATTTTATTAGGGATCGAAAAAGAAATTTTATTGCTTAAAACCATTTTGTAAACAAACATAAAAATATTTGACACTGTCAAATCGAATTAGATTTTTCTATGAAAAAAAAATTTCAAATAAGTCACCTATTTAGGTTACTTATTCAAATAAGTAAGTCTCCACAAATAAGTTTCAAATAAGTTTTGGTTTAGAAAACAGCCTTTAACTATATTGTTGGAAATGTAACAAGCCGGATGTAATTTATGCAAATTGTTCATATTGTCACCCGTCGTTAAACTATCGACCGAGAGTACATGCTTCGGGGATGGTACCCTCGGTTCAACATCCAATGAGCCCGAAGAAAGCGACGAGAGATGTAGGAACGCAGGACGATCGGCCACCACTCAAGAAACTCGAATAAAATCATCAAATACATTTAATTTCCCATCATTACATCGAACGTATTTTAGACGTCTTGAACGTAACATCAGATATTGGAGGATGAGGAAATTATTTCGTAAAGCATGTATTTCATCTATCCTTTCAGAAACAAAGGATCCTCGGCCGCGATTGACAATAAGAATTTTGGACAAACATATTTCAGGACTATTGGATAGTGGAGCGTCAATCACTATACTTGGAAGAAATTCCTTGGAATTATTGGAATCATCAGGTACAACCTACCGTAAGTACACTTCGTGTATTCGTACGGCGGATGGTACTGCAACTAAAATTTTGGGTTACATTGAAATTCCAATAACTGTGAATGGCTCCACTAAACCAATGCGATTCCATATAGTCCCTGGTTTACGAGAAGAGCTCTACCTGGGCATAGATTTCTGGGAGAAATTTGGTATTGTTCCTTCTTTTGTTAGTGAACTGACTCGTACAGAGCCACAAAATTTAAATATACATAACCTCACCACTGACCAGCAACGAGAACTGGATATGATCAAGGATTCTTTCCCGTCATTTGAAGTGTCTGGACTCGGAAAGACTTCTTTAGTTGAACATGTCATCGATGTTGGTGATAATGCACCTGTTAAACAGAGGCATTATCCCACATCGCCGGCTGTTCAACTAAAGGTTTATGCCGAACTCGACCGAATGCTTCAAATGGGCGTGATCGAAGAGAGTAACAGTTCTTGGTGCTCGCCAGTGGTTTTGGTACAAAAAGAATCTGGTAAAAACAGATTATGTATTGATAGCCGTCGTGTCAATTCACTAACGAAAAAGGACGCTTACCCACTTCCCTTGATTGATGGCTTACTAGGTCGTCTAAATAGCACAAAGTACATTTCAAGTATTGATCTCAAAGATGCTTTCTGGCAGATTCCTCTGGCAGAAGCATATAGAGACAAGACAGCCTTCACAGTGCCTGGTCGTCCATTGTATCAATTCCGGGTTATGCCCTTTGGATTGTGCAATGCTCCCCAGACAATGTGTCGGCTAATGCACAAAGTGATACCACATCAATATCACGAAAATGTCTTTGTTTATTTAGATGATCTATTAGTAGTCTCTTCCACGTTTCAGGAACATATGGAATTGCTGTCCAAAGTTTCTTCCTTGTTATGAGCGGCTGGGTTAACCATAAACCTCAAGAAAAGTAAATTTGTTCTGAGAGAGGTGAAATACTTGGGATTTTTGGTTGGTGAAGATGGTCTTCGAACAGACCCTGACAAGGTAAGAGCTGTAGCAGAGTACCCAGCTCCATCTACAGTAAAACAAATACGACGTCTTTTAGGAATGGCTGGTTGGTACCAACGTTTCATACCAAACTATGCAAGCGTGGTATCACCAATTGCCGATTTATTAAAGAAGAATTCGGGAAAATTGAAATGGACATTGGAAGCTCAAGCAGCTTTTGAAAATTTAAAACGATTGCTGACTACAGCACCAGTATTGTTAAACCCTGACTATAATAAAGAGTTCTTTATTAGATGCGATGCGAGTCTGACAGGGATAGGTAGCGTACTGTATCAGATCGACGAAGACGGACAAGAGTGTCCGATAGCCTTCATGTCGAAAAAACTTAATAAAGCTCAACGAAACTATTCGGTTTCTGAGCTGGAATGTCTTGCGGCAATTCTGAGTGTGAAGAAATTCAGGGGCTATGTTGAAGGTCACCGATTTACAATTGTGACTGATCACTCAAGTCTGAAGTGGCTTATGTCACAGAAAGACTTGAGTGGTCGTCTGGCTAGGTGGAGCCTAAAACTCCAACATATGGATTTTACCATTGTCCACCAAAAAGGTACCCAAAATATAGTCCCTGATGCTCTATCTCGTCTTCATGACGATACACACGAGGAATTGACGGAAGCATTAACACATCACATTAACGACATTAAAATCGACAATGAAGGTTATCGGCACAACGAATATACGGATATGATAGCTAAGGACTTTCCATCAGTTAAAGTCGTGAATGATAAGCTATACATACGTATTGAGCCAAGACCTGATGCAATACCCAACGATGTTCCTGTGTGGAAACTCTGGGTACCAAAACCGATGACTTCCAACATGATTCAGAGACATCATGATGATAGTACTGCTGCTCATGGGGGTGTTAAAAAGACTTTAGAATTACTTCGACGTCTTTATTATTGGCCGGGCATGGCGTCACAGGTACACAACTATGTTGTGTCCTGCGACACATGTAAACAAACAAAAGCCACGAATCAGATATTGCGTCCTCCGATGCAATATCAATTTGAAACAGCACGTCCATGGCAGAGAGTCTATATAGATTTTTTGGGACCGTACCCTCGTTCTACACTTGGGAATACGGTGTTATTGATAGTTCTGGATCATGCTACGAAGTTTGTACTACTGAAACCACTTAGAAACGCCACTTCACCGAAGGTGAATGCTTTTCTGAGGAACGAAGAGTTTCTTACATATGGGGTACCAGAGTTTCTACACAGTGACAATGGTAAACAGTTCACTAGTAGGAACTTTCAAAGTCTTTTGTCAGATTTCGGCATTAAACACATTAGGACCGGTGTCTATAGTCCACAAAGCAACGCGTCAGAGCGGGTCAATAGGTCAGTTCTAGCTGCAATTCGAGCGTTCATAAAAGGTCAACATACCAAGTGGGATTCACAAATTGGTGAAATCGCATATGCACTGCGAGCCGCAGTACATTCAGCTACCAAGTACTCACCGTACTATTTATTATTTGGTCAACATCCAGTTTCGGATGGGAATACTTACCATTTGTTGAGATCACTACACCAGCTTGGTGAAGATGCTGGTGAGGAATTAGAACGCTCTGATCATTTGACTCTGCTCAGGAACCGGGTTCAGGAAAATCTAAAAGCAGCTTTCAAGAAATCGCAACATCAGTATAACCTGCGATCTAAACTACGGACTTTTCAACCACAACAACGTGTGTTTGTACGGCAGCATCATTTGAGTGACGCTACAAAAAAGTTCTCGGCAAAATTGGCTCCAAAGTTCTTACCTGCGATGATTAAGACTAAGATTGGAAATGTACTCTATGAGTGCACAGATATGAGCGGTAAGAATCTTGGAGTCCATCACGCGAAAGACATCAGGGAATGATGTCTTTTCGTTAGGTAGGGTAGTTCTTCTGTCTGGTTGTTGTCTCTGGGGTTCACATCTTCCGTGTCATGCTTACTGGTTGTATCCCGGGTGTCTCAGTACTCATTGAAGTTCCTAGGGACTTCATGAGTGTTGGAACCGGTCATCGGTCTTGACGCCAGTGACTGTGGGTATCTCGATCCCAGATACAGATTAGTTGTGGGAAGTAGTTCGGTGGTTTCTGACGTAGAGGGGGTGACGACGTTTCTGTGATTTCAAGAGTAAATATTCTGGTTCTTACCTTGAATTCATGGTGTAACGTCCGCTATATTCGCCTAAACAATAATAAAACCAATTCATCTTCTTTTTTTAATTCAATAAAAATTTATTTCAATAGTTTCAGTTCATTTTTACATTAATAATAATTTTAAAATTTTCTAATATTTAACGGCTAGTTAAATTTCGAATATACTGAAAAAATAAACGAACGTACCAATTTTATTTTCATTTCTAACGAACAGATGTCGTTACTAATTTTTGCTGAATCTTGGTGTTACACGATTTTCATTAGAAGATGTCAAAGAAAAACCACATTTTTTTGTTGATTCATTATTTTTCGATGTTTAAAATTGCATATAAAAAAGTTTTCATTCCGGTTTTGGTTTTTCAAAAGATCACATCAAAGTAAAAATAGTAAAAATATTGCAATTAATATAATTTAAATATAAAAGTGATTGTATGTCTTATCATTATATTTTTCATAATAATTACTTGTGAAAAATAATAGTGGAATTTTGAAAATCGGTTAACAAAGAAAAGGATAAATTATTCATATATGTAGTGTCGAAGAAAATTTTCCTTGATTTTATAAAAATAAAAATAACCTTGATTTGTTAATGTTAAAAATATCTGTGATACGTCATTGGTCTTAAAACAAAAAGAAATAAAAATTACTGAATAAAGAAAAATAAATGATTTTGCAATCTTCATTACGAATTGGAATAAATAAACAACATAAAAGGAATTAATCAAACCAAATATAAATACAATAACTAGTAGTTACGTCAACAATTTGGACGTTGATCATTTTGGAGATAGAATCAGAAGGGCGTATCAATACAAAAGGAAATTTGCACCAATCAACAATCTTAAGTTAAGTTCTTTTATGTTTTACAATTATTTTATATATATATATATATATATATATATATATATATATATATATATATATATATATATATATATATATATATATATATATATATATATATATATATATATATATATATATATATATATATATATAGTTACAGTATAGCATTCCATTACAAATCGTATTCAAACATTCAGTTCTCACACATAAATATTAACGTCAGCATTTTAACAAGACAAAACATGTTGAGAACATGAACCTCAAAGAATGTTGTAAAGACCATAACCATTATATTAAATATTATATTACTAACTTTAGCAATTAAGCATTTTATAAATTGAAATGAATTTATTAGAAATAATGTTTAAGTTAGTCTTAGGTGAACTTTAGAAGTGTAAACAACTAAATAAAATAAAGGAATAATTAATTAAATAAAATTAAAATTGATTTTTTTTAATTAATTACGATCCAAGACTCATAACTGGCGCAGCCGTGCGGTTAAGTGAATAATATAGTGTAGTGTGGTGTAGTGATTGGCGAATAAAAACCAACTCCGAAGTGAACCCGTCAAGAAAATTGAATTTTTTTGACATCTCTGGCTGAAGTTTACCCAAGAGGAAAGCGCTGAGAGGATTTGAGGTTCCACCACATTGCATCATAAACTTCATTTAGGACCAGCTCCACACGACCAGGTAAGCAATTTTAAATTTAATTTTTATTTAGTGAAATCTTTAAACAAATTTTTTTTAACAAAAAGTGAGATTTTTTTTTAAATGATAATACGTGTGTTAACGGTTAATTAAATTTCAAATTTCCGGGAAAAAGTGTACTACAAGATAGGCATATTTTCATAAATACACGTAAATAAATTGAATTAGAATTGTGTTACCAATTTAGACAAACGAGCGCACTACAAGATAGACGCCGACCTGTCTACTATCCACTACTAGAAAGAGATAGAAATATTAGATCCAAATTTATAGTATATGAGAAAAAAATTGGCAAAAATCTTTGATCAAAATAGAAATATTGACGAAGATTCAAGAGAAACCAACTCAAACTTAGAAATGGATCAACAAGTTGTAGAACAAATTAAAGCAATTGGTTTACAATTACAAAATATAACCCAAAAACAAGGTGAACATGACCAATTATTGGCATACCTTAATCAAAAAATGGAACAACCACCAGTAACACATGAACAAGAACATGTAGTTAACAATATGGTAAACGTTCTAGACTTATTTAGGATTCCAGATCCAATAAAGTCAATTCCGAAGTTCGATGGAAATCGAAAACAATTATCATCATGGATCAAGAATGTAAAATCTAATCGATACCGGAGCAAATAAAAACGTAATAAAACCTGGTATCATTTCAGAGAATTTATTGCAAAAGCAAAAAACATATGTAAAAAATATTTTAGGGAACCATTTAGTAGAAAATAAATATAAAATAAATTTTTTAGAAAAAAATATTCCAAAACAAACGTATTATGAGTTAGAATTCCACAAATTTTTTGATGGAATTCTCGGTTCAGAATCAATGGCCAAGCTAAACGCGAGGATTGATTATCAAACTAATTCAATAATTTTAAATAATCACAAATTTAGTTTCAACCGTTATTATCCGATGGGAAATGTATATAATCATATTGTTACATTTAATACAACCAACGATGGTGAATGGTTGGTACCGAAATTTGAAAATGTCAATGAAGACATTGTTGTACAACCAGGCATTTACACTTCCAAAAACGGTAAAACTACAGTTAAAATTCTAACAAACGAACCACAAATACCTAGAAAACTTCCAAAGTTAAAATTAATTGTCAATAATTTTGAAACAATAACTCCAATTCCTATTTATGGCAATCAATTAATTAGTAAAGACGATATTAAGAAAGTAATTAGAACGGAACATCTTAACAAAACCGAAGAAATAGCGTTAATTGCAACAATTTATAGAAATCAAAGTGTATTGTTAAAGCAGAATGAGAAATTATCTGCAACAACAGCAATTAAACACGAGATACAAACCCGAGACGAAACACCCGTATATACGAAAACGTATAGATACCCGTACCATTTTAAAGGGGATGTTGAAGATCAAATCCAAGAAATGTTGCATAGCGGTATCATTCAAAACTCAAATAGTCCATACTCGGCACCAATCTGGGTCGTTCCAAAGAAATGTGATAACTCAGGTATAAAAAAGGTAAGAGTTGTGATCGACTACAGAAAACTCAACGAAAAAACAGTTGACGACAAATTCCCAATACCACAAATCGAGGACATATTAGATAGTTTAGGAAAATCAATTTATTTCACCACACTCGATCTAAAATCCGGTTTCCATCAAATACCAATGGAAAAGAAATCGCAATTAAAAACAGCTTTCTCGACAGATAGAGGCCACTTCGAGTTTTGTCGAATGCCTTTTGGTCTGAAAAATGGTCCAGCGACTTTCCAACGTGCCATGAACAACGTATTACAAGGTTTAATTGGTAGAATCTGTCACGTATACATGGACGACATAGTTATAGTAGGGGAATCTTTAGAAAATCATTTAGGAAATTTAAGCATTGTTTTAAAAAGACTTTCAGAATTTAATCTCAAAATCCAACTGGACAAATGTGAATTTCTCAGAAGAGAAACCGAATTCTTAGGCCATGTCATAACACCAGAAGGAGTGAAACCCAACAAAGACAAAATACAAAAGATTTTGGACTGGCCATTACCCAAAAATCAAAAGGAAATCAAACAGTTTTTAGGACTATCAGGGTATTATAGGAGGTTCATAAAGGACTATTCTAAAATCTCAAGAAATATGACAAAATATTTGAAAAAAGACATTCCAATTAATTTGACGGACCCAGAATATATTTCATCATTTGAGACATTAAAAACTACAATAGCGACGGATCAGATACTAACCTATCCAGATTTCTCAAAGCCCTTTATATTGACAACAGACGCTTCAGATTACGCTTTAGGCGCAGTTCTGTCACAGATCCAAAATAAAATTGAAAGACCTATTGCATTCGCATCTCGCACACTAAATTCAACAGAGACTAAATATGCAACAAATGAAAAAGAGGCATTAGCCATAATATGGGCCGTGAAGAAATTCAAACACTACCTGTACGGTAATAAGTTTACACTAGTAACGGATCATAAACCGCTAATTTTTATCAAAACATCAGAGAAAAACTCCAAAATCTTAAGATGGAGACTAGAATTAGAAAATTTCGATTACGACATAATATACAAAGAGGGAAAAGCAAATGTAGTGGCAGATGCATTAAGCAGAATTCCAAAAGAAAATGAATTAAACGAAGTGCACATGAACGAATTCTCAGAAAACACTTCACGTGAATCTGAAGAAATTCAAAGAAATTCTCACCCTTCGGACGAAATAGAAACTGTTCACTCCGCAAGTACGTCAGATGACTACTTTATTCATTTCGCAGATCGCCCAATTAACTATTACAGAAATCAAATAATTTTCAAAACTTCTAGACTAGATACAATAATCACAGAAGACCTTTTCCCAAATTTTAAAAGAATTATCTTTTCAAAAACAGCTTTCGAAGAAAACGATATAACTGAATTTTTAAAAAAATATCACAATGGCAAACAATCCGCTATCTTAGCTCCAGAAAATTTATACGGATTAATACAGGAATCATTTAGAAAAAATTTTTCACAACGAGGTCATTTTGTTTTCGTCACAAAAATTGTTGAAGATGTAATGAATGAAAATAGACAAGACACAATTATAGTCAAAGAACATGAGAGAGCACATCGAGGAATAAAAGAGGTAGAGAGCCAACTAAAGAGATCGTATTTTTTCCCAAAAATGCTTAACAAAATAAGAAATCACATAAACGCTTGTAATATATGCAATTCACATAAATATGATCGCAAACCATATAACATAAAAATATCTGCAAGACCTATTACAAAAAAACCATTAGAGCGAATACATATTGATATCTTTAGTATAAATAAAAATAGTTTCTTATCGGTAATAGATTCGTTTTCCAAACACCTTCAAATGATTCAAATTAACACCAAAAATTTAGTTGATATTACCAACGCTCTAAATAGATACTTTACACTTTTCGGAATTCCGAACACCATAATTTCTGATCATGAAACCACTTTTCAATCAGCACAATTCAAAGAATATCTAAATAAACTTAACGTTAAAATAGAATATGCATCCTCCTCAGAATCTAATGGACAGATT
Organism: Diogma glabrata; assembly: GCA_963693315.1. Classification (NCBI taxonomy): domain Eukaryota; kingdom Metazoa; phylum Arthropoda; class Insecta; order Diptera; family Cylindrotomidae; genus Diogma; species Diogma glabrata. Next base: position 137,005,955 of record OY856186.1, read on the forward strand.
GAGAAAACGCATGCAACAATAATAGAGATATTCAACACAAACAAGGAAAAACTTGTAACTCCAAATACTTCAGCTGCCATAGAATTGTCGGTTGCACTTTACAATAATTCTGTACATTCAGCCACAGGCTTCACGCCAAATGAAGTTATATTTAATCAAAATAACTTAACAAGCCCAATAGAAATTCAAGCACATGCGAATAATATATTCCTAGAGGTGAAAAACAATTTAGAGATAGCAGCAAAGAAAATGGAAAAGCAGAATGAGAAAAAAGAAAAACCACCTGGTTTAACAGAAAACCAAGTAGTATTTCTTAAACCAAATATTAGATCGAAAACTCAACCAAGAGGGTTGCATGTTAAAATCCAAGATGTAGCATTGAAAACATTTAAAATTAATAAAAACATAAAACGGAATAAAAATAAATTAAAAAGAATAAAGAAAACTAATATAACTTAATTTTTATTCTCTCTATTATTTCAGAAGAACTACACAGTTTTTGTGTTTTGAACAAATTTTAATCAATGTATCAATAAATTTTTTTTTTAATTAAATCAATATTCAATATATTTTAATAAAATCAATATATTTTCAATATAATTAAATTTAAATCATTTTCAAAGAAATTTCCTTTAAAATAAAATATCAAAAAGATACAAGCTAATTGCAATATTCATATTTAAATCAGTAAAAAAATATTTTCAATATAAGTAAATCAATATAGTTAAATTTCAATAATTTTCTAAAAATAAAATTTTCTTTTAAAATAAATTTTCTTTTAAATCAATTAATATATTTTCAATAAAATTAAATTTAAATCATTTTGCAAAAATAAAAATTAATTAAAGATAAAATGTATGCAATACTAAAAATGATTATACTAATTATTACTCTCAAGTACTGTAATAATCAAAAATTGGAAATTAAAAACTTAAATAATGACCCAGTTTTATTATTAGAATTAAATAAATGTAAAATTCAAATTGGAAATATTAGAATTATCCATCCGATAAATTTGACAAATTTAGAATTAACTATAGGGTCAATCAGTAGAATAGTTACTAACAAAATAGACGATAAGTTAGAATTACACAATATAATACAACAAAAAGTTAAAAAACTGGTCAATAATTTCAACCAAATAAAACCTATACAACATGGAAGATATAGAAGATGGGATTCTTTAGGTTCAGCATGGAAGTGGTTAGCAGGCAACCCAGATGCTCAAGATCTACGAATAATCAATAGTACAATGAACGAGCTGATTAGTGAAAATAACCAACAATGGAAAATAAATGAACAGATTAATAAAAGAATCCAACTCCTCACAGATACAGTTAATAAAGCAGTAAAATCTACAGCGGTGTCTAACAAAATACTTCTGTCCGAAATAGAGATGATAGCAACAATAATTAATATTGACACCATCAACACCATATTAGAAGACATCCAAGATGCGATAGTCAGAACTAAATTAGAACTACCAAGCAACAAAATTTTGTCTTTGAAAGAAAGCCTCTCTGTCAAAGATTTATTAGTTGACCAGGGTGTTAACATAACATTACCAGATGAAGCTCTACAGTATGTTATCCCCAAAATTGCTGTAAATCATGAAACACTACTCTATATACTACAAGTGCCAAAACTGGAGAAAGAAGAATCAACAGCAATAATGATCGTACCGTTGGTTATTAATAATACAATCATTAATAACTACCCACAACACGTAATAAAATCAAGACAACGAATATTTACAACGATAAATTATGCTGATTACGTCCAAAAACATTCAAAATTAAAGAATTTCGAGATAACTGCATTAAGCCACTAATCATGGGAACAGATAGCCAATGCAACGCGACAGCAGATATGGATACATCAATACAATATATTTCTGAAAACAAACTTTTAGTAAATAATGCAAAGAACGAAAGTTTATCTTCAAATTGTGGACCTCATAACCGAACACTTACAGGAAACTTTCTGATAAATTTTTGGAATTGTACAATAACATTTAACAACAGAAAATTCCATTCATACGAAATAAGAAGTCAAATACAAGAAATTCAAGGTGCTCTGCATAACATTCGAACAACACGAAAGCTTATATCAACCTTGAATATTGAAACCATCAATCAAGAAAATATTGAAAACAGGAAAAAGCTAAGCAATGTATATTTGAGACAAGCAAATCACCAAACCTGGATCTGGACGTTGACAGGAAGCATTTCTGCATCATCGATAGTTATCATCATATTACTGTTCTACATCATAACTCGTAGAAACGGTGCAAGAATTACAATAAAAAACTCTAGTAAACCAGCAATAGAAGAACACAAAACGGAAAAAGCAAAAAGATTTTCCGACTTGTTGAAAGAATGTGGGATTACACCAAAGACCGAGGACGCCCTTTCTTCACCCCCCGGAGGAGTTACAGTATAGCATTCCATTACAAATCGTATTCAAACATTCAGTTCTCACACATAAATATTAACGTCAGCATTTTAACAAGACAAAACATGTTGAGAACATGAACCTCAAAGAATGTTGTAAAGACCATAACCATTATATTAAATATTATATTACTAACTTTAGCAATTAAGCATTTTGTAAATTGAAATGAATTTATTAGAAATAATGTTTAAGTTAGTCTTAGGTGAACTTTAGAAGTGTAAACAACTAAATAAAATAAAGGAATAATTAATTAAATAAAATTAAAATTGATTTTTTTAATTAATTACGATCCAAGACTCATAACTATATATATATATATATATATATATATATATATATATATATATATATATATATATATATATATATATATATATATATATATATATATATATATATATATATATATATATATATATATATATATATATATATATATATATATATATATATATATATATATATATATATATATATATATATATATATATATATTCGTCGCTTTAATAATGAAATGACGTATACGCAAAAGTATAGTTTCGAGATATTTGAGTTTAAAGTTTGATGTGCGCATGCATTTGCATGGACGTTAATTTATAATTTATTAATTCTTACCCCCAGTCATAAAATAAGTCGAAAATTTAAAAACGCCAATTCAAAGATGCCCTTATGGGGAATGCAGCGCACCTATTATATAAAAACAACGTATAGATAGCATACGTTGTTTCATTATTAAAGCGACGATATATATATATATATATATATATATATATATATATATATATATATATATATATATATATATATATATATATATATATATATACATTTCTATAATTTGAATTGCGATTTGCGTGAGATGTTAGGTTAGAAACTAATTTTTTTTCATAAGAGATTTCCCAAAATTTAGGATTCGTGTGGGGACAAATCACATCCCGTGAATATATTTTTTTTATATATATTTTTTATATATATATTTGTTAACAAAAGTTCAAAGCTTATACGTGGCTCCGTATCAGGGCCATAATTATAAATTAACATTTTTTTCTGAAATGCTAAAAAACATTTTACTTTGTCTGCCTGTTGATGACGCATTCCACAAGGTCTTCATCTTGAGGTCAGCATCCACCTTTAATAATGACAAGGCAAACGTTTTGGATAACCCTAAGGCGGGTTCTGGACCTGAGTATTTCATGCCCGCTCCAGCTCTTGCAAGTTCATCCGCTTTTATGTTGCCCGGAATGCCACTATGACCTGGAACCCACCGCAAAGTGATGGTGTTGTGCTGCGCTATCCTACAAAGATTTTTCCAGCACTCATAGAAGAGTTTGGAAGTAGTCTCCGGGTTAACCAGTGCTTTGATAGCTGTTTGGCTATCCGAACAGATGCATATTTGTTTCCCTTGCAGACGCTGACGAGGTATTACATGGTTGCATTCGTTGATAGCATACACCTCCGCTTGAAGAACAGTACAAAACCGTCCAAGCGGAAATTTCTTGCTGCTTATGATATTGTCTGCTTCCAGATACACACCAGCTCCTGCATTTCCATTCAACAGTGAGCCATCTGTATAGAAAACATAAATCTCGCTGGAGAAGCATTCGGACCAAGTTTCTTCACATTCCTCTCTAGAAGAGATAACCAGTTCAGCGGGCTTCTCAAAGTTATATACCTTGGTCATGACGTCACTATGCATATCTATTTCGGGACAATCTCTCCGTAGTCTATCAAGTATGTGACCATGACCGCATATTTTCCCTCTGTTTACCCACGTCCCTGCCACATGCAGTCTGTAGACAGCTCTTTTAGCCATTTACTCTACATTGTAATGGATAGTCTGGACTAATGTCAGAACGCAGTGTGTTACAGTCGCAGTTTCCTCAGTTGCTGTTCCTTATATTAATCTGTACCACTTGTAATAGATTCTCATCCCTTCGTCATCAATAGTCATATTTCATGTAGTCTCCTTAACCCATAGTTTCCTTATATTTCTTAAAATCTACTAAATCTGCAATAGCCGGACAAGCGTATGGGAGAAAGAAAATTACACTAATTACCTTGATTTATTTATTCATTAATATAACACAATATTGGTTAATTTGAATTAATTAATAATTTTCCTTAATCATCATCCGTATAATCACTAAAAATTAATCAGAATTTAATCTTGCAACGCACTAAAATTGACGCGCGTTATACTTCCATTCGATTGTTCTCGCCTTACTACTTGAGTTTAAATTTTTGTTTTCAAAACACAAACCGTAATGAAACAACGAAATTCTCAAAACCTCATAACAGCTACGTGTATTCTGTTTCCAATCGTCAACATACAACGAATTACTATTTCTGCTTTGTTAAACATTTGATTTGCCTTTGTATGAGTGTTTTGCTTTAAACAATCCTTCCGTGATTGATCTGAACTTCACTGTATTGATATTGCAGAATGTAATTAATAAATGTCTAAACATCATAACATTGATCGAATCTGTATTTGATTCATTTTGAATTCAATTATACGTGTTATGGATGTGTCGGAAATATCTTGGGTCACAACCTTATTTTTGTACAATATTATCAAACAGCAAACGGTTTTGTGTAACTATAAAAAGTTCCCAATAATTTGAAAATCTGATGTAAATTAATTATCTCCCATCTAAACACTGTATTCGAGTTATTGCGAGACTAAAAATTTGGCTATATAATGAGCCACTGTTAATTGATTTATTCTCTTGTGCAACCAACCTCTCATGAATGACAAAATTATGGATAAATTTTGCATTCATGCATTTTTTCCTTATATTTAAGTTAAAATATAAGTAGAGAAATTTTTAATTAGTTTTCCAATTGTTAGTTCCATTAGTTTAATTAGTTCAATTTTTTTAAATGTATTCGCGTCCCACTAGTGTTCAATTTAGTAAAAAAAAATTTATTCGTTTTGTGTTGTTTAAAACAAAAATTAAAACAAAGAAAAAAAATTATTCATGTTTGTGCCTGTGAAAACGAAAAATTTACAAACAAATTAATAATGACCTTGTAGGTCAAACTCTCAGTTTAAAATTGCGATTCACACAGTACTCGTTCAGTCTAGTACTTTTTTGTGTTATTGAATTCATTTTGTGTTTTGACGTCTGCGAGTCGATCATTATTTTGTGTACAAGACAGCTGAATTTTTTGTTCCTGAGCTTCTTTGAACGTGGAAAGTGAATTAGGTCTTGCGGTGTGATTAATTTTTGTGTATTAAGGTGGAAAATGTGACTCCCAAGACAAGAAGCTAATTTATGGGATCCAAAACACACCTATGTAAAAGGATCAACTTATTAAGACATGCCAAGGTAATGTTAATCATATCTTTTGTAGTTTTGTTATTTTGAGGATCATTGAAACACCGGCGTAGTATCGGTGGTGTAGAAGTAAATAGTTACTAACAGTCAGTGAATCCCATGCGAGATTCAGGTCAAATAATTCAACTCAATATAATAGTGTTTGCCAATAAAGAGATGGATAAGAGTATAACCAGGTATAACAAAACGACTGTGATATATTCGTTTACTTAATTTTTGTTTTTTTGAAAGACTGTGATAATAGTGTATAACAAAACGACGGTGATATATTAGCTTACTTAATGTTTGTTGGCATCAATTAATTGTTCCAAATCCGCATGTTAATCTATGTAACCTTGAAAAGTCGAACTGTGTAATTGAAAAGTGGTTCAAGGATTAAGCTTTTGTGATAATATTATAAACCAAAACGAGTTTGATATACTATGGAATTTAATTTTTTTGTGTGTTGATGTCCATTAATTGTTCCAAGTTCGTATAAAAAATTTTTTTTAACCTTAAAAAGTCGAACCGTATAAGTAATCAAAAAAATAAGGAACAACTAAATACTAAAAATTTCCATGCTTTCTGTGATATTATTATAAGGTAACAAAATAACTGTGATAAACTGTTTAGCTTAATTTTTGTGGCTTGTATCGATTAATTGTTCCAAATTCGTCGAACTGTATAATAAAAACAAAAAGAAATTTTCCGTATTTAAGATACTGTGTTAAAATTATAGGATAACTAATTAACTGTGATAGACTAGCTTAATTTTTTGTGTGTTTGTTTCTATTAGCTGTACAAACAATCCGTGTGTATCTTGATTTCTAAATATAAACTATATTTAAATAACCGAATTAAGATTGTGAAAACTGTTAGTTGCTAAACGTTATAATAAAAGAACAACGGAAACCTTAAATTATATTTAAACATTCTATTGATTATTGTGAAAATTCTGATTGCTAAACATTAATAAAAAAATGAAAGAGAATAAAAAAACCATGAATTATATTTAAATATTCTACTTATTCTTGTGAAAACTTCGTGTCACTAAGCATCATAGACTGCTATTGCCTCAGATATTGCGGCGCAACAATTATTTCCACATTCTTGCAACATCTCTCCGGAATCACTTGGATAAAGCAACGTCACGTTCATGCCATATTTCTACCGATTTTGGCTGTAGTTGCCGGGGGTGTTTCAACGCAACTTTTCTGCGATAATTCGATAATGTTTGTGGCAGTGTTTGCCTCGCCTGTCTATCAATTGTTCCGCTCTCGCCAAGTTCTTGCAGCGCAACATATATAATCATAATTTTCATCTTGTACAACGTATTGTTTTTTTTTGGTATATACAATTTAAATTTTGATCATAATTGACAACTTATACAAAATACTGATATACGATTGTTGCATCCTATTCTCAACTGTTTCAACGTGCTCAACTATGATTGCAAGTGGATTCCGCCAATAATATTACATTCATACAAATTGGTACAAATTCATCCAACGCTGCTGACTGCATGTTTGATTACGTTTCTACACAACATTTTTTTTTGATTCAACAAAATCTTACAAATTTATATAACGTTTCTACTTATCATTTTTGATACAACCATATTTTACATCAATTACAACACTTTTGATTCACCAAAATATTACATAACTTATATTACGTTTCTACCTACCATTTTTGATTCAACAATATTTTACATCAATTACAACATTTGTGATGCAACAACCTTTTACCAATTTATAAAACGTTTCAACGTATCATTCTTGATTCAACCAAATTTTACCAATTTATATAACGTTTCTACTTATCATGTTTGATTCAACAATATTTTACATCAATTACATCGTTTTTGATTCAACAAAATTTTACAAATTTATATAACGTTTCTCCGTATCAATTTTGATTCAACAAAATTTTACATCAATTACATCATTGTTGATTCAACAAAATTTTACATCAATTACAACATTTTTTTGATTCAACAAAATTATACAAAGTATTTTCGAGAGATTCCTAACGTGATCACCGTGTTGATGGAGGGCTGATCTAAACAGGATAGGAGGACGAGGTTTAATCATGGGGTGAGTGAATTTATTGTATTACTTAGGTCATATGGATAAAGGGGTGTGAATGTGTGTGTGTGTGTGTGTGGGCGTATGTGAGTGAACGTGGGGGTTGGACGTGTTGATCGTGGGTCTTTCGCAACAGGGGTCGCCAGAGTCTTCGTTTTTCCACTTGTATTTCTTTCCATTTCTGCAAATTTTCGTGAATAGCGTACATGTCTGTATTTGTGCTGAAGTAGCAGGGCTACTTTATCGTTCCCATGGGCTGAAGCTAGTTTGGGGCTTGAAAATCAATCTCGCTAGGTACGCTTCCTGCTATGTCCTTCTCATTGGTTCGCCAATGAGAAAGCGCTTCATTACAAATTGGCGCCCAACGTGGGGCTTCTCTAAGGGTCCCTACAGCGATGTAGGACTCTGGAGGAGTCCCTCCATATTTTCAAAAAAATTTGAAAAATTTTTTTTTTAAAAAAAATTTTCCTTCAAAATTAATTTTCATTTCCACCATTCTATAGTTAGAAGACTCTGGCGGCGTGGAAGCAATTCCCTGCTTCAAACGCGCAGGAGCAAAGGAAGTCTGAGATGCCTCAGACTTTTCTTTGATGGGGTTTTGCGTCCCCACGCCTCCAGCTACAACTCTCCTTTTGTTTTTTTTTTGATAACGCAAGGGTGGGAATATTTCTTAGGAAGTATTCCCAATGGGCATTACAACCCCACGGACCCTAGTTGCGGGCTGGGTTTCTGGCGATGTCACGAGGGCCGAAGGTGATTCAGGTGCCAGACCTAGACTGAATTGTATTGGTGTATACGCCAATTCTCGTCCGAGTCTGGTCACCTGGTCAGGCTTCGGGTTCGTGGTGTCTTCAGAGTCCAGTCCGAACTGATATTGTCTAATATTTAGAGTCCCCTCCCGACAATATTGGTTTCCTATGGCCTGAGTGTTTCGGTTCCCCGTGGATAATACTGGGGGACATTTTCCAAAGTAGCCCGATCAGCTACTGAGGGAAGATGTCCGCTCAGCTTTTATGCCGTGGTTGGCTGGATCCACTCAGGTCATAGCACCTCGCCCGTATGTGTTGGTGGTGTGGATCGCAGTTGACGGGTGTTGATGATCGAATGGTGGTCCAGAGGATTTATCTTCTGACCATCCCGTCAGCACTTGTCAGCTGGGTGAAATCCCATCAACACATACCCCATCTTATTCCATTCCCCCCCTACCTCTTCCCATCCTTTACATCCCCGCTTCTCCCCTTTTCCTTTCTGATTACCCATCCTTTTAACGTAGCCTATTTTAACTTTTCTTTGGTCCCAAAATAAAATAATATAAAAACTAAAATCAACAATACTAAGAAAGAACGGCGATCACCACCTTCAACCCCAGGTGTGGTGAACTCCCCCCGTGATTGGTCCGTCCGTCCGTCGTCAGTAAATAAATAAAGAAATAAATATATTAAATAAATAAATAAATATTTATTGATAAATAAATAAATAAATATTTGTTAATAAAACTGCTGATTTTTGCATATGCTAATTCCTGTTCTCTCTCATTTTTTTAGGACACCCCAAATTAAAATTATATAAAACTAAGACACTAAAATTAGTGAAATCTAAGGAACGTAAATTAATTGAAATTATTTGAAACTAAAATTATTGGAAACTAAGGAGTCAAAATACAACTTAGAAAATCAAACCTTCTAAATCAAGATTCAACATAGCACGTATCAAGATTTTTTTTATTATATTATTGATTATTAGACTTAGTGTGCATGATAATTTTAAGTTAGCTTGATAGCTTATGGTTTATAAGCAATAAAATACGATATTAAGTTAACAGAAAAAAAAATTAATAATACGATTTAATCAAGATTAACCATAAAATTGAATAAATTATCGTATTTTATTGTTTGTTAACAATCTTTTCAAAAGAAAAAATCAAATCAAATATATATTATTAATTTATAATTTTAAGTTTATCTTTCTTGTCAAACCGGTAGGCTTGCCGTACTTCTATTTTTTTTTGTTTGTTACTCCGTTTTTAGTTTACAATTGCCATCTTCTGCAATAGTCGTGGTATACCGGTTTACTCTCAAATTACATTTTTTTTTTCCTTTCCTTTTTTTTTTTTACTGATTGTTCACACACCAACGGCTTAATTGGTAAGGGATGTTTTCATTCTTGATTGCCCTCGGCGTTGGCCCGTTTTACGGGTTTCTCACTCCATACATCTGGCGGGTTGGTCAGAATTCGCGCAGCTGTTTGAGGTTTGAATAACGGAAATTCCATATAACTCTTTGAATTCTGCTTTAATATATTTGAAGTAAATATTGTAATAAAATAATTTTATTTTTATTAATAGTTAAATTGTTTATTTGGCTTCAGCGCTCGCATTGATAGTGTATCAATTTTCTTTTCGCTCTCCATATACTTGCCTTATTGTTCTAGTCCTGTGCGGCGGTTTGAGTTTTTCATAATATCAGCTGCTGATAAGATTGACGAATCGTTATGGTTGATACATCGGGTCGAATGCCTCGACCTATTGTAGATAAAATTTTAAATACGGATAACCTAAACATTTTTGTATTCGATGAAGTCAATTGACTTCTTCAAACCTCATATCTGGTATCGAACAAACGATTTAATCGGTATTTACGTAGTGGTGAACAATTACTGGTGGCCAGCGTCACTTTAGATGAAAAATTTCGAACAATCCTACGGAATTATATGCCGAATCCCATCGATGTCGCCCCAAAACGCGAAATGCCAATTTAACATGGAATCAAACAATTTGATTACGCAATTCCACAGCCAGAAAATAATTTCAATGAAATGAAATTGTGGATTGTAAAAATAGAAAAACATATTCCGGGTGATTTCGTGTAAGCAATGTTCAATGTTCACCAATTCTCAATCCCGTGCCGAACGCTATTTTAAATTATTGATTAAACGATAAAGGGCGCACATGAGCAAACACAACGTCTTAAATTATTAGAAAAATATAAGAGAATTCAACTTTCGTATTCTAATCACAGTCACGCAGAATTGATGCAGAAAATATAAATTTAATAATAAATCTTGATGTTCCAAATCCATCACTGAATTACTTACATCGAATTGGTCGAGCGGGACGGTCCTGAAGCTTTGGAGTATCAATAACATTTGTTTAAACCGGCTTGGATAGGTTCAAATTTCAACAACAAAAAAAAAAAAAATGTCCGTCTTAAAAATTTCCAAGTTCAAAAGATCAAGGTGTTGATTTTGTTACGATGTGGAAAAGCTCAAATATGATGAAATTTATGATGCTGATGATAGTAGAAATGAATCAATCGATCCACCAAATTTTCAAATAGTTGCCAACCAGAAATTTTGTCAGTGGCAAGTATATTGAATCACCTATGAATGAATTTAAGAAAATAATTGATGGTTCCATTGCCGACAACAGGCTCCGACATTGTCTATCCCTGTATTCGCAGATAACCTAATTTCAGGCTAGGAGAAAAGCTGGCTTGGGTTTCAGATATTGAGATTCTTCCAAGGGGCGAGGTTTGGAGATTGTGGTTACCCAAGGAATGCACTGACGAGTGTATTGCAAGGGCCCACAGTCCACCAGCTTCATCTCATGGGGGTTTAGCAAAAACAAAAATGTTGTATTCTGTCGTAATATTATTTTGAGCGATGCAGATAAACTGCAGACAATTATCTGTAGCGCTCTCACAAAGATTTGCGAAGCCAAAGTTTGAAAGTTGGTAGGTAGCGCTGCTTATCAGCTGGAAGACCTGGCTTCCCAAACGAAGAGGTATCTACCATTCGAAGGACAGTCTAGCTCAAGGTCTGAATGGTATATGTTTATTGTTGATTCGCCATCTCTCATTTATATTGAAAATACAAATATTTCAAGCAAATATTATCATCTGGACATTTCTCGGCTACTTGACCATCAATAGGTTGAACCTCTAATAATTTGCGAGGACGTTCTTGGTCTTTCGCTAACGGCTTTTCACGATCATGTATTTCATCTTTACATTCTGCTTTTAAGTAATGAATTGTATTTTTTTTGAAGATTTATTTTTGTCTGGTATTGAATGGAATCATCACGGATTCTGCTCAGTTCTATTTCGCTGCAGTGTTTCATTCCTGAGGACATGCTTCTGGTTGCAGACGTTTTTTTTTCGGAATCATTCGGTTAGGGTTCAAAATTTCCAATTTTAAAATTTAAATTATGTAATAGCCCGGCTAGCTTAGTCAATAGAGCATAAGATTCGTGAGCTCAGGTGTAGGGTTCGAGCCCGTAATATCTAAGTACGTGGTCGTAGATGGATCCACATTGAAAAGAAAATGACAGATGGTACTTCGCTTTTCGAGTTCCTTTCAATTGTTTTTTTTTTTGTGACTGTCAGGTCCGGGAACCCCCAGATCTGTCCGAAATTGGGTCTGGAAGATGTTAGTTATCCATCGTTTGCAATAGAGTAGAATACTGATTTTATCGATACCCCTCCCAAAAGTTTTTTTTGTATAATCATAGATACTTTATTACTTGGTTTCTGCTAAGACTGAGTTTGTAATACTGATCGCATTGACTGCTAATCTGTGGTACGTCGAGGTGCTTCACCATGCTAATATGTATATACAAGGTCTATTGGCGACCAGCCTATGCCTTTTTCAACTTCTTTTTGGTCGTAAGTGTTCGTCCAAAAAGCACTTGTTCTGTAATGGATAGTCTGGACTAATGTCAGAACGCAGTGTGTTACAGTCGCAGTTTCCTCAGTTGCTGTTCCTTATATTAATCTGTACCACTTGTAATAGATTCTCATCCCTTCGTCATCAATAGTCATATTTCATGTAGTCTCCTTAACCCATAGTTTCCTTATATTTCTTAAAATCTACTAAATCTGCAATAGCCGGACAAGCGTATGGGAGAAAGAAAATTACACTAATTACCTTGATTTATTTATTCATTAATATAACACAATATTGGTTAATTTGAATTAATTAATAATTTTCCTTAATCATCATCCGTATAATCACTAAAAATTAATCAGAATTTAATCTTGCAACGCACTAAAATTGACGCGCGTTATACTTCCATTCGATTGTTCTCGCCTTACTACTTGAGTTTAAATTTTTGTTTTCAAAACACAAACCGTAATGAAACAACGAAATTCTCAAAACCTCATAACAGCTACGTGTATTCTGTTTCCAATCGTCAACATACAACGAATTACTATTTCTGCTTTGTTAAACATTTGATTTGCCTTTGTATGAGTGTTTTGCTTTAAACAATCCTTCCGTGATTGATCTGAACTTCACTGTATTGATATTGCAGAATGTAATTAATAAATGTCTAAACATCATAACATTGATCGAATCTGTATTTGATTCATTTTGAATTCAATTATACGTGTTATGGATGTGTCGGAAATATCTTGGGTCACAACCTTATTTTTGTACAATATTATCAAACAGCAAACGGTTTTGTGTAACTATAAAAAGTTCCCAATAATTTGAAAATCTGATGTAAATTAATTATCTCCCATCTAAACACTGTATTCGAGTTATTGCGAGACTAAAAATTTGGCTATATAATGAGCCACTGTTAATTGATTTATTCTCTTGTGCAACCTCTCATGAATGACAAAATTATGGATAAATTTTGCATTCATGCATTTTTTCCTTATATTTAAGTTAAAATATAAGTAGAGAAATTTTTAATTAGTTTTCCAATTGTTAGTTCCATTAGTTTAATTAGTTCAATTTTTTTAAATGTATTCGCGTCCCACTAGTGTTCAATTTAGTAAAAAAAAATTTATTCGTTTTGTGTTGTTTAAAACAAAAATTAAAACAAAGAAAAAAAATTATTCATGTTTGTGCCTGTGAAAACGAAAAATTTACAAACAAATTAATAATGACCTTGTAGGTCAAACTCTCAGTTTAAAATTGCGATTCACACAGTACTCGTTCAGTCTAGTACTTTTTTGTGTTATTGAATTCATTTTGTGTTTTGACGTCTGCGAGTCGATCATTATTTTGTGTACAAGACAGCTGAATTTTTTGTTCCTGAGCTTCTTTGAACGTGGAAAGTGAATTAGGTCTTGCGGTGTGATTAATTTTTGTGTATTAAGGTGGAAAATGTGACTCCCAAGACAAGAAGCTAATTTATGGGATCCAAAACACACCTATGTAAAAGGATCAACTTATTAAGACATGCCAAGGTAATGTTAATCATATCTTTTGTAGTTTTGTTATTTTGAGGATCATTGAAACACCGGCGTAGTATCGGTGGTGTAGAAGTAAATAGTTACTAACAGTCAGTGAATCCCATGCGAGATTCAGGTCAAATAATTCAACTCAATATAATAGTGTTTGCCAATAAAGAGATGGATAAGAGTATAACCAGGTATAACAAAACGACTGTGATATATTCGTTTACTTAATTTTTGTTTTTTTGAAAGACTGTGATAATAGTGTATAACAAAACGACGGTGATATATTAGCTTACTTAATGTTTGTTGGCATCAATTAATTGTTCCAAATCCGCATGTTAATCTATGTAACCTTGAAAAGTCGAACTGTGTAATTGAAAAGTGGTTCAAGGATTAAGCTTTTGTGATAATATTATAAACCAAAACGAGTTTGATATACTATGGAATTTAATTTTTTTGTGTGTTGATGTCCATTAATTGTTCCAAGTTCGTATAAAAATTTTTTTTTAACCTTAAAAAGTCGAACCGTATAAGTAATCAAAAAAATAAGGAACAACTAAATACTAAAAATTTCCATGCTTTCTGTGATATTATTATAAGGTAACAAAATAACTGTGATAAACTGTTTAGCTTAATTTTTGTGGCTTGTATCGATTAATTGTTCCAAATTCGTCGAACTGTATAATAAAAACAAAAAGAAATTTTCCGTATTCAAGATACTGTGTTAAAATTATAGGATAACTAATTAACTGTGATAGACTAGCTTAATTTTTTGTGTGTTTGTTTCTATTAGCTGTACAAACAATCCGTGTGTATCTTGATTTCTAAATATAAACTATATTTAAATAACCGAATTAAGATTGTGAAAACTGTTAGTTGCTAAACGTTATAATAAAAGAACAACGGAAACCTTAAATTATATTTAAACATTCTATTGATTATTGTGAAAATTCTGATTGCTAAACATTAATAAAAAAATGAAAGAGAATAAAAAAACCATGAATTATATTTAAATATTCTACTTATTCTTGTGAAAACTTCGTGTCACTAAGCATCATAGACTGCTATTGCCTCAGATATTGCGGCGCAACAATTATTTCCACATTCTTGCAACATCTCTCCGGAATCACTTGGATAAAGCAACGTCACGTTCATGCCATATTTCTACCGATTTTGGCTGTAGTTGCCGGGGGTGTTTCAACGCAACTTTTCTGCGATAATTCGATAATGTTTGTGGCAGTGTTTGCCTCGCCTGTCTATCAATTGTTCCGCTCTCGCCAAGTTCTTGCAGCGCAACATATATAATCATAATTTTCATCTTGTACAACGTATTGTTTTTTTTTGGTATATACAATTTAAATTTTGATCATAATTGACAACTTATACAAAATACTGATATACGATTGTTGCATCGTATTCTCAACTGTTTCAACGTGCTCAACTATGATTGCAAGTGGATTCCGCCAATAATATTACATTCATACAAATTGGTACAAATTCATCCAACGCTGCTGACTGCATGTTTGATTACGTTTCTACACAACATTTTTTTTTGATTCAACAAAATCTTACAAATTTATATAACGTTTCTACTTATCATTTTTGATACAACCATATTTTACATCAATTACAACACTTTTGATTCACCAAAATATTACATAACTTATATTACGTTTCTACCTACCATTTTTGATTCAACAATATTTTACATCAATTACAACATTTGTGATGCAACAACCTTTTACCAATTTATAAAACGTTTCAACGTATCATTCTTGATTCAACCAAATTTTACCAATTTATATAACGTTTCTACTTATCATGTTTGATTCAACAATATTTTACATCAATTACATCGTTTTTGATTCAACAAAATTTTACAAATTTATATAACGTTTCTCCGTATCAATTTTGATTCAACAAAATTTTACATCAATTACATCATTGTTGATTCAACAAAATTTTACATCAATTACAACATTTTTTTGATTCAACAAAATTATACAAAGTATTTTCGAGAGATTCCTAACGTGATCACCGTGTTGATGGAGGGCTGATCTAAACAGGATAGGAGGACGAGGTTTAATCATGGGGTGAGTGAATTTATTGTATTACTTAGGTCATATGGATAAAGGGGTGTGAATGTGTGTGTGTGTGTGGGCGTATGTGAGTGAACGTGGGGGTTGGACGTGTTGATCGTGGGTCTTTCGCAACAGGGGTCGCCAGAGTCTTCGTTTTTCCACTTGTATTTCTTTCCATTTCTGCAAATTTTCGTGAATAGCGTACATGTCTGTATTTGTGCTGAAGTAGCAGGGTTACTTTATCGTTCCCATGGGCTGAAGCTAGTTTGGGGCTTGAAAATCAATCTCGCTAGGTACGCTTCCTGCTATGTCCTTCTCATTGGTTCGCCAATGAGAAAGCGCTTCATTACAACATGTAGATGTAAAGGAGCCAGACCCAACATGGTTTCCAACGACAGTGTTGGTGTGGTACGCATTGAGCCACTAATACCTACACATGCCATTCTCTGTATTTTATTTAATCTAGCACGGACGTATTGCTTCTCCGTCTTTGGCCACCAGACAACACATGCAAAAACAAGTGTTGGTCTGATTATTGCTGTGTATATCCATAGGATCATTTTGGGACTAAGGCCCCAATAATGACCGAAGGATCGACGGCATTGCCAAAAAGAAATGACAGCCTTGTCAATTTTTTTTGTTAAATGAGTATTCCAGTTTAATCTTTTGTCGAGAATAATGCCTAGAAACTTAACCTCATCTGAGTAGCTCAACTGCATACTGAAAAGATACAGACTTGGTGTTGCAATTACCTTTCTCTTGTTGGTAAATAGAACTACTTGTGATTTGGAAGGATGGACTGAAAGTCCTTGCTCCCACACCACTCTTCAACCACCTTCAGTGAATTTTGCATCAGATCCACCAGAGTGCGAAGGTCTTTCCCAATTGCCAGTATAGCAATGTCATCAGCGTAACCCTGAGAATAGGGTCCCGATTGATTCAGTCTTTTAATAAGACTATCAACTACCAAAGTCCACAGAAGAGGTGAGAGAACACCACCCTGTGGACAACCTCGTTTGACTAAAACTGAAACAGTAGTATTACCCATTTCAACAAAGGCAATGCGGCAGCTCAACATAGACACGATCCAATTTGAGATCGTGCTACTAATTCCATGTAGCGATGCCGCAGTCCTGATTGATTCGAAGGCGGTATTATCAAAAGCACCTTCTATATCTAAAAAAACACCCAAAGCAAATTCTTTGGCATCCAGTGCTCTTTCAATTTTAGTCACTAAATGATGCGCAGCTGTTTCTACCGACTTCCCAATCTGGTATGCATGCTGATTGGTACTTAGTGGAAACTGTAGTAAGGCATTGTCCCTTATACAACGGTCAACCAGTCTTTCCAGAGTTTTGAGGACAAAGGAGTTCAAACTTGTTGGTCGAAATGACTTGGCTTCACTGTAGTTGTTTTTACCTGGTTTTGGTATGAAAACAACTCTAGCTTTCCGCCACACTTCTGGGACATAGCCATATGCTAGACACGCCCTATATAAATTTAACAGTGATTCAATGAGGCAATGCATGCCATTCTGTAGCATGCATGGATAGATTCCATCAGGACCAGGCGATTTAAAGGGGTTGAAGGAATCTATAGCCCATCTCAGAGATCTTATGTTCACCACACTCTGAGCCAAGATCCAACTATCTTTATTTGGAGTTACATATAGTTGTTCTTTCATCTCAGCAGTGGTGCTGCTACCCGGGAAATGTGTACACAGCAGATGTTGTGCTGTTTCTTCCACAGATTCCGTATATCTACCATTTGGCATAAGCAGTAAGCCCGGTTGGTATTTGGGCTCTTTTGAGAGTGCTTTGTGAACCCTAGCTGCCACAGGATAACTCTCAATTGATTCACAAAATTTCTTCCAAGCACTCTCTCTAGTACTACGAATACTGTATTTATATTCCCTCCGACTATCACGGTAAGTGATCCAGTCATCGGTGTTGTTTGTTTGCTTAGCTTTCTTTAAAAGCTTCCTAACTGTTGATCTCAGCTTTTTCAGTTTCTTATTCCACCAAGGTGAATTTTCCTCATGATGGAGCACCCTATGTGGACAAGATTCTTCAAAAGCCTTGACCATACACTCTTGAATCTGGATCGCAACATTTTCAATGTCTTGTGTACACTTGATTGACGAATCAAAGTCAAGTAACAATTGGTTAAGAAGTAGTTTGTACATAGGTATCCCAATTAGTAGATTTGGGATTTCTAAAACTGTCTTTTACCACCATATCGACTTTAAAGTCAAAAGTTATGCAATTGTGGTCTGATGTGAGAATATCTTGCGATACTCTCCAATTTCTGGCCCGTTTAACCAAAGCTAAGCTAGTGAGGGTAATGTCAATTACTTCCTCTCTAACTGCATTTGAAAAAGTGGGAGCATTCCCCTTATTTAGAATTTCTAGATCTGTACCATGAAGAAATTCTACGAGGTCTATTCCTCTTTTGTTGTTATTTGAACTGCCCCAAATTCCATGATGCGCATTTGCATCACACCCCAGGATTACTGCAGAACTCAGAGCAGAGTATATGATTTTTATTTACCCATGGTTCCTGAATCAAGACTATATTTGTATGCTGCATAACAATCGCTTGACACAATTCAGCGGAAGCAGATTTGTTATGCTGCAGGTTTATTTGTGCAATTTTTAAGCTATCCATCAGATAATCTTAAAATAAAAAGACAAACAAGAACAAACAAAAGCAAAAAGAAAACCAAACCGAAACCAGCGCTTCAGCTTAGCTGTTAGACTTTGCCGTCGTGCTGGTTACTGGCGAAGGACCTTCCCATACGGCTGGTACCGCTTCAGCTTCGGCTTTGTGTAAAGACGTCACCGTCGTGGCACAATTGAGTTGCATAAAAAAAGAAAAACAAGCAAAAAAAAAAATTAACCTAAGGTTTAGTGAACTTAGTTTTCACTGTATTCATAATTATGATAATATCATAAACCGTAAAACCTTGATCACTTTATTATGTCGTATTCTTTTTGATGAAAAAATTGCTCTAATACGCCCCTTTTTGATCTCAGATCAATTTTTTTTGACATTACGTATTCTATTTGACAAAAAAAGTGATCTTTTTCTGCCCTAAAAAGATTTTTCTGAATCTAGATTTTTTCGTAGATCAAGTTTTTAATACAATAGAGTAACACACATACATTTACACTTCTGTCAAAATTGATAAACAAACAAGACGCCATTTACTAATATTATTTTTTTAAAGTGGAATAGTTATTGTTTAAATAAAAGTTGTGATTAAATCGTGTTTTAAATTAATATTAATAAACATTTATTTTGTTGTATACAATTAAATACAAAAATATTCAATGACAGTTCACAAACACAACTACAAAATTAGATCAAATTTTTTCGTATTCTTTTTGTGAAAAAAAAATAACTTTTTTTTGATCTGGCAAAAAGAATTCGACATTAAAATCATGAGTTATTGTATTTCATGTACACATACAATTTGTAACTTATTTTTTTATTACACTAGAATGTTAATTGTTGAAATCAAGATTTTTTCTTTTTTAAAAAATACGGTACATTCGATTTTAATTCCTAATCAATTAATTCAATTAAATTTTTAACTGAAGATGAACTACGTTAATTGTATTAGAAGAATATTGAAATTTGACTTCACATATTGTATGTCTCTTTTATAAAAAAAATTAGGTTTTGATAGAGTTGGTTATTAATTGTTTGTTCACAACAATTTTATTTAGTACCTACAAATACCTGTGTAAGTATTTTGTGTGTAAACTACTACTACCTTCTAAACACAAACACTTTCACTCCACTATCACTATAACCAGTGCCGGATCCAGCTATTTCAGCGCCGGGTGCAGATTGGGTAAATGGCGCCCTCAAATTAAATTATATTGTAAGATAAGATATTCAAAAATCATTGCAATACTTGTTTTAATACGAAGTGTTGTGTAATAGAAATTCGAATATGTTTCACTGTCAAACCAACACATAGAGAGCTTTTAAGATCTAAATTTCACAACAACATGCGTTCAAGTATTAAACGCTTTTTATAATTGGATCAACATTTTCTTTTATGGTTTTTCAAATGTTGGATATTTAGACAATAAATCTTATCATATAATAAAATATGATATCTGCCAAAATTTCATGATAATATGTGGAAAATAGAAACAAAATAAAAATTTTGTATTTTAAATTTGAAAAACATAATTAAAACTAGGTTACTAATATTCTAGCTGATGGAATACTCCTCATTCATGTGACGTACTCATGTGGTCCATGCTTAATGTTCACAAATAGAGTTGGGTAGCAAACAATTGCACAGTAAATAAAAATTTATTTTAATAAATAAAAAATGTTATACGAATTTATTTCAAATATTGTAACGATTATGGAGTGCGATGTAAAAAAATCTATTGATAGTTTTCTTACTGGAAAATGGTTCTGCTAACGCAATACAAACTAAATAACACCTAAATACGTTTCTGAAGATAAAAACAGAATTAAATAATTTTATCTAATACGAAAATAAAATAAAAACTACACAGTCTATGTTAGAGTAGGTAAATAAACAAATTAAAAATTGTAGATTTCACACCTAGGTGCGATGTTTTGAAGATTGTGTTATGTTTTTTGCTATTTAATTTTTGACTAGCATAAAAAAGGTTGCGTTGGCGATAGATTAGTTCAAAATAAAAGATACAGTTAGTTGAACATTAACGGTGACAGAAGTTATTGATAATATAGGAGTTATATGGCATAATTATATGAGAAAGTCATAAATAATTTACACAATGTGAAAAAAATAATAGTAAACTGATTAAGAAAGAGGAATAAGATAAATGGACGAATAATTTTTATAACGTAAAGAAAATCCATTGTTTAAGTTTATTAAATCTAGAAGTCGAACCGTATATAAGCAATGGCCGAATTGCTCTACGTTACAATATAATAAAGATTATTAAAAAAAATTTGAATGAATGTGAAAATAAAAATAACATTAATTAGTAAGAAAGAAATAATTGTAATATGAATATACTATAACATTCATATAAACAAATAAAATTGTATTAAATAAAGAATCACACATGCTCACTTTTATGGCTTTATTTTCAGAAAACTCTTTTATTGCCGGTTCGTAATTTCATATACAAGAAATTTCAGATTCAATTGATATAAGAGAAAAGGCAACTAACCTCTCTCGGCTCATGCTCCATCACCTGGTGTAATTTAGAAAAGCTCCTTTGAGCGGGAGCTACTTTTATTCACAGTATCTTGGCTTTAAATCAATTCGGAAAATATCTTGCATGTTTTGTAAATATAGGAGGTGTAAAATTTTCTATAGAAGTTTCAAATATTTTAAAATCTAATCCCTATCTTAGTTTTTTAATTAAAATATGTTATAAAAAAGCCATATCTATCATTGTGCACTGGCCATCCTGTTACGCGGTAATTATGTTAACCTCGAAAACAAAAGTAAAATTTATTTAAGACAGACCAAAACAAATTGTGAACCTCTAGATGTCGTCGTTGCCTCCAGCTCAGTAGGAGAGGTATTTCTGGTCGTGGATTTCGGTTCACTTGTACTGCCTTCTGTATGACGACTAAATTACCACCGTTCCCATTCTAACTCACTAATTCTTCACTCACACAAAAACTAAGAATTATATCATATTTTTTTGCATTACGTTATAATATTTAATTCAAAAATCATAATAATCAGGACAAAAAATCAAAAGTTACACTATTTTTATCTAACACTAGTTAGTTAATTTTGAAAGAAGATATAGAAAATATGTATTCAAATGTAATATGTACAATAATAAAAAATTTTAACTTGCTGTTATGTTGAATAATTTTTCATCTGACTTTGGTCTATTGTAAATTGTAATATTGTGATTGTATTATCCTTTTGTTTTGTTGAATCCACATATTTGTTAATAACTGCAAACATTAACAACTTAAATGATAAAACAGTTGATGGTTAAGAATTTCTCATCCAAATATGGTATATCTGCATTCGTAATATTGTATTTTAATATTTTTGTTTGTTTTGTTAATCCAAATATTTGTTAATAACTGCAAACTTAAATTATGATAAGTTGATGGCTAAAAACTTTTCATCCAAATATGGTATATGATTTGATTCGTAGTATTTGTATTTTAATATTTTTGTTTGCTGTTAATTGCAAGTTTACTGCAACTTAGTTTTTTAAGATGATTTCGTTTAATTAAAAAAACATGATAAATGAAATTTAAATAATTTAATGATTTTAATTTTAACAGTTCAATCCACTAAATTTTCTAGTTCAATTTTAACGTAATTTACAGGTTTAGTTTTTTCTTTCTAATTCTATTTTCTTCACAATTAAGTAATTCCAATAATTATGACTAACTGTAATTTAATTTTTATAACAAAACTAATTTTGCAAATTTTCTTTTGTTTTTGTTTGTTTAATACATATTGAATATTCAATTAAATAAAGAAATGCACAAAAAATATTTTTTCTTTAATTTTAGTTTCCACATAACTATAAGGCAAATAATTTTTTTTTATCTTTTATAAATTTATAATATTTTGTTCACTAGAAATTTTCATATTTTACTCGGAACAATAATTCACAATAAAAATGATTGACAATAACTTTACTTGACAATAAAATTAAATAATTCGACTTAACCGAAATAAAATAAAAATTGTAATAATCCCAAAATCTTTAATTTTTTTGATTTTATATCTAATAAACGGAATTAATTTAACTGAGTTTTGTTTACATATCCATACATAAATACATTTATGGTAGCAATTAAATCAAGTTTTGCAAACATACAAACATATATAGAATGCATTCATGGTAGCAAACCAGGGGTTTGTTACAATCCTTAAGAATAAACGTTCTAATGAATTAATAACAATATCAATAGAAGATATAACTTTGAGATCAGAAACCTTCTTGAGGGTCCTGATATAATAGGTTGTATCCGTTTTAATAGGATTGCTTGGTTTGGGCATGTTCTACGAGCCGATTCACAGTCTGGGATGATTAGAAAAATGTACGTTAGTACCCCAGGGAGTGGGCGACCGCGAGGTAGACCACGACTACAATGGGAGACTGACGTAATAAACAACCTTAAAAAATCGGCTGCCATAGTAATTATGTCGCTGTTGCGAATGACCGTGGTGAATACTCAAAGCTGATTAGCCTGGCAACACTCCTACATGGAACATGAACGCCGTTAAAAAAAAAATCAATAGAGGAAAAAGAAATTTTGTGAAAGATCCTGGATATTATATTATATTATCTTGTGTTTCATTTTTCCTGTACGATGAATTCGTATTTGATTTGGATGCGGAATATTCGAACCGTTCTCTAAGAAACCCGTCAGCTTTTACATACATTCAATAAAATACATTCAATTACATTCAAATTCAAACTTTCTGTCATTTTAGAAACAACATTAATTTTGGAGAGAAGATCGTTTCACAAAATTAAACTGCAAAGATATTTAAAGCAGCATTATCTTCGCTAAACATTTTGCTCCAAATTGTGTTATATAGTTTTACGTGTCTTGTCCAAAGGGATTTCAATTAAAGTGTTTTAAATTTCTACGATTTAAGAGGTCTTACAGCTGATTTTCAGTTTTCCCAACAAGTTTCATTACTGGCTAAACTAAGCTTTTCATTTGCTGCCTAAAACGATCAAAACGACATGACAAACGAATTATTAAAACATGACAAACGAATTATCGAAAAATATGCGTATATGCAGTTAAAAAAAATTAAATTTAGTTGAAAAAAATTAAGAGTTTCTCCAGAAGATGACGCCGCATAATTTATAACAATAATTTAAAGAAAAAGGAAAACTGCAGAAAAAGGAAAACTGCATATAAACTTGAGAGTACTGTTGGATGAATAGAGTTCATTCGACAGCTCCCGTATGATATCACCTTGGCTGGTAATATCTCACTGCTATTGCCAGTGGTATCTAATATTTCACGTTGAATCGTATGTCAATAGCAGCAACAAAAGTACACGGGGCAGTCACGCCCGTAGATTAAAAGTTAAAACAAATATATAAAAATAAATTGTTGTTTTTTATATAGAAAAATAAATTTTAATTTGCCTTAAAATTTATTAAAAACCAAAACAAAAAATAATCGAATTTAAAACAAAACTCAATTTTAGCGCCTTTTGTGTTGGCGCTGGGTGCGGTCGCTCCATTGCACCCATGATAGATCCGGCCCTGACTATAACTGAAAGAATCGTATATAATAACCATTTATTTATAAAAATTGGAACACAAATACTAGAGTTATAACGTAAACAATTCATAAATTAGATAGTTAATGTAACTGAGACTACAATCACTTCACTACACTTCACCGTTAAGACCGGCTTAATAAATTTAATTGCACAAAAATTTTGATAATTAAAATCGACCGTATTGGTTGTAAGTCGAAACCAAGAGCAAAGCATAGAGATACTGATCGTGTTATGTTGGAAAATCATTTTTTGATTTAGAAGCTTATTAAATATGTCACTCAATATTTCTAATTGCAACCCTTTGAAAAAGCCCCCCCCCCCCAACCCCCTGCACCATACACGCATAAGGAAGCTATGTTAAAGCATAGAGATACTGATCGTTTCATATAGGTAAGTGATTTTTCGATTTAGGAGCTCACTAAATATGTCACTCTTTATTTCTGATTGCAACCCTTTAGAAAAAGTCACCCCTTGTACCATACACGCATAAGGAAGCTTTGTTAAAGCAAAGAGATATTGATCGTTTCATGTAGGTAAGTGATTTTTCGATTAAGAAGCTTACTAAATATGTCAGTCTATATTTCTGATTGCAACCCTTTAGAAAAAGCCACCCCTTGTACTAAAAATGCATAAGGGAACTATTTTAAAGCATAGATGTACGGATCGTTTTATGTACGTAAATGATTTTTCGATTTAGGAGCTTAATTAATATGTCCTCTATATTTCTGATTGCAACACTTTAGAAAAAGTAACCCCTTGTATCATAGAGATACGGATCGTTTTATTTAGGAAATAATTTTTTGATTCAGGGGCTTACTAAATATGTCACTCTATATTTTGTAGTGAAGCGCTGCTTCGTTGAGTAAAAACGAAGTGGCATAGCAGGTCGCCTAGGTCTACCTAGCGAGATTTATTTATAGTCCCAGACTAGCTGCAATCTGTGAGATCAAGTAAGACTACTTCAGCACAAATAAACAATATAGTACGCGAGAAACATGATAAGTACGGAAATGAGAAAAAGCAAGTGAAAGACGGAGACTCTGGCGACCCCCGTATATGAAGAACCACGATCATCGCGTCCAACCCCATACTTCAACACACATTTTCACACTTTCACCCCCTCATACACTCGCGCACTCTCACCCACATACACACACGCACACACTCACATACACAGGCACACAATCACAATGGTTTGTGTTACAATAAATTGTTATCACTTATCGTTTTCTCAGTAGGAAGCAATACAGTTGTATAACAGGTCCATTTGCTGATTTGTAAAATGGCAATAATGCAGAATTCCAATTTATCCCCCTTCATACACCACAACCGCGATATGTTACGAATCAAAGTATGTTTATGTCAGGCATCGGTTTGTTGTTGTTGAGTGAATCACCAATATAATATGTAAAATCAACTGTTTAAATCAAGTTAACTTTTAATAGCAGAATCCACATATACCGGTAGATCTTGGTTCGATGCTGTAATGAAGCGCTGATTCATTGGCGAACCAATGAAGCGGCAAAGCAGGCCGCGTACCAAGCGAGATTTATATAGCCTTTTCGACTAGCTTCAGTCATCGTGGATTGAGTAAGAATTCCTGCTACTTCAGCACAAATAATCAGAGATGTACGCGAAAGACATGATTTATACGGAAATGAGAGAAAACAAGTGAAAAAATGAGACTCTGGCGATCCCTTTGGCGCAAGAACCACGATCACCCCGTCCAACCCCACGTTTACTCACATACTCTAACACACTCACACTAGAAAACACACACACACACACACACACACACACACACACACACACAGTTTCAATCTTTGATTTTGGTATAATTTTTCAATATTTTTAGAATTTCGAAAAAAGTTTCAATTTTTGATTTTGTAATAAATTTTGAAATATTTTTAGAATTTTGAAATAAGTTTTGATTTTATTATAATTTTTAGAAAATTTTTAGAATTTTGAAAGAAATTCGTATTTTTGATTTTGAAATATTCTCTCGAAACGCTAAATGGAGAGGTAAATGGAGTAGTTTGCTGAGTGTATCATCTTTTCAACAAATTATATTAATTTATGATCTGTTAATATAATAATTTCGAATCGTTTTGATGTTTCGTGTTAGTTTTGTAAAAAATATCTAAACAGACATAAAAAAATACTTATACTTTTGTTAAAGTTTTATGTTTGATATATATCGCCAAAACTAAAAACAATTTCCCAATAAAAATTTTTTGCAGAAAACTATATAAAAAATTCTTAACCCAGACCGAAGTCTTGATATCTCAGAGCTTGAGATCTCAAACCCTCCATATATTGACATTTAGTTTTTCAGCAGAAATTATTGTATCAAAAACCAAAAATAATGAGTTTTGTGAAATAAAAATATATATTAATTTTAAAGCTGTTTTGCGAAAGAGATTAAAAAAACTTTTCACCGAGCTAAGCTCGGTCTCCTAGTACTTGTTTTTTATTTAAAAACTTTTCTCTTAATTTAATTATTACCAATAAATGTTTCGTTACTCAAGGTTTTTTAATTTTCAACCGATTTTTTATGACTTTCTGCTCTGTATTACTTGCAATTAATGTTGTTAAACTATCTATAAGCTCATCAAAATTATTTGCTTGGTTTACCCTTTGCCAATTCTGATCTTGATCAATTTAATCATATCTAACGAACGTTTTTATAGTTTCAGGCGTTTCTTTTCGGATAATAGCATAAGCTTAAAAATTAAAGCCTTGTGGTCAGAAAACGAAACATCTATGGTAGAAATGTCATACTGAAACTTAAAAATATCTGTTGAAATATAATCAATCAGAGTTGAACTATTCGATGTTACTCTAGTGGTATATTAGTCTTCAGTTTTGTTCAGAACTGAAAACCCATTAATTTGTATTGTTTGAAGGCATTTTTTTGAACTTGAAAAAAAATAATAACTGAACAAAAAACTCAAAAAACACAACTATCACATTTTTGCCATTTTTTCTAAAAAAATCGTCAAAATTCAAAAAAAAGTATTTTTCGGCACATCTACTACTCAAGACCTTTCCTACGATATAAATATTGCCACATTTTTGATGGAGCAAATATTTCAAAATTATACCGCAAAAATATTGCTTAAGTATTTATATATAGAAGATATAGATTGATTTCGAATTATGAACATATGGAGGGGCTAAAATCTCACAGCTCTGAGATGTCAAGACTTCTGGGTTAAGGATTTTGATATAGTTTTTGGCAAAAAACTTTTATGAGGACATGGTTTTTAGTTCTGGGCAGCGATGTATATCAAACATAACTCTTTATTAAAGTACAAGTATTTTTTATCTCTGTGTAAAATTTATTACAAAACTAACACGAAACATCAATACGTTGCCGGAAAATTATAATCAAAATTCCAAAAGTATTGTTAAATTAAATAAAATCAAACTTTTTCAACATTCCAAAAATATTCCAAAAATTAGAATAAAATCAAATATTTAAATTTTTTCTAAATTCCAATAATATTTCAAAAATTCTTAAAAATTCAAACTTTTTCCAAAATTCTAAAAATATTGCAAAAATTATTACAAAATCAAATATTGAAAATTTTTTCAAAATTCCAAAAGTTATAATAAAATCAAAAAATAAAAATTTTTCAAAATTCTAAAAATATTCCAAAAGTTGTTACAAAATCAAAACTTTTGCCGAAATTCTAAAAATATTGCAAAAATTATTACAAAATCAAAAATACAAACTTTTTCAGAATTCCAAAAATATTTCAAAAACTATAACAAATTCAAAAATTTCCAAAATTAAAAACAGCTACATTTTTTGTCCAAAAAATTGGCTAAAAAAATAAATGAAATCATTTTTTGACACACTTGACAACATTTTTTGACAAACTTATAATGCCATAATTCTCTATAATAATAATAAAATATCATGTCATACAAACTTTTAATTTTATTTTTTTCTAAAAAAATTGGGTAAAAAAAAAATAAAAATCTTTCTTTTGACACACTTTTATTTATTTATCTTATTACCGTTTTTATAAAATTTTATAAAAACCTAATATTATTGACAAATTAGACAAACGTATATACTATAGTTCTATTAATTTAAAGAAGGCCGAATTTGATATCATCCATTTCCCTTATTTGTTTATTATAGGAACGACAACCTGTTGATTCCAACAATTCATTGATTGATGCATTAAAATGCCTATAAAGAACAACAAGAGGGTTCTTATTATGTCTGTAGAGTCCCTTATTGAACACTTCAACCAATGTTGCATCAGATGGATTGTGCGCAATTTTTATAACATCGTGTAGAAGATTTGTGATGAGCTTTTGTGTGACAACATCATACATGAACATCAGTCCATTGTTTATTCTTCTTCTTGCCAATGATTCAATGTTGAGTACAGCTAATCTTTCCTTGTAAGGTCTAAACTTAAAATTTTCATCTCTTTGTTCACTGCTTCTTAAAGCATACATCAGGAACTGTTTTTGTACACTCTCGATTTTATTACGATATTTAGCTTCAGATGGATTCCAAATAGGTGAACAGTAATCAAGTACTGGTAGCAGTATCGATGTATATAATAATTTAAGCGTATTCGGGGAAAATGTTTTACATAGGCGTCGAATAAAACCCAAAGTAATCATCACCTTTGAAATGATCATTTCGATGTGCTTATTAAATTTTAAAGATGTTGTAAATAACACGCCCAAATCAGAGTATTCGGTTAATCTTTCAATGTGTTCATTCATTATTTTATATGATGTTATAGGCGACTTTGACTTAGATATACTCATTGTTTTACATTTTCGGATGTTCGATGACATACAGTTGACATCGCACCAGTGTAACACATTATCAATAGCACGTTGAAGACAAATCGAATCACGAATACTTCCAATACTTTTAAACAATTTTACATCATCCGCAAAAAGCAGTATGCCAACTTCTGGTACAGTTGAATGTAGATCGTTAATAGCGATTAAAAATAATGTAGAACTCAATGGATTCCCTTGAGGTACACCAGATGTTGGAATAAATTCACAAGATAGTTGATTTTCAATCTTTACGTAGGACACACGATTCGTTAAAAATGATAAAAGCCATTTTAACGTTGCATTAGAGAACTCATAATTAGACAATTTAGTGATAATTACATTGTATTTTATCTTATCGAATGCGTTATTGAAATCTAAGTATACAACATCTAATTGTTTGTCTTTTGCCAATGATTCTGAAGCTGCATGGTGAAATTCCATTAAGTTTGTTAATGTAGATTTTCCTTTCACGAAACCATGTTGTTCGATACAGATATCTGAAATAATGCAATCTAGCAAGTATCGTGAAATTAATCCGTCAAAGACTTTTGCAATAGTATTTCCAATGCTTATAGCACGGTAATTTTCAGCATCATTTTTATTACCCTTTTTATGAAGTGGAAGAATATGAGTTATTTTCCACTTTTCGTGATATAGCACAATTTTTTAGAATAATTGGCGATACATTGTCAGTACCTTTTCCCTTACTAGGATCTATCTGTGTAAGTAATGTAAAAATTTGCTGCCATGAAAATGTTGATAATCTTTTATAGGTTTTTGTTTTATCATTGTTCATTGCATCTATGTAACTATCATTTCCTTGGTTTTTTGAATAGGTTTCATAAAAAAAGGATGCAAATATATTTGCTATGGATTGAATATCTGAAGTTGACGATCATTTATACCGGATTGATGTGAAATTTGTTTTCGCCTGGCGATGATTTCGGACATATTCCCAAATTTTTTTTGGATCATTAAGTACATTATCCTCCAAATTTTGTATATGGTTTGCATGTAATTTTTTATTAAGATCATTAAAATTAACTATCAGTTGCTCTAGTATAGATGTATCATTTGTCAATCTTATTTTTTTGTATTCTTTTCAAATTTTATTTCGGATACTTGAAAGCTTTTTACAGATCCATGGTGGATCAGAATTTGATTTAGGATGGTACTTGGGAATAAACTTTTCAAATCCGTCATACAAGACACAATAAAACATATCAAGAGAATCATCAATTGTTTTATTAAAGAACATCGTTTCAAAATCAAATGAAAGCAAATAATTCTAAAGTCCGTCAAAATTCGCTTTTTTGAAAGAAAAAATCATTTTTTACATTGGTATTGTTTGGAAAATATTTTGATGAGGTTATAACATATGATAACTCCAATGGTGGATGGTGCGGATCAATTTGTGCAATAGGATTTAAACTTACGTTCAACTCACATAAATCAGACTCAGATACATAAATCAAATCAAGAATATTGCCAGATCGATTTTTGAAGTGGTTTAATTGATGTAGACCATAAAGCCCGATTTCATTTATAAATTCACTTGCAAAATTTGGGAATTTGGCAGGTGTAAACGAGTTCAGCTCAGGATCATAACTCCATTGTGTTCCGGAGAAGTTCATATCACCCATTACCATAAGTGAATCAGATGATGATCTTTCTATACCTTTTATAGCTGATACATGTTTATTGAATGTTTCAAAAGACGAGTTTGGTGGCGTATACATAGTATAAATCAATATATCTTCTTCTGCAGTGACAATTTTAACCAAAAGGTGCTCTATTTTTAAATTGTTTGAAAATCTTATTTCTTCAGATGAAAAGTTCGTGTGAACTGCAATAAGAACACCACCACCACGTTTTGTACCAGTGGTTGTGTGGCGATCTGCACGATAAACGTTATACTTGTTATCAAAAAACTCGGAGGTGTTTTGTGATTCATTTAACCAAGTTTCAGTTAAAACAATAACATCGAAATCACAATATATAGTTCTTTCATATATCTCTTTTCTTTTTGTTGACATTGCTCTAATGTTTTGATAATAAATTTTTAAAGTACTATATTTATAAGAATCTTTGGTAGAGTCTAATGTATAATTTTCTGCAACTTCGCAAACTTTGTCGACAGCCTTAAAATATTTAGTTATTTTCTGTTGGTTTGATGATTTTAAATTTGAAATGTTGGAAAGCGGTTGTGTTGAAAATTGCAAATTGATATGTGGAAGATGTTTGATAGTTATAGTTGAAGAATCAGTTCTATCATTTAACTTGATATTTGATTGTTTTGATTGACAGAGTTTTGAAAAAAAATCTCAGAGGAAGCATGATTAGGATCATTAACAGTAGAGAGAGATATCTGACTTGAAGGTAATGTTGAATCCAATGATGGAGTTGACCTTTTAGTTGTTTTATTCTTTGCACTTGACAACATCTTTTGACAAACTTATAATGCCATAATTCTCAATAATAATAATAAAATTTCATTTCAAACAAACAATTTTACGTTTTTCCAAAAAATTGGGTAAAAAACTAAATAAAAATCTTTCTTTTGACACACTTGACAACATTTTTTGAACAAACTTATATTGCCATAATTCTCAATAATAATAATAAAATTTCAAACAAACAATTTTATTTTTTTCCAAAAAATTGGGTAAAAAAATAAATAAAAATCTTTCTTTTGACACACTTGACAACATTTTTTTGACAAACTTATAATTCCATAATTCTCAATAATAATAATAAAACTTCATTTCAAACAAACAATTAATTTTATTTTTTTTTCCAAAAAATTAGGTAAAAAAATAAATAAAAATCTTTCTTTTGACACACTTGACAACATTTTTTTGACAAACTAATAATGCAATAATCTAGTTTTTGATCTCACATACCAATCCCGACCATCAAGATTTCTCCAAATTTAATGTTCCTACTCGTAATCACTTAAAATGAACGTTTTTTAAGCCAAAAATATAAAAATTTGCTATTTTTGACATACATAATGATTTTTTTGACACACTTCCGGTACAGTTATTGAACACAGCGTCCTTTCGGACCTCTCCCTTGTCTACCTATCTTTAGAAAAAAAAATTTTTGAAATCCCTCCAGCCGTTTTTCCTGCAGCGGCAGACAGACATACATTTTTTTTTTGCTTTTTTAGAATAAGTAGGTCCTAAAACGTCGAGAAATGCCAAAAAAAGTGGGGGTAAGAATTTCACTTTGAGCTCATGAATGTAATACTTAGGTCTTTCAGATCGAAGTAACCAATATCTTGAAAAAAAAAACAAAATAACCGAACAAAAAACTCAAAAAACACAACTATCACATTTTTGCCATTTTTTCTGAAAAAATCGTCAAAATTCAAAAAATAAATATTTTTCGGCACATCTACTACTCAAGACCTTTCTACGATGTACATACTGCCACACTTTTGATGGAGCAAATATTTTAAAATTGTATCGCGAAAATTTTGCTTACGTATTTATATATAAATATTTATACATAGATAAAGATTGATTTTCAATTGTGAAATAAATAACTTGATAAAAAAACAAAATAACCAAACAAAAAACACAACTATCACATTTTTGCCATTTTTTCTGAAAAACTCGTCATATCCCAAAAAAAGTATTCTACTACTCAAGACCTTTCCTACGATATACATATTGTCACACTTTTGATGGAGCAAATATTTTAAAATTGTACCGCCAAAATATTGCTTACGTATTTATATATAGATATAGATTGATTTTGAATTGTGAAACAAATAACTTGAAAAAAAAAATCAAAATAACCAAACAAAAAACACAACTATCACATTTTTGCCATTTTTCTGAAAAAATCGTCAAAATTCAAAAATAAATATTTTTGGGCACATCTACTACTCAAGACCTTTCTACGATGTACATACTGCCACACTTTTGATGGAGCAAATATTTTAAAATTGTACCGCAAAAATATTGCTTACGTATTTATATATAGATATAGATTGATTTTGAATTGTGAAACAAATAACTTGAAAAAAAATCAAAATAACCGAACAAAAAACTCAAAAAACACAACATTTTTGCCATTATTTCTGAAAAAATCGTCTAAATTCTAAAAATAAATATGTCTCGCCACATCTACTACGCATGACCTTTCCTACGATATACATATTGCCACACTTTTGATGAAGCAAATATTTTAAAATTGTATCGCGAAAATATTGCTTACGTATTTATATATTATATAGATATAGATTGATTTTGAATTGTGAAACAAATAACTTGATAAAAAACAAAACAACCGAACAAAAAACACAACTATCACATTTTTGCCATTTTTTCTAAAAATTCAAAAATAAATATTTTTCGCCACATCTACTACTCATGACCTTTCCTACGATATACATATTTTCCACACTTTTGATGGAGCAAATATTTTAAAATTGTACCGCAAAAATATTGCTTACGTATTTATGTATAGATATAGATTGATTTTGAATTGTGAAACAAATAACTTGAAAAAAAAACAAAATAACCGAACAAAAAACTCAAAAAACACAACTATCACATTTTTGCCATTTTTTCTGAAAAAATCGTCAAAATTCAAAAATAAGTATTGTTCGCCACATCTACTACTCATGACCTTTCCAACGATATACATATTGCCACACTTTTGATGGGACCAATATTTTAAAATTGTGTCACAAAAATATTGCTTACGTATTTATATATAGAAGATAGAGATTGATTTTGAATTGTGCAACAAAAAACTTGAAAAAAAAATCAAAATAACCGTACAAAAATCCCAAAAAACACAACTATCACATTTTTATCATTTTTTCTGACAAAATCGTCAAAATTCAAAAATAAATATTTTTGCCACATCTGCTACTCATGACCTTTCCTACGATTTACATATTGCCACACTTTTGATGGAGCAAATATTTTGAAATTGTACCGCAAAAATAATACTTACGTATTTATATATAGATATAGATTGATTTTGGATTGTGAAACAAATAACTTGAAAAAAAAAACAAAATAACCGAACAAAAAACTCAAAAAACACAACTATCACATTTTTTCCATTTTTTCTGGAAAAATCGTCAAAAGTCAAAAATAAATATTTTTTGGCACATCTACTACTCAAGCAAGACCTTTCGACGATTAACATATTGCCACACTTTTGATGGAGCAAATATTTTAAAATTGTACCGCAAAAATATTGCTTACGTATTTATATATAGATATAGATTGATTTTGAATTGTGAAACAAATAACTTGAAAAAAAAACAAAATAACCGAACAAAAACTCAAAAAACACAACAATCACATATTTGCCATTTTGAAAAAATCGTCAAAATTCAAAAATAAATATTTTTGCCACATCTACTACTCATGACCTTTCCTACGATATACATATTGCCACACTTTTGATGGAGCAAATATTTTGAAATTGGACCGCAAAACTATTGCTTACGTATTTATATATAGATTTACTTTACTAAATCTAAACATAACGGAATTCAATAAATGTCAAATATTTTGTATTGACATATAGTTTAGGTGGGATCCATATATTTTTGATCATTACGATTCTCTTACAAACGTTATTGAATATAATTATAATAACTCGGAGAGCCCGGCGTGCTTCGCTACGCTTATAAATAAAGTTTTTGCGTAGACATTTTGTTGACGTAGAAGCCATGATTTCAAAAAGTGGTATTGAGAAATACTATCATATAATTTTTCATTTTTCTTTTAAATATATTAATGAAAAGTAATCAGAACTCTAGCTGATCAGTTCGGATATATGAAAAATTAGCAATCAAATAAGTTAGAGATCAAATAAGCTTACTTGAAAACTTATTTGATCGCTAATTTTTCATTTATCCGAACTGATCAGCTAGAGTTCTGATTATTTTTCATTCATATATTTAAAAAGAAAAATTAAAAATTATATGCTAGCATTTCTCATTACCACTTTTTGAAATCATTGCTTCTACGTCAACAAAATGTCTACGCAAAAACTTTATTTATAAGCGTAGCGAAGCACGCCGGGCCCTCCTAGTATTTATAAGAAGACTAAAATAAAATACAAATTACAATGTATAAAAGAATTACAAAATAACATCGTATCGTTTTTGTGAAAAAAAAAATATAAAAAACAGAACACAATTTTCACATGCACTCACATCAATGTACATAAGAAGACTAAAATAAAATGTATAAAAGAATAACAAAATAACATCGTATCGTTTTTGTGAAAAAAAAATATATGATTTGGGCAAGTCCATTTCATATTGTATGGGGGAGGCCGTTAAATTTAAAAATACATTTTAATTCGTATAACTTTTTTATTTATGATCCGATTTGTGTGAAAAATCTTTAAAATCTAAGTTACACTAATATCAGTTAGCAGTGAAAATTTGAAATGAATCCATCTGCGAATAAAAAAGCCTTAGGCTCCTCAAAGTTTTTTTTTTTTTGCGTATTAACATATAAGATATAATAATCAAAAATATTATCTCTTTCTTTTTAGAATACAACACAACTACAAATTAATTAAAAATTGATGATTTAGCGACGGACAATAACAAATATAATGATCGATGGAGCTTATAGATTATGATAATCCCAATTATACGAACAATATAACAGACGGTCATTTTGATTACGATGAACATGGAGAAAAAAAAATTCCAATAATTTTTTTATTTTATGGATTTATAATATTCTTTGGTGTGCTAGGAAATGCATCACTATTTGTAACTATATATTTTCAACGTACAGGCCGCTTGAAAAATCCAATACTAGTTGCATTATGTATAGCTGATTTATTAGTTTCAGGAATATCAGCACCAATATCAGTATTTAAAATACAACTAAATCGTAATCCATTAGTAATAACAGATTTAGGATGTAAATTAATATATTTGATACAGGTAAAAATACTTAAACAGTAATTATTTGTATTACATTTATGTATTTTAATTGTTATTTATATATTAATATTTTTGTATATTTTTGTTAAGTCAATTCCCGTAGCAGCAAGTACATTTAGTCTTCTAATGTTATCATTCGATCGATATGCAACAGTTAAACATCCACGTCTTGCTCAATTAAGACAAAGACGAATATTACCAATATTGTTAGCATCTGGTGCATGGATAAGTGCAAGCTTCCTGCATATCCCTATGCTTGTTATTTACAAGACAATTTATTTTGAGCATAAATCGAAAAAAACAACATGTAACTTAATTTATAATTCAAATAATTTACATATAACTGCAACTTTTGTTTATACAATTATTATTTTTATTTTACCCGCTCTTGGTGTTATTTTGAATTATTTAAGTGTAAAAAAGAAATTGTGTGCATTATCACTAACAGCTAGGGCAGCTCATGGTGAATTACCTTTACCAATGCCAATATTGAGACGACCAACCCATATGATAATAGTAACAGGCATGACAAATGGTGCACGTGGAGTTGTTGGTAACAGCTCTGATGATGATGGTAACAATCAAAATTTAATACTTGAAATGAAGTCTAGGACAAGGACACCGAGGCTAGTATTTAAAAAAAATTCTTTTATGTATTAGTTTTGATTAGAGCTATATACTTACCTATAATACAGTTATACTGTTGGTAGATTGTGTTACACTAGCTATTATTAACTTATAAGAAGCCATCCACGTTTTTTTATGGATCGGTTTGATAAAATACAAAACATGCATAAAATATTCTCTAAATTCTTTTTTAAAATGTAAGGTAAATGTATTACTTAGAACGCATTATGTTACACATTAGTTTATAATTTTTTTTTCAAGTCAGCTAAACTGAATGTAGCCTGGTTTTATCCAACAACAACTAATTAATTTTGGTCTATAGAAATTCTGTATATAATTAAGAAAATAAGCTAGATAGGTTTGTGGAAGTCTTAAAAATACTATCATAAAGTTTTTTATAAACATGATTGCAACCGTATTTTATCTTAAAAACGTTAAACATAATCCAATTAATTCAAAACTACTAGAATTTAAGTGCATAATACGCAGAAGATGTAGTTTATCTACTACTCTCGTAATCTAAACAGTCCACCGTATTACACTGGTCAACAAAAAACATTTTTTTTTTGGTTTTCTGTTCTCATGCTTAAATTCTGATTCTAGATATTGAAAAACACTTAAATATTTCATATTAAGTTCGTAAAGTTTGCTTTGGTCTTTTGGGTTTTAATACGAGAGAGCTCATACGATTACGATACGATATTCACTTTTAGACATTAGTTTCTTGTTATTTTACATCTATATGTTACTGTTTATCACAAATCATGAATAAAAAAGACTCTTGTATCTAAAAAAATGTTTTCTAATCAAGAGACGCGGTAGTGTCTTGCGCGCCATGTTTTGAAAGACACTACTATTAGTATATATACTGTGCACCGAATAGGTTTTAAAGGTTAAAATTTTCATTTCGAATAATTTGCATTTTTTCTACAACTGTATTCAAAGTTATCAATAAAAGTATATCTTATTTAACTCTATGTTTCTCATTAGTAAAAAAAAAGTCAGCATTCATGCTTTTTTCTGAAAGTTTATAAAATCAAAATTTTGCTTTCCCAAACTTTTAGTAAAATTAAAATGTTTTTACAAATTTTTATACCACGTTGGTAGCATTGAAATGAATGTAGTAATTTAGTATCATTTTGGCGAATTTTCAAAAACCAACCAAATGTACAGAATTGAAAAACACAAAATTATGCGAATTGAAATTTATTATCCCTCAATATTGGTAATATTTAACAACAGTTAAAAAACTTAAACACGAACCCAGATTAGTTTGCAAACATATAGTTGTTTTCGATAGCAAATATATGTTTGTATCCAGAAAACCCATCAAATGTTTTATTAATATATTAAATGGAAGTTGGTAATTATAAAGATATTAGAAAAAAGAATATATTTAGACTATGCTTTCAGTAAAGAGACCTATTATTGATGTGTTAAGAAAACGATGTTGTGAAAACATGTATTTGGTCTATTATGTAAATTTGTTATCTGAGAGAACCCCACAAATGTTATATCGATAATAAATTTTAATTTTTATTTCATTTTATTTTAGAACGTTGGTAGTTATTTTGAAGTGATGAGATTAAAAAATAATTTAGTAGGCTTTAAAATTTTGTGTTTTTAAGCTTTATGAGATATAAAGAAAAGAATTTGAGAAAATTTTATTATTATTTTAAGGGTTCCGTACTTTGAAAAAATAGAACATAACCCTTATGGTGAGGACTTGATTGTTTAATATCCATTATTCACAACGACTTTCTCACTGAAAATGAAAATATATGTATTTACGTATATTTATGCGGTAAGATAAGGCGAAAATGACAAATATGTGTTGATTTCGAGATTGAGGTGATATATAACCGTAAAAACTGAAATTTTTTAAAACTTTCAGTCAATCATAGACTATAAAGTTTATGGAAGACACCAATGGTACTTGGCTGAACATAATCAAGAATTTTTAAAAAAATTGTTTAAATGCGAAACACTTAATTTCACATCTTTTTTCGCACAATGTTGTTTTGTTTATTATTTATTTTGAGTAAATAACAATCGATTTTAGCTTTTATGCTATCCTCAAGATCTTTTATAAAATTGTCATGTTAATTTTTTTAAATTATTAGTCAAAGACTATAGTTTTTATGTGTGTGTTTCCGTTGTATGTAATAATTTTATTAATTTTCGAATGCATTGCCTTAGACTTATTTTCGAATATTTCTTTTACTTTTTCATGAGTTGTTCATGTCATGAGTTGAGACCTGTTTACATAAAACGATACTTTTATTTTTTAAAATATTGCACCTAGGTCCTAGATTGATAAAAAATCGAGAGTAAAGTTCTCTGTAGAAAACATTTTATATGGATAATAATAATTTGATACTCCCATATTATATTATAACTTTACAAAAACCAGTCAAATCGTCGCAAAAACAACCAAAAGGCTGTAAAAAAAGCCGCGCCATGTTTTTCTTTAGCTTGAAACTATCATTTTAACTATAAAAATTTAAATTCTTGTATCTTATTCTTTACAAAAACTTCTCAAATCATACAGCACTAGTTATAAAATTTCTTAATGGCATTTTGTTTTCTAAACATCTAGCTATATTATATAATTTAAGTAATACTCTAGACCAGTGTTTCTCAACTGATTTCATGCTACGGACCAATAAATATTTTAAGATTTTATTGCGGACCATGGGAAATAGTTAATGTTAGATGGGCAAAAGTGCAGGTTTTTTTATAGGTATGTTTATACCAGTTATCTAAAAAGTTTTCACTGTAGTTTTCTTCGTGTTCAAAACAACAATATATTTGAATATTTTAAAAAGTACTTTTTCTTTAAGCAGTTTAAAAAATATTACATATTTCATAAAAAGTAATAACGACATTGTATCGAAAAATGTTCCTTTTTAATATTTTAATAAACATAAAAATTTCTTACAACCAGTACCCTATTTCACCAAACTTACAAATTTTGTAATTTCATACAAATTTTAACAAAGTGTGAGTGTTTTCGGATTGATCAATAAACGGATTTAAAATCCACATATTTCCTCTCCGTAGATCTTCTTCTATTGGATAGTAATGATTAAATGAACAATTAAGGGCTGTTAAGTGTTCAAAAACAATAGTTTTTAAATTGTTTGAATTGATATTCACTTCATTAACATATTCTGCGAATGAATGAAACATATCGAAATTATTTTCGTTTACCCGCTTGCACCATAATTGCAACCTTTTTTTAAATGCCTCTATTTTATTCCACATGTCAAAAGTTGTGGTATTGTTCCCTGGCAAAGTTAAATTTAATTCGTTTATTAATGAAAATATATCGGATAAGTAAGCCAGTTTTGCAACCCATTTGTTGTCGAGCAAAACATTTCTTAATTCCGATTTTTTGGTTTCTATCAATGCTTCTACTTCATTTCTTAACTCGTATAAAGTCTTGTTAAAACTTTTGCTCTTGACAACCATCGAACTTCTGCATGAATCAATAAATTTTCATGTTCAGATCCCATTTCTTTGCATAATATTGAAAACAATCTGGAATTAAGTACATTACTTTTGATGAAATTTATTATTTTTATCGATTGAATAAGAACTGTGTTCAATTCAACAGACAATTTTTTAGCAGCTGAATGCTCTCGATGTATAATACAATGAGTGAAAATCAGGTTGTCGTCTGCTACCTTTTTAATTTTCTTTTCTACTACTGAATGTTTACTAGTCATACTTGCCGCTCCATCAGTGCATAATCCAACACAGCGTTTCCAAGTAGTTGAATTCTTTACAATATAATTATCAATTACTTTAAAAATTTCTGAACTAGT
This sequence comes from Diogma glabrata, assembly GCA_963693315.1. Taxonomy (NCBI): domain Eukaryota; kingdom Metazoa; phylum Arthropoda; class Insecta; order Diptera; family Cylindrotomidae; genus Diogma; species Diogma glabrata. The sequence continues at coordinate 137,046,563 of OY856186.1, forward strand.
TGTATTATTAAGAAGCTCTACACAACAAAAAAAATCTTCCTTGACATCATAAATTTCGTAATCAATATAACGAATATAACATAACAGTATTGCTTTATTAGTCTGTAGATTCATCGAGTTGAATAACAAAAAATGATTTGCTTACTTTCTGAATTAATTGGTGTTCAACATCAGTTGCTAGTTCAGCAATTCTACGTTCAACAGTATCGTTAGAGAGCGGCAAAGTTTTCATTTTATCAGCAGCGTTTGCACCTAGGATTTCAGAACACACGTCTATTAAGCACGGTTTTATTAAATCTTCGGCAATAGAATAAACCTTTTTGCACTTGACAGTTCGTAAAGCAACTAAGCATGATGCTTTTACAACAGATTTATTGGTAAGAAGAAATTTATTGAAAGATAATTTTTGGTTTTTAAATTCAGTACTTTTGCGTTCAAAAAATTCACGTGGCTTATTTTGTAGATGCGAATGTTTTGTTTGTAAATGGCGTATTAATTTTGCAGGCTTCATAGATTCGTTTGATAAAATTTCTCTGCGTATGACAATTATTTTCTTAGAACTACATACCCTCAAATTTACAGGCTGATTCTGACATACCCTCACAGATGTAAAAATAGTCATAGCAAAGATTTTGCTCTTAGCTATGACTAAAACATCTTAAATTCGATTCTGTATGTTGTCACAACTGTGAGATGTCAAAAAATAACCTCTTAACTTAAGACCATCAAACATGGTCAGGTCATCTTAAGCATCACAATTTTACGTTTCATATATTTTTATTGGAATTATTCTATGAAAAATTATATTAATAAAGGATAAAATAATAATTATGAATTATTTATGTAATTCTTATAAAATTTATAATAATTATTATATTTTATTTAAGTTTGTATCAAAATTATAAAGCAAAATATATCATGATAATGATATTAAATAAAATGGCGATTGAAGATTTCATATTTTCAATATCAAAGTTTCATGTTGTTTTATTTGTCCAAAATAAATAATAATAATAAATATGGTTTTTATATACAATTAATAAATTGTATATAAATTATTATAAAATAAAATACATTTTGAGATTGACATACATTAAAATGGCGGTTGAATATTTTCACAAACAAAAATTATTAATATCTTCAAAAATTTTTCAAAACAAACTTGATTTTTACAAAAAAACTACTTATAATATTGTCATAATTCTAAGTAATAATTTTAATTGTATTTAAATTATTTAAAAAGAAAATATGACATTTTATAATAATTTTATTTATACAAAAATAGCCGTTTGAAAGATCTCCAAAATATTAGTAGAATTATTATGAGGTTTTTGATGATGACCTTCACAGAATCGCAATTAAGATATTCCTCTTAAAAAAAATTGTCATAACAAAAATAATCATAACTAAGACCTCTTAACTCAGAATCAGCCTGTTAATTTTTGTTTTAAATTTGATGCTTTCCTTCGTATTAAAAATGAAAAGTAAACTATTTTGCTGCATGGTTTGTTCAATTATGCAAGTACATATTGTTAAATAAATAAAAAGGATAACGAAAAACTACTAATTTTATTTTTCTGCATAAATAAATATAAAATTGACTCAAAAAAATTAAAATTTTCTTCTTAAGAGAAAGATATTAAAGTTATTTGTTTGCTTTAAATTTCATTTAAAAATAGTAAGCTTTACGTTTCTTCATAATTCTATAGATTTTTGTTGCGAAACTTAATTTTTTCCTAATTTTTCATTGGATATGTTTTCAAAATAAATTGCTTTTAAATATTTTAATTGCAATATTTTTAAAAGAATATTTGTTAAAGTTGAAGCTAATAAATTGACCTACATAATTATTTAAATAAAAATCGTTTTATTTTGAGGAGTGAAAAGCACTCGATAAAATAAAATTGTAAACTCTGGTAACAAATATAAAAAAAATTCACGGACCAATAAAAATTTTCTGCGGACCAGTAATGGTCCGCGGACCTACGTTTGAGAAACACGGCTCTAGACTACATATAATTCTAAAATATATAATAAATATGCACATTTATTAAAATTTATTTAAGCAGAGGAAATATAATTTATTTTTTTTTCTATAAAAAACCGCTCACTTTCACTTACATATTTCTTGAACAAAAACCTTGGTGCGACCTTAAAAAATATAAAAATCAGTAATTTTTGCCGAAAAATTGAAATATCGCTATAGTTTCTACAAAAGCAAACTTTATTCGGAAAAAAATTTTTTTCCTTATTCTTGTCGTAGGAGAAACCAAAATTTAACATGTAGCAGTCAGAACCAAAAATCGTGTTGACCAGTGTTATTATTATTAGTTTGATAAAAGAATTTTTTAAATCAACTTCGAGGTTCTCAACAGATTGTTACCGACAAAAACTTTTTATAAGCTTAATAAGGGTTCATGCACAGGGGGCGCGCACAAATGAGGGGGGTTCACGTCCGGACCCTCCCCCCTAACCGATAGTTTTTCAGCATCTTTTTTTATTTAAATTTAGGAATTGTTTAGTGTAACCATAATAAATTAAAGAATAACGTCTCTGAATATCAGAAGATACGATGCTAAATACGGAACTAAGGATTGTGAGAATCAATTTTCTGAGGATTTTTAGGGTTCCGTTTTTATACAGAACACTATTGGGGAGAGTACAACGTATTTTTCACATTATTTCGATTATCTCGTGAACCATTAATCCGATGAACTTAAAATTTGAGGTGCTTATAAAACTAACCTATCCACACAAGGTGGCGGGTTAAAAAATAAATAAAGTTGTATTCGTTTGTTTTAAAGAGGTACGATGTAAAGCCTTTGAAAACATACATTTTATTATCGAGACAAGTAGGGTATCATATGAAAGGGCTTCATTTCAGCATTATTTAAAAATATATTTTGGAATTTTACACCTCACCATTTTTTGTATAATTTTGAAAAATGACGTTTTCTCGATGTTTTATTGCCCTGATTAACTCCGACCCTACTTCATCGAAAATCTTGAAATATATTTGGAATGATAGAAAATTGAGTAGGTTTTTAATGAAAAATATAGAAAAGTGACAGATACTCATAACTATATTTATTAAAGGGGTGGGAATGTTAAGGGGTAAAAACATAATTTAAAACCAGGTAATGTGGGGTGTCATTTGAAAGAGCACTTGATTTTAGAAATATTGCCATTTTTTTTAGAATTTTACAATGCATAGTTTTTGAATTATTATCAATAAAGTGACACAAAAAGTTGGTCCCCCCCTTGGATTTCGAGCTTAGTTAACAGAAAATTTTGAAAAAATTAACAGATACAGGAAGTTTGATAAACTCTGAACGAAAATTATAGCGAACTCTCAAATAATTATATTTTTGTACTTTTAAGGGATTGGGGTGGGGAAGGGTGAAAAAAAAACTTTTTTGACCCAAGCGAGTGGGGTGTTATTTAAAAGAGCACAAAATTTCAGAAATTCTGAAATTTTTTTTAGAATTTTGCGGTGCACAGTTTTTGAGTTATTATAAAAAAATATACGAATCCAAGACCGTTCCCCCCTAAGGAGGGTAAAAAAAACTTTTTTTTGACCTAAGCGAGTGGGGTTTCATTTGAAAGAGCACCAAATTTCCAAAACATTGCAATTTTTCTAGAATTTTGCGGTACACAGTTTTTGAGTTATTCTAAAAACTGTTCAAATTCCAGACCGTTCCCCCCCCCCTACGTTTCGACACTGATTGACAGAAAAAATTGAAAAAATTCATTGAGCCAGGAATTTTGCTATACATATTTTGAACGAAAATTATAGCGAACTCTCAAATAATTATATTTCTGTGTGTTTAGGGGATGGGTGTAAGGAGGGTAAAAAAAACTTTTTTTGACCCAAGCGAGTCATTTGAAAGAGGACCAAATTTCCAAAACATCGCAATTTTTTTTAGAATAGAATTTTTGTGGTACACAGTTTTTGAGTTATTCTAAGAAATGTGTAAATTTCAGAACGTCCCGAACGTCAGAATTTTGCGATGCACAGCTTTTTAGTTATTGATAAAAAAAGTGCTGTTTTAAGTGTATGTATACCACCCTATATTGCGACACTGATTCATAGAACAAATATTCCCAATTTAAACCATTAAAATACTGGTTAAATCTTTCTTTAGCTAACATAAACAGTTATGGATAAGATTTAACCTCAAGTAACATTTTTGATCAATGTAGATGTGATTGACATTTACTGTTGACGTCTACGATTAAACATTTATTCTGTTATGCGTCCATAGTCTGGCGATATAAAGACTTTACAACATAACTTTATGTCATTTATTTTTGATATTGTGTTCTTTTACATTCACGGAACCCTTGGCTAGCGAATTTTATTCGCACTTGTCCGACTTTTTTTAGTGCTAATTTTAAAGTTTCGAGGTTTTATCTCGGGGTATTATCAGGGAAGACCCACGTTGGTAAGGCCTTTCAGAGATGTCAGACTCCGTGAAAAAATCATTTTGAAAAGTGACAGTTCTACATCTTGTCACTCGAACAGTAAACAGATGGTCTGCTATTGGTGCTTTGGTGTAACGTGTGAAGTTTGCATTGCAGACTCATGCAAAATCGATTTAATCCAGAGAGACGCTGATTCATCTATAATGTATTAGTAAAATACCGTCAAATCAGCGACATATACAAGCAATCCAGCAAGTATGATTTGAATAGCCAATCAATTTAACAGCTCTCTGCTGTGTAGAATCAAGATACTTCAAACTAATTATATATGCTGCATTCCCTATTTGAGAACAATATTTCATGCAGGGACGATTAAATAATTTATTTAATAAAAGAAGTTATTTGCTATTAAAATCCTTACAACAACGACGCAACAATATTAAATAGAACGACCACTAGAAGTCTAACAGATTCTTTCTCTTCAAGATCAGTTTTTCTTTAAGAATCAAACTTTAATGAAAACGGATTAGGCGTTGATAACCTAGAAAAACAGCAAACTTTAGTTTTTTTGTTGAATTCAACATTGTTAGCAATACTCGAATCCATAACTGTTTTTAAATCAATGTTTAATAACCCTTTGAAATTTGACCTATTGTCATTAAGCGCTACCGGTGAAAATAGACGGGGTGTTTCATGAGAAGCATGAGGCGTGCTTTCAAAAGCAATGCTATCTGTCATTGTCTTTCTTTAATTATTTTTGACGATTTAAGAAGCTCATAATATTAAAATTAATGTTCTTCTCAAATATTTTAGCAACAACCGACAAGATTGATATGGGTTTGTAATTTGTTGGATCCGTTTTAGGCACCTTTTTTGGAACTGGCTGGAAGAAATTCCCTTCTTATATGACAAATAGACAGATCAAAGACCGAGTTCCCCAAAGATATTTTATTCAGTATGTGTGATGAACCAATAGGTGAATGTGAAAACATTCGTTTATTGGGTGTCACAGTTTCAAATGACCTACTCTGGAACGATCATGTAATGGCGATGGCAAAAAGCGCGTCTAAAAAACTCGGCCTCCTAAATAGAACCAATTGCTCCATGCTTATAAGTCCTATATTCGTCCCTGTATGGAGTACTGCTGTCAAGCTTGGGTTGCTGCATCTGTTTCTATCTTGGCTCTCTTGGACTCTGTTCAAAAGCGGGCTATACGAATTGTGGGTGATATGAAGGAATACTATATACTAGGAATACTATTTTTACGAAAAGTGATCCGCCCCATTTTAATAGAAACTCCAGAAACTGGCTTAGGCTACAAATAAGGTTCCACTTAATGGCTTTGCGTTGAAATTGCGTTGAGTGCTCGGCAAAATTAGTAGCTTTTTCCGTAATAAAAAGATTTTTCTCTGCATCTATTAGTTTTCTACATAATATATTTTTTTCTATTCAGTTTTCATCAGTTTTATTTTGGTTATACTTTCGAAAAGCATTTTAAAAATTTTATTGCTTCTTTATATTTTAGTCGAAACCCATAGCTCAGACTTCGAAACGATCAATTGGAATAAACTTGCGCAGACCCAAATTAGAAGCAGAAATGTTTGAATTAATGATATCTCTAAGTCCCTGCCAATCTCAACCTTATAATTCCAAACAAGACCAGGATTAGTTTTAAATGGTTTAAGAACTTGTAAATTTAAATGTGTGGAAATCAAATTTGATCTAAGCCACCTAAAGGTTCTGATGTTTTTAATTGTACCAACGTCATTTGTCAAAAACAATTTACTACTTTCGCCAGGAATGTTTATTATTTATTTCACTCAGATAATATACCAACCTTTTAGAGTTCCTGGGAAGGTTGCTATATTATCTGACTGAAAATAAATATAAAATAAAATAATAATATAATAATAATATAGTAAAAATTATGTTTGATCAAAATGTAAAGTTCGTTCCATTCACAATAATGAAACCCCAACAAAACTATTTGTTTTTCAAGGCAGCCAGATTGGCCCTTGGAAGCGAAGATTTTACAGTTATCCTTTAAAGTCTGGTTCCAAATCTTCTATTTCGCCTATTATTGACAGTGGTTTAATCGTCACAGACACAGCAAGAACAGCCACATTGTTCGCGGAACGCTTGGCTTTGAACTCGATCGTTTTGGAAACACCTAGAGAAATACGACAAATCCAGTATTCAGAAGTTAGTATATGAAAGATCTTGATTTCAAAACCAAAATTGTCGATAAAATCTTAAGATGGTTAAATACCAACAAAACCTCCGGTCTGGATATCATTCCTATTATTCCAAAAACATTTTCAAAATTTTCAAAAGAACTTGCACTTACTCTTACCAAAATTTTCTACAAATTCTATAAATCTGGAATTTTCCTTCGTGCTTGTCAGCCATTGTCTAGCCCGTCACAAAAAAAGGAACAAATTGAACTTTGTAGCCAACGTTGGAACAGCATACTTAATAAAGGTGGTTAAACGTACGTTATCGCATTAGACAACTCAAAAGCATTTGATCGAATCTGGCATGCCAACCTGATCAACAAACTCGTTGCGTAGGATTTCACCCCACAGTAAGACCTATAACTCAAAACTCCAGAAAAACTTTTTGCCTATAAGAAAGCAAAAAATATCAGTAAATACAAAATAGATTTTGACAAAGACTCATTTATCCAAAGGAAGGCAAAAAGTTTGCAGCCCTTCCATCTGACTTTCGTATTTTTCCAAGCAGCCAAACTAGCTAAGACCGTCGACGAGAAAGATAATTTCTACTTAGCGCTGGATGAGGTTATGAAACAAACACCAACACGGGACTTCATTATGGTGCTTAGTGACTAAAATGGGCTGGATTGAAAATATATCTCTTGTGAAAATAAGGTTGGCCCTAACAGTTTGCATTTGAATTTAAATGATAGTGGCGAGAGATTGACTGAGTTTCCATTATCAAATAATTTGAGAATTGTCAGTACTTTCTTTCCGCATCGATCGATTCATAAGCAGTTTTGAGGCTCACCTAATTGAAACACTCGAAATCTGGATGTGCGTTTCTTTGGAGATGCATATATTTAAAGTAGCCACTTCCTTGTATGTGCTAAAATAAGATTCCACTTTCCAAATCCGGGCATTCCAAAATTCAATCAACAGAAACGTTTTAACATCTCTTGACTAAAGAATGCTGAAACTGAAGAGAGATATCAAAACCGTATTGCCTAAATATCGAAGAAATCAAAAATTATAGAAGTCTCCATTAATGGAGACTTCGATAAGTCATGGTGTTTAATCAAATATGGGCATACCAGAAAACCAATCCCAGAAACTCTGGATGGATCAAGTATGTCTTGACGCTATTCAGTTCAAAAGAGATTGTTATCTGAAATGTCTACAAGGACGCAACACCAGGTCAACGAAGTAATACTGTAAACTGGCAAGACAAGCCGTTACAAAGCTATGTAGACGAACGAAGAGAGAATGTTGGCAGAAAAAGTGTGAAGAGAATTAAAGATTCAATAAGGAATACAAATCGCGTAACTTCTTTCAACAGTTTAACACCTTAAAGAAGGGACCTCAAACTAGATCGACAGCTATTCAAAACGATGATGCGTCCAAGTAGACCTTAAAAATATTTTAGATACTTGGACCGCTTATTTTGAGAATCTTTTCAATTTAAGTGACCAGCAGCAAGTTGGGTGACGAGCAAAGCTTATTCGTGCATCATAGGTACATGTAAACGAACCAACCAAAGAGGAATTCAAAGCAGCGCTGTCAAAATTAAAACACAACAAAGCACTTGGTATCGAAGAAATAACATCCGAAATGATTGTACATGGTGGCAAAACTCTATCTTCAAGATTATTTGAACTTGCTCAAATGATCTGGAGGACTGAAACCATGACACAGGACTGGAACTCAGCTATGCTGATACTAATCCATAAAAAAGGTAATCGCATACAATGTGCAAAATACAAGGGAATCGCACTCCTCTGCACAGCATATAAGATCTTTTCATACATTTTGCTAGCCAAAATCAATCCTTTTGCTGAACTATTATTTGGAGAATACCAGTGTGGTTTCCGGCAAAGCCGAGGTCATGCATTTTTCTAGATTCCGGCAATTCCTTCTACAAATTAAGAAATGGTTAAAATCGGCCATTTTTTGTTCAATATTCAAATGAAATTTTTCTTCATAGAAAATCAATTTTAATCAAGTACGGATTACTGTTGTAATCAATTGCAAACATGTGCTACTATTATTTATAACTTTTTGCCATTTCATGGGTAGTAGAATGATTTCATCGGTGTTGGATCTCTGTGGTTTATTGGCCAACAAACTGATGAAGTGATTTTCAGTGACTCTTCTGTCGGCAAATTTCTCTTTACCAATACCACCGTACCTACAATATTACCTTTTTAGAGGTCAATCCATGCTTTTGCGTTGTTTGTGGCTCCTCACCGACCTATGATCATGATCATTTGCGTTTAATATTATCGTATTTAACCCATTTTTTATCGCGCGTGATGATTCCCTTCAAAAATGGCTTTATTTTTTTACGTTTTAGTAGCATTTCACCGATGGAAATTCAGTTAAACAAATTTCTTACCAATAATTTATGTGGCTTTTTCAGTGGCTGTCCTGTCAGAGCAAGGATCATCTTTATCATCAAAATTTCCAGAACATTAAACCACATGCGTTCTCTTACAGCATCCTCACCGCAAACTTCACAATTTGTTTGCATGACAAGGTAGCATTTTTGATTTTTTATAGTGAACAATCATCACATATTGTATACTTTCTCATAAATTTCGCTCATTTTCAAACAAATAACAGTTTTTACACGAATGACGAATTTATAATAACTGATTTTACGAAAAATGTAAAAAGAAATCACATTCCAGACGCGCGGTCGTTTGGTACAATCAAATTAGTAATGCATGATATATGGCTAACGATTGGCAAACACTTTTACGGTGGATGCTTTTTTTATCACCTAATATTAGACTCACTGAAGTTTTCTAAAAACGTGTTGTTATAGCAAAACTGTTTTCAAAATGAAACTTTTTCTAAATGTCATGTTGTACTACAGTCCTCGTTCGTGAATCAATTTTAAGGAAACGTTAAGGATGGTATAAATTTGAACAGCAAGGAAATAGTTTTGAACGATATTGGTCAAAGTTATGAGAAGCCTGGCGAGGGCTTGCTTCTTAGAAACTAACTTCCAAAGCTTTAAATTTTGATAAGTGATTTTAATGAAAAGACATATAAATTTGTAATAAGAACTAAGACATTGCATATATAACCAGAAATGAAACAGCACTTGCACCGTTGCGCATCTTTGCATACAAATTTATTTTTGCAGTCTCTCTCTCTCTCTGGCGTTTACATCCCATGGAGGGATTTTGCCGTCTGTGCAATCAGCTTCCAATCGTCTCGTTCCATGACCAGTTGACCCCAGTTTCGACATCCTGTATCACGAAGGTCTTGGATGATGTCATCACGCCAGCGTTGTCTAGGTCTTCCTCTTCGACGAACACCAGCTGGTTGTTGTTGGGACGCTTTTTTAATCATTCTATCTAATGGTGCCCTTTCTACATGACCAAACCATCTAATCCGGTTAGATTTAATGAATCCGATTACATCGCAGACTCCAAGAAGCTGTCTGATTTCATGATTCATTCGGATTCTATACTGATTTTCAGCAACTTTACATGGACCATAAATTGTTCGTATGACTTTCCTTTCGAATGTTGATAAAATTCTACAATCGGAGGAAGTCAGTGTCCAGCTTTCGCTTCCAAAGGTAAGCACAGGTCGAATCAATGCTTTGTAAAGTGTGAGTTTGCACGACTGCAAAAGATGTTTAGATCGCAAAAGTTTTGAGTATGCGTAGAAAACTCTGTATGCGGCTGAGACACGAGCTTTAATATCTGCCTGCATGTCATTTGACGATGTTATTACAGACCCGAGGTATTCGAAGTTTTCTACACGTTCCACTTCATAGTCGCCAGTATTCAAATTGCCGGGAGGTATATTCCTGGATGTTGTTAAAACTTTAGTCTTGCCGGTGTTAATGCATAATCCAAGTCGTTTAGCATTTCTTTCAAGCTGAGAGAGACTATCCTTGATATCGCTTGTTCTACGTCCGAGAAGCACAATATCATCTGCATAGCCAAGAATTTGACTAGATTTGTTATATATACAGTTTTGTGTCTCAATTCGGCTTTTTCTTATCGCGTACTCAAGCGCCAAATTAAATAGTACGGGTGCGACTGCATCACCTTGTCGAACACCTGATGTTATATCAAAAGAGTCAGAAACTGACCCTTCGATTACTATTCAACAGTTTGATCCCGATGTTGTGAGTTTGAACAGAGAAGCAAGTTTCTCTGGAATACCAAGGCATATGAGTGCAGACCAGAGGTTGTCGCGGATGATGCTATCATATGCTTGCTTGAAATCAACGTAGAGCTGGTGAATGCTGATGTTGTACTCCCAACATTTTTCCAGAATCATCCTTAATGTAAAACATTGATCTGTGGTTGAACGGTTGGGACGAAAACCACACTGATAGTCGCCGATGATAGATTCGGCAAACGGGATGAGCCGAGCGAGTACGACATTAGCTAATATTTTATATGCAGTGTTCAACAGTGCGATTCCACGATAATTTGCACACTTTTGGCGGTCACCTTTTTTATGTAGCGGAACAATGAGAGCTGTTTTCCATTCAGCAGGTAGTTCTTCTTGGTCCCAGATTGCAGGAATCAGATCATATATACGTGAGACCAGAGCTGCTCCTCCATTCTTAAGTAGTTCTGCAGGGATTCCATCGATACCTGGTGATTTGCCATTTTTTAATTTTTTGATGGCAGCTTCCACTTCTTTTATTGTTGGGTAAGGGACAAAAATCTCCTCACTTGACGGAGCAATTGCTCGAATAGGATGAACTTCGTTCGTCCTATTCAGTAGGTCTTGAAAGTGGGATCGCCATACTTCCAGCACATCACGTTCACTTGTTGTAAGCTCGTTGTTTCCATTTTTGATGGCTGTAGATTTTGGGTGGAAATCTTTGGTCAGATTCCGCGCATTGGCAAACACTCTTTCGAATTTCCATTAGCCGCATGTTGGTTGATGTTTTCGATACAGCTCTTCATGTGTTCGCGTTTCTTTTTCCGTAGGAATTTTGCTGAGGCTTTTCTGGCGCATAGATAATCAGTTCGGGAGCTTCGGGTGTTTCTTGTTAACCATTTTTCTCGCAGCTTTTGTTTGTGCTCAATGCTTTCGCGGCACTCGTCATCAAACCATTCGTTACGTGATTTCGGTGGTCGTTTTCCGATTATATAGTTTGTGCTGCGGATATGATGGTTGATTGAAGCGTTTGCCATTCTTCTTGTATGTTTAATGGCATCTCAGATGGGATGTCATGCTCTTCTATGTTTTGCGTTACAATTTCCTGATATCTATTCAGTGTTTCCAGGTGTTTAAATGCTTCGACATTCCAGCGCACGGTCTTTTTTGCTTGCCTATTAAATGTAGATGATAATTTGCACTTGTACTTAAAGATGACAAGCATATGATCGGTGTCCATATCAGCACCTCTGTATGATCGAACGTCAGTTACACTTGTAGAGTGTCTCTTAGAAATCATGACGTGATCGATTTGATTTTCAGTTCTTCCATCATTTGATTTCCACGTTGCTTTGTGGATTCTCTTATGAGGAAAGAAAGTGCTAGAAATTACAAGATCATACATCATAGCCAGTTCAGCTGTGCGAAAGCCGTTATTGTTACTAGCATGATGCAAGCTGTTAGGGCCGACATGTGTTTTAAGTTCTGCACTTCTACCAATTTACGCATTGAAGTCACCTACCACGATTTTTATATCGTGCCGCGGGATGTTATTGATGACTTCTTCGAGTTCTAGAAAGAACAGGTCTTTAATGTCATCTGCTTTGTCTTCAGTAGGTGCATGAACATTGATGATCGTTACATTAAATTTTTGCGTGCGGATTCTCATTGTGCATATCCGCATATTAATTGGGCGAAAGTCGATAACATGTTGATTCACGCGACGATGTGTGAGAAAGCCAACTCCAAATTCTCCTCCGTTTTCATGACCGCAATAGTAGAGAGTGTATCCCTTGGCTGTTTCGTGGATTCCACTCCCTGGCCATCTTAGTTCTTGTAACGCCACTATATCCAGTCTCTCTATCTTTCCAAAATTAATGCACTATATCAGTTTTCTTCCAATCGCTATATATTTTTAACCATTTCCACAGATTAAAAGCTTGACAACTTGGCACCTGAGTTTATATTTTTTCTATGAAATTGAGGAAAGTTTTTTAGGAAAGCTTATACAATAATTATATACAATAACAGAGTTGTTTTTAACTTTAAAAATATATTCATTTCATAAAAATTTGAAAAATTAGCACTAGAAAATAATCATAAACAAAATGTTATATAGATGAGGTCTTACTTAGGATTTGCTCAGGATTCAGGAATACATCGGTGAATATGGCTGGTTACCTGTAAATCATCCTGTATAATTATTTTAGTATATTTTAAAAGTTTTTTGTGTTATGTAGTTATTTGTTGACATATTTTTTAATTATTTTTGCAAACTTAATGTTATAAAAAAGAGTTAATTGTGCATGAAAATAAATAGAAAGTAAACACAAATAATCAAACTTTGAAGCTTTGATCGGCCAGTTCATTATAACTGACTGATGTTATTTCTTTGTATTTAAAATTTCTCGATTTTATATTTTCAATTACCTTCATTCATTTTTAGATCCATAAAATCTAAACAGAATACAATTTCAAAAATTCAAAAACAAACATCAAAAGAAAAAAAACAACCTCCTGCTAAAACACCAGCAGCTGATTTACCATTTGGGCAAACATCAACGTTAAGGTCAAGAAGAAAACTAGCATACATGCTTATGACAGCTGCTTTAATTTTTGGAGGCTGTTGGACACCCCATATAATATGTATATTGACAAACGAATTTAATTCGTCAAACATATGTTCCAAAAGTTTTACAGAGTTTAGTTTACTGTTGGGTAAGTCAAATTGAATAAAGAATTAAAACCAGTTTCCTTACTATATAACTTTAAGTAATAACATTGATTTTCTTACGAAAAATTCTATGATTATATAATATACATACGAGCCGTTTATTTTAAAAGTAGGGTAAGTCCTGTTTTTGTTATTGCGAGATATTTAAAGGTTTGCGTTCCAATATACATTGTCAACAGTAGATATTTTTTGTATTTTGTGGTGTTAGATAATGTAAGTTTATTATCTAAAAGTGTTTATAATGCTGCCTTAAAAAAAGAGGTTTTATTATACCTAAATGGAATGGCCTCACATTCAAAATTGAAGAATGAACAATAATTTAAAAACTTTGCAACACAAAATTGTAAAAAAAAGCAATATTAACTTAAATTAAATTCAGATCCTAAATGCAAGATTTTAGTTTTATTACTAATTCTCATGTGCCTTATTCCTACAAACCTCATACAAATTATAAAATCACTTGCAAATAAAGATTTTATTGGAGTGACGTTATAATATAGAAAAGTATTTTCATTTGGTTCTTGTTACTTACCAAATTCATTTTCAGATTCATCAGAATATTATAGTTGAAATAGTTCTGAGTCATTTTTTTTTTATTAAATAGAGGACAATCCGTTATTAATTTTCATATAACTGTTAAGGCGTTTTGTATACCGCCTAAAATAACAGGATGTCGAGTATTTATTACAAACTGAATTACAACTTACTTGACGGAAAATCGAATCAAGACGTAGTTAATGTGAACCCGACCATTTCCGACTTTTTAAGCTTCGGCAATCTTTAGTATAATAAAAAAAATTTATGTGTATTTTTGGGGTAATTTCTTTATATTTCTTATTGTTTTTTATTCTAGAAACATAATCAATTATAATCAATCAATCGATTATAATACATATAATCAATTTTAAGTATAATCATTAATTACGTATATTCAGATAATATTACTAAAGTTTTAACTGCTACGAGCTATGGCTCTACTGTCGATTACAATAGAGACAACATAAGTTTCCGATTGAAAGAGTGGTTTTTCTTTTCTGGCAACAAGAAACTACAAAATTTTAATTTTTGTTGCTTTTTTCCGTATGAAAATTGCATTAGTGTTAGTTTCTTATTACCTTTTCTTTTCAAATTCTTTCATATTCAAAATACTTTTTTTATTTTTGCTTCAATAAATAAATAGTATTGAATAGTATACTTATACTTATACTTATAATAAATAATAGTATACTTATACTTATACTTCTTTACATCGACTTCATTAACAAAAATATTTTAGAAAAAATAAGAGATTTGTCAGTTGTAAAATAAAATTTTGATATGCTGAAAATTATTTCAAAAATTTTTTTAATTCATGAACTTTATTTATGTCGTTTTCTTTTTTTTTAGAGCAGAAAAAGTGATTTTTTTTTTTCATAAAAAGAATATGAAAAAATTTGATTTAGTTTTGTAGTTGTGTATGTGAACTATCGTTTAATGTTTTTGTAATTAATAGTATTTAATTAAATAATTTTTTATTAATTTTAAATTTAAAATACGATTTAAACATAACATTTATTTCAACAATAACTATTTCACTTTAAAAAAAATAGTAATCGTGAAGCCATTTATCTTTTTGTTTACTAATTTGATAGATGTGTAAATGTATTTGTGTAAATTTATTGTATTTACAACTTGATCTACCAAAAAATCTAGATTCAGAAAAATATTATCAAAAGAAGAGCAATCTTTTTGTACAAAAAGAATACGAAATGCAAAAAAAAGTGATCTGACAGCTCCTTTTTTGCTCTTAGATCACATTTTTTGTCAAAAAGCAAACGACATTAGTATGCTAGATTTTTTCTACAAAATTTTAAGAATGAGTTTTTCCATATTATAAACTACTATTTTTTATATACGTCTAAAGATCTACCTAAATTCATAAAACCCATAACAATAACTATGTTTTAAAAACGATGTTGTAATAGTATATTATATATCTAGAGTTGTAAATAGCATTTTACATGCGAGGGAAAATTTTGCGCACGAGACGCGTAGCGTCGAGTGCAGTATCTTCACGAGCATGGAAAATACTTTACAACTCGAGATTTGTTATATGCTTTTTCTACGACTTTGTTTTAATGCCCAAACGCATATAATTACTTGAAAAAATGAACTACGAATTATAAATTAAATGCAAATAGTTTACAAATTGTGGTAGGCTTTGCATTATTCTGTGTCAAAATGAATTGAAATATTTAATTTTTAAAAATCAATATTTTCTTTAAATAAAAATTTTTCTTTTAATTAAAAGCGTGCGGTAATATATACATATATGAAAATCCATTGCCGCACGCTTTTTTTTTACTTACCGCACGCTATTTGAAATAATCAATTTACATGTCATGGATAGTGTGATGTAATTTATAATTTGCTGTGATAGGAGTAGAAAAATAATTTTTTCTATTTTGCGTCTAAAATAAAGTCATTTCGATAACCAACTTTTTTTTTTTTTTTTTTTTTTTAATAAAATGTGTTGTGTAATAGGGTTTAGAATATGTGTCACAACAACACATAAATACCTTTTAAGACCTAGGTCGGGACCTGGGTCCCACAACAACTGGCGTTCTGAGGTGTAGATTAACGCTTTTTTTAAACATCTGTGGGTTGAAGCCACCTGAGACTAAGTGTTCCGGCAAACTATTCCATTTGTACGCAGTTCGGACAAAGAAGTCTCTCTGCGATCTGCCAGTATGACAGCGCGGGATCTTTACCGTTTTACTGGTTGCGGTAGCCGATTGCCGAGTGGAACGGGGGTAAGAATAAGTTTGAGGCATGATGCCGCTGATTTCATCTGAGCACTGCTGATGACGATATTTGTAAAAAACAACGAGGTCAGCAACAGTGCGACGATGTTGTAGGGAATCAAGTTTTGATGTCAAAGTTCGATCACCTACAATTCGTATAGCTCGCTTTTGAACAGAGTCCAAGAGGGCCAAGATGGAAACAGAGGCAGCACCCCAAACTTGACAGCAGTACTCCATACAGGGACGAATATAGGACTTATAAACATGGAGCAATTGGTATGGAGTGAAAAATTTTTTGCATCTATTTAGGAGGCCGAGTTTTTTAGACGCGCTTTTTGCCATCGCCATTACATGATCGTTCCAGAGTAGGTCATTTGAAACTGTGACACCCAATAAACGAATGTTTTTACATTCACCTATTGGTTCATCACACATACTAAATAAAATATCTTTGGGGAACTCGGTCTTTAATCTGGAAACAATCAACAGCTGTGTTTTGGTGGAGTTGAAATTGACAAAGTTTTGGTCACCCCAGTCGGCGATTTTATTCAGGTCTTTGTTCACGTTTATGGCAGCGTCTCTCCGGGCAGGATTAATTCGTTCGTGCATTTTACCTTTTGAAGGAAGGGGCTCGAACGACTTGTGCAGAGTACTATCATCTGCAAAACTATTTATTGGGTTGCTGGTGATTTTCAACAATTCGTTGATATAAATCAAAAATAGGGTTGGGGACAATACTGAGCCTTGGGGTACACCAGCGTTAATTAGTTTAGACTCAGAAGAATATCCGTCTAAGGTTACCGAAATGTATCGGTCGGATAGAAAATTTTGAATCAGCTTCACAACATTGGGATGAAAACCGTACGCAACGAGCTTGTTGATTAAGTTGGCATGCCAGACTCGATCGAATGCCTTGGAGATGTCTAAAGCGATAACGTATGTTTCACCACCTTTATCAAGTATGCTGTTCCAACAATGCGCTACATAGTTTAATAGATCGGTAGTTGATCTTTTGTTTCGAAAACCGTATTGGCTGTCGGATATTAAATGATTTTCTTCCAGAAATTTTGAAATATGTGTATTAATATAATGCTCATAGACTTTAGATAGGACCGATAGTAAAGCTATTGGCCTATAATTTGAGATATCGGATTTTGGTCCCTTTTTGGGGACGGGCTGGACATTTGCCAACTTCCAGCACGAGGGAAATATACCAGATTTGTAGGATTGGTAGAATATTTTAGTTAAAGTTGGTGCAAGTTCTTTGGAAAAGGTTTTTAAAATAATGGGTGGAATATTGTCCATTCCTGATGCTTTGTTGATGTTTAACCCCTTTAAAAGTTTAGCGACTATTTTGGGTTTGAAGTGAAGTTCATTCATATTAACTCCCGAAGACTGGATTTGGGGTATTTCTTTAGGAGTTTCCAAAACAGTGGAGTTCAGAGCAAAGCGTTCATTACGATACGCAAAGTTTTGTTTTTCAAGGTTGGTCACATTGGTCATACAAACGTCAGTAAAAATTAAAACGAATAATTATATAAATAAAATTAATAAGAATATCTAAATTAGTATTAAATATTTTAATTAATTAAAATAATTCGTAATAATAACAAAATTTCAATTTTGACTGTTTTTTAATAAAATACACATTTTTTTAAATTTCAAGACAAAAATTCAAAATAGAAAAAATAGTATAAAAAACTCGTTTCATAAGACGTTTTATCGCACTTATCCTTTAGAAAACTCCCCCCTGCGCGGGTCGTATTCTAAACAGATTGCGTGCGATAAAATCGTCGATTATGAAACTAGTTTCTTAATATACTATTTTGAAATACGGGATTTTAGGTGGAAATTTTCAAATTAATAGTTGAGTTTATTTATCATATTATGAATTAAAGATTTATTTTTGTTATCTATATTTCGGAGGCTCTTGTTCTCCATTATCAAGATGTCGGTAAAAAAAATGTATATATTGGACAAAAATAATAAATTAAAATAAATTATTGTTAGACAAAACTTAAAGAATAAAAGACATTAAGAAAAACTTACATTTTTAAAACATTTAAACGAAATTGCACAAATTAAAAAACATAAAATTACATTAGATTGTCAATTAAATTAAAACTTAAATCTAGAACATTAAAACACTGTTACAAATTGTTGAGCATCAACACTTAAATTAATTTATCCCGCTAAGTAAACCTGGGATGAAAAATGGAGAATTTTTAAAAAATAGGAAATTAACAACCGGTAGACCAGGGGCCCTATTCTTGAACCATTACGAAAATTTTAAGTATCTAAAATTTTCGTAACGCTATTTTCGTAATCGCAATGGAGAAATTATAAATTAGTATTATTCTTGAAACCATTACGAAAATGGCGAATGTGGTGAACAAAAAACATTGACATTTCGTAATGAGGTGATTAAATATTTCAAACTATTTGATATATTAATGAAACGTGAATACATTTAATTTAAATTTTAAAACAATTAAAATATAAGAGATTGGTCTTTAAGTTGTTTTAATTAAAAATAATAAAAATTTATTATAATATTTCAATCGTTGGGCGTTGAAAACAAGTGTCACAAATATTATTTAAACAGTTGTTGTTGTTTAAATAGTTGGATATGTTCCTGCTTGCTGGAAGTCTTTGTATGTTATTCCTGTGTACAAAAGTGGAGATAGGTCATTAGTTGAAAATTAGAGACCCATTTCTATTCTATCTGCTACCCCTAAATTATTTGAATGTATTGTTCGGGATATATTGATTAAGGAGATTGGAAAGTGTATCATTCCCCAGCAAAATGGATTTTTTTCCTGGCAGATCTACTACTACGAATATGTTTGAATTTGTTGATTTTGTTGTGAATACAATAGAAGAGGGTGATCAGGTATATGTAGTATTCAGCTATATTTTTGACAGAATTTCTCTCAAGAAATTGTAATATTTAAGTTGCGCTGCGCGGGTATTCACTCTGCCATGTTTTTGTGGTTAGCTTCTTATCTTGAAGGTCGAATACAGGTAGTGAAATTAGGAGATCGTTTATTGTCTGGGGTAGAAGTTACTTCAGGGGTGCCGCAGGGTAGTCACCATGGTCCTCTACTATTTTTAATTTGTATTAATGACGTTGGTAGTTGTTTTATTCACTCAAAATTTTTGCTCTACGCAGATGATATGAAAGTATTTGTTAAAACAGTTACATTGAATGATTGTTTGCTTCTTCAACAAGATCTAAACCGTTTTACTGAATGGTGCCAACGAAACAAATTCGAACTTAATATTGGGAAATGTCGAGTTATGAGTTTTTATCATAAGAAAAATCCCATTAGCTACACATACAATTTAAACAGCACTGTTATTGAAAGAGTGAATGTGCATAAGGATCTCGGCATTCACCTTGATTATTGTCTAAATTTCATTCATCATACTGAAAAAATAATAAATAAGACCAATGCTATGCTAGGATTGGGTACATAGTTCTGTTTATGACTAAATAGTGTTGTAGACGACAACAATGTATTTAGAGGTAAATAACACCAAGTGCACTTAGTCAATGTGTCTTTAGGTTTTAACGTCTTTCTTTTAGTTTCTTAAAGAATGTTAACAATTTTAAACGTTTTTTAACGTTAAACTTACATTGTTAATAATATATTTTAAAGTAAAGTTTATAAAAAAGCCTTTAACATTATTTTTGGAAACACCTTTTATGTACAATTGTCTTGGACTTGGTGCTGTATGTTTCAAGGGACTTGTGAATACTAAGATCCATCATTGTGAGGTAA
The DNA here is from genome assembly GCA_963693315.1 of Diogma glabrata. Taxonomy (NCBI): domain Eukaryota; kingdom Metazoa; phylum Arthropoda; class Insecta; order Diptera; family Cylindrotomidae; genus Diogma; species Diogma glabrata. The sequence goes on from OY856186.1 coordinate 137,066,643, forward strand.
AGCAAACCAAGTCCTTTTTAACATATAACCGTTTCATAATATGACGTAATTTAATCAAGGATATCATGGAAATTAAAAAAAAATAATAAAGCAAAAAAAATTTTCGGGGTAAGGGAAGCAGTTAATAGAGATATAGCAGGGTTTGTGATTTTCACAGTTTTTTGGCTTTCCTGTAAAATTTTAAAAATGTGACTTGGTGTAGTTTACCTCCCACCTACAGATATATATATATATATATATATATATATATATATATATATATATATATATATATATATATATATATATATATATATATATATATATATATATATATATATATCAGTGGAGGATTAAGAGTTCTGGGGGCCCTGGTGCGGGTAAATTTTTGGGGGCCCTTTATCCTCATTTCCCAAAATTGATTACTAAATAAAACGGTTATCAACTTCGAAAAAAACCCTAGTAAATTAAAGTATTTTTAAAAATTAATTTTTGATGGCTAAAAAACAGAACTGATTTTTTGATGATTCAGAACTGCATGTCTGAAATCAGAACTGCGAAAAACGATAACAATTACACCCTTAAAAAATCTCTGAAATAGAGTATATACAATGTGTATCATGAATTGATTCTCTAGTTCAAGCGATACTCTTGCAGCAGTTTTTAATTATGGGTTCCATTGTTTTCTCAGATTCTCAAATAAATAATTCCAAATAAAATTTTCGATTTCTCTATTCTGCAATCTAAAAGCAATAATATTTTCGAATATTTTAAATAAAGATATATAATTTATAAGGAAAATAAATAAAAAACAAAAGTTTTAATTCCGAACTTCCGAGAGTGATGAAACTCTGGGCTCGAATCACAATGGCAATTTTCTTGGAGCTCTTGAACTTTTGGCTAAATTTGATCCTTTCTTAAAAAAGCATAGTGATAAATTTGGCAACAAAGGAAAAGGTATGCGACATCTGAAGCAAACTTAATGAAATGATAAAAGTGATTGTTATTGGGATATTTTTATGAAGAACGTCGTACCTCTCAAGCACAATATGTGACGAATTTATTACCACCATGGGGCAAGAAATCAAAAATCGTATTGCAGCTGACGTCATTGGCGCAGTTTATTATTCGATTAGTGTTGACTCCACTCTGGATTACAGATGTAAAGGTAATATTACCAATGGTAAAATTACCGGTAAAATTGGTAATATTACGTAATATTACTTAGGCTTGGTAAAATTGGTAAAATTGGAATAAAATTTTATTAACCTTTGTTTAATAAAAATCAAAGTGTGTGCTTTTTTTGTGGAATTATCGAATATTTATTACAACAACCAGAATATTTATCACAACAAGATGCCTCTGAAAACCTAGATCTTAGTCCAAAATGCATCTGAGGTATTGAACACTTTTTTAAACTGGTGTAGATTGAGGCTATCCAGGGTTATTGATTTCAGCAAAGTTAGTCTTTGTGCAGTACCTACTGGCGAGCAATTGATACGAATAAAAAAGTAACTCTTATGCATTTCATCGGTACACTGCGGTGAACTGTTTTTCAATTGCAGTACGGGGTGTGACAGATCGAGTGAATTAAAAACATTCTGTTGGAAAAACAAAATGCTTCATTTGACTCTATAGCAGTTGCGGATTTCTATATTATTTCTTCGCTTTGAATATTAGATTGAATAATTTTGTGAAGTTCGTAGATGTCTTTATTGTTGGCCGTAAGTATAGTTCGTTGTCTCACAAATCGTGATTCTTATATAGCAAGTAAGAATATTTAGAAATAATTTGAAAGTAATTTGGTTCGCGTTGCAATTTTACTTTACACGAAGCAGCAACAGCAGCAGATCGATAGAATTCTCAAACTGTTAAGAACACACAACGCAACGAAACATTAACAGCCCTTCATTGTAAATTTTTGTTTCGAGTTTGAGAAAAATTTTTTTTTAGCCATTTGCCTTTTATATTGTTCCCATGAATGAAACAATGCACGAATTAGATTTTGATTGTTGCCCGCGTAATTAATGTATCTATCCCATCGTCGGTTGTGGCATATGTTGAGTGGCACGCCACACATTTAATGCCGTTGACAATTATCAATACTGAAAAAACGTTGAATCGGGCTCATTTTCCAACCACATGCGATGAAAGTAGCATTTATGTAGCATCGCATATAGTTTGAACATATATTAAGCTTCAATGAATATGCTTGGTTTTCTGGTGCCATTTAATGGTTTTATATTTCCATTCCATGTGTAATACCAATACGTAAACATTTTCGAATATAGTATTGGCCTTACAAATGCATAAATTCGACATAACAGTGAAGAAAGCAGTCATCGTTGTAGTCAGTTGGTCCAGGATTTGTTTCATTTTTACAGATGTGCAAACAACGTGTTGTCCCTTTTTAAGATGTACACTGCTAAGTATAAACAACAGCCGATTTTCGTTAATTTTTAGATATAAAAGAATTTTCCAATGCTGATTATGTATATTCCTGTCTATAAATACTCTGCGAGTAAGCATATCTAACTCCATAAAAATATATTTGATTTGCATAATGTTTTTATAAACTATAGAAATGATTGTGATAGAGTCGTACATTTTGAATTAATTAAAAATGCAACCATAATTTAATTTTTTGATCCAGTTTTATATTTTACCTATTTTAGCAATTTTACCAATCTTACCGGTAATTTTACGGTAAAATTACCATAAAAATATTTTGCCGGTAAATTTACATCTGTACTCTGGATGTAAGTCATTCGGATTAATTGGCTTTTTGCATTCGATATGTAAAAGATGATAAAATCAATGAACGATTAGTTGCTTTTATTCCAACTGAGGGTCAAACATAAGAGTATCTTTTAGGCATCGTTTAAAAATTCCTCGAAGAAAACAAAATTGACATACAAAATTGCAGAGACAGTCATATGACAACGCAAACAATATGGCCGGAATTAGTGGCGGTTTTCAAGCGTTGATTCGATTGTTGTAAGGATTGTTGTAAAGATTGTTTGTAAAGATTGCTGATTTTTTTTTTATTTCTATGAAATTAGGCTCGATGTCAATACTGTTACCGTTCCCAGCTGAACGATAAATTTTCAAAATGAAAGTAATCAATAACATATTTACATCGAGAGTAGCGCTTCCAAAATTTCCGTTTTGCCAATACTGACAAAGTTTCTCACGTTACCGGTGTAGTACCGATACTCTAGAAAATAGAATAACTAAAACACTTTTTTTAGAAAAGTTATTGAAATAAATATAAACAAAATATTCAAATTAGACTTTAGTCAGATTTATTTTATTTCAATTAGTGAAAAGAATACATTTAATTATTATTTTCAGTAAAAAAACACACAAACAATTTTATAAAGATTAGTGTTGCAATAAACTTTTAATAGAATTTCAATAAATATTCTTCTATCTATCTTCTTCTATCTTCTATCTTCTTCTATATAAATAAAAATGTAAATGTTCGTTTGTTCAAAATAGGTAATCTCCTTAAGTACTGGATCGATTCCTTTGAAATTGGGACGATTAGTTGCATTTCAATAAAGGCGGGGTTTCACATGATTTTTTTTAGCTGTATATGTTTCATAACATAGGCTGTCAACAAGTACAAGTTTTTCACCTGTTGTATTCTCAATTAACTCAATGTTATGGTCGAGTTTCACTTCATGCTTAATTTGATCGATTAGTTTTGTATAGTGATCAGCCCATAGATTATTTTGTGTCCTCTTTTCGGTAGGACTGTTTTCCTTTGGAGCAAGAAGGTCCTCCGTCCTCATTTACTATAAAGATGTCCTCTTTATTCGTTTTATTTATTTTATCAATGAATTTTATTTTTAAATTAAAACATGCTTCTCTGTCGGAGGAGTAAAACGTCGTATTGCTTTCGTGTTTAATGAATTTTATTTTCTCACAAATTTGCAATGCTCATTGCTCGCTCTCATTGTAAACTTTTGATCGAAAATAAACTAGTTCATTAAACATCTCAACAATAAAGTACTATTATACAGTTAGTTTCTTAGGTGCCTTTGCGTGTCAAAACATAGATGCAATGAAAAATGCTGGAAAATATGGTCGAAAATTCACTGAGTTTCATTTTTATAGAAAACTTACAAATGCAACAAAAATTAAACGAGATTGGCTAATCTATTCACAGTCATCCGAAGCAGTTTTTTGTTTTGTATGCCGTTTATTTGGTAATTTGAATGGAAAATCGCAAGCATTTTCATTAAAAAGAATCAATAATTGGAATAATTCATCACATTTCGAAGCATGAAGAGTCTAAGTATCACATGACCAATAATTTTACATATAAAATGCGTATCAAAAATGAACTTACTTTCGAGAAATCTTTTAATAATACAACTAAAATTGCATCACGAGGACTTGCTTTTCGTGGTCACGATTACAGATGTAAAAGTAATATTACCCATGGTAAAATTACCGGTAAAATTGGTAATATTACGTAATATTACTTAGGCTTGGTAAAATTGGTAAAATTGCAATAAAATTTGAATAATTTTTATTTTATAAAAATTAAAGTTTGCGCTTTTTTGTTGAAAACCCGTATAATTGAAAATTGCGTGCACATTGTTGTGAGAATATCTCAACTGATCGATCGATTTGAAGCTGAACAGCCATAAATGTAGAGAATTTTAACGTATCTACGTGTTCTAAGTTGAGTAATTTAGACAAGCATTTATTTTGTCTACTGGTGTCAATCGGTGGGTTGGAATGGGTAGTTTTTTCCCCTGGTAGCAATAACGCAGCTATTCTGAATGAGGCAAAAGATAAGTCTATGTCATTTTGGGATCAAATTGCTGCCATGAAGAAGGGTTTTCCTTCCCTGATATTGACAGTTTGCTGATTATCCCTGTTAATCACCCTCAAAGGTCACTAGTGTAGTAATTTTGTTCACGTTCACCATTATCAACGCTTCGTTGTAAATTTTCGCAGCGAAACGCACGTTCATGTTTAAATATTTCTTGCGTTTTTAAAGGCAAATATCTTCAGCAATTTGCGATTTATATTTTGCCATGAAAGAGAAAGAAACAATGCATGAGTTAGATTATGATGTGACATGTTGCACACGTAATGCATACATTTATCCCAGTGTCGGCTGTGGCAAATGTTGTACGCGAAAAGTGAGATGTGTAACGCCGTTAACAATTCTCAATTGCAGGGAACCGTTGAACCGGGTTCATTTTCTAATCACATGCGATGAAAAAAGATTGATTGGGATCCATTGCGTACAATCTTTACTAAAGTAAGTTTCATTGAAAATGCTTGGTTATCTGTCAATTTGCTCTTTGCATTTGAGCCATTAAAATGCATTTCTACTTCCATTCCATGCGTAACACATAAACATTTCCGAATACGTCAGTGTTTTCAAAAACGCATAACTTTAAATAACAGTGAAGAAAGCAGTTATCGTTGAAGCCAGTGTGTTCAAGATTTGTTGCATTTTTGCAGTTCTGAAAATAGCGGGTAGCCTGTTTTCAAGAACTCCTGTTGAAATAACAACGGCTGAACTTTGTTCATGTATGGATGGGCATAAAAGAATTTGCCATTGTTGCATATGTATGTTACTGTCTATAATACTCTGCGAGTGAAGATATTTACACTTGATAATAATATATTTGATTTGCATTTTATGTTTTCATAAACTAGAAATGATTGTAATAGTCATCAATTTTAAATTAAATGAAATTGGAACTATTATATTTAATATTGATATTTGATATTTAAATGTTTTGAAATAGTTTTATATTTTACCAATATTACCAATTTTACCAATCTTACCGGTAATTTTACGGTAAAATTACCACAAATATATTTTACCGGTAAATTTACATCTGTAGTCACGATGAAATTTTAGGATCAAAACACAATGGAAACTTTCTTGGATCTCTTGAATTGTTGGCTAAATTTGATCCCTATTTACAAGAACATATTTATCGTTTTGGCGATAAAGGAAAAGGTACACTCTTTTCATGTAACATTCACAAATAATTTTTTTTTATTATTCGGAATATTTTTAGGAAAGTATCGTATCTTTTAAGCACAGTTTGTGAAGAATTCATCTCTATCATGGCGAAACATGTTAAAAATCACATTGTTTCGGAAATTATAGAGTCTCGATATTATTCGTTTAGTGTCGATTCCACTCAGGATGTGAACCATACAGACCAGTTGTCTTTTTGTGTTCGATATGTTAAAAGTAATACCATTTGTGAACGATTTATTGAAATCGAAGGTCATACATCGAATTATCTTTTTGACATCATTATGAAATTCCACATTGAAAACGAAATAAACATTGATAATTGTAGAGACCAGTCACATGACAACGCTTACAATATGGCAGGTATTTATGGTGGCCTACAAAGATTGATTCGTCAAACAAATGAAACAGCAATTTTTGCCCCTTGCTCTGCTCATTCATTAAATTTAGTCGGTAAATATAGTGTTTCTGGCAATACTGCTGCAACTAAGTTTTTTGATATGGTTGAAAAACTTTATGGAGTTTTCGTATATTCCCCTTTTCGATGGAATCGATTACAAGAACGATTAAACGAAAATAGCGAATACATGTTAAAGAGAGCAGGTGACAAAAAAAACTGTTTGATTCAATAGTTACAGATTTGGAAAATAAAGATTTCAACAAAATTTTTGATGATACCTGTCAGCTTTTAAATTCTGTTTCATCTAATATTCAAACCACAAATAATATTCAAACTTGCTCAACGTCACAAACACTTTGTCTAGAGGAACAAAAAGACCACCTTGAAAATCGTTGTTCAAGCCAATTATGAAGGCTTTTCTTTTCAATCTGAGAGAGCGTGCTAAAGATTATGAAGATCTAGATAGTACTCGTTTTTGATACATCTAAATTTAATGAATGATGAAGAGATTGCTAATTCTTGCAGAACAATAACCGCAAAATACCCAAAAGATCTCAATGCAAATCAATTGATTGACGAATGTCAATTTGCCAAAAATTATTTCACATTTGATAATTTAAATTATGAATCGATGTACAAAACAATGTTCAATAATAATCTTTCCACCACTTTTCCGAATATCGATATTTTATTACGAATGTTTTTATGCATGTTTGTCGATAATGTTATAGGCGAACGACCATTTTCAAAACTGAAGTTAATCAAAAGTTATTTGCGTAATACTATGAGTAATGATCGTTTGAACTTGACAATGACAATGACTTTCTATTGACAATGAAATTTTGGACGAAATTAAATTTGATGAAATTATAGTCACTTAAATACAGAAAAAATGTAATTTTAATGCCTGAAAATAAATATATTTCAAACTTGTCTGGTTTTAGTTTCTTTTTTTTCTTATGCTTGGGGCCCCTGAATCGCGGGGCCCTGGTGCGGTTGCCTTAAAACTTGTATGATAATCCGTTACTGATACATATATATATATATATATATATATATATATATATATATATATATATATATATATATATATATATATATATATATATATATAAATATGTATATATATATATATATATATATATATATATATATATATATATATATATATATATTATATATATATATATATATATATTTATATATATATATATATATATATATATATATATATATATATATATATATATATATATATATATATATATATATATATATATATATATATATATATATATATAAATATGTATATATATATATATATATATATATATATATATATATATATATATATATATATATATATATATATATATATATATATATATATATATGTATATATATATATATATATATATATATATATATATATATATATATATATATATTATATATATATATGTATATATATATTTTTTTTTTTTTTTTTTTTTTTTTAATAAAATGTGTTGTGTAATAGGGTTTAGAATATGTGTCACAACAACACATAAATACCTTTTAAGACCTAGGTCTAGACCTGGGTCCCACAACAACTGGCGTTCTGAGGTGTAGATTAACGCTTTTTTTAAACATCTGTGGGTTGAAGCCACCTGAGACTAAGTGTTCCGGCAAACTATTCCATTTGTACGCAGTTCGGACAAAGAAGTCTCTCTGCGATCTGCCAGTATGACAGCGCGGGATCTTTACCGTTTCACTGTTGCGGCAGCCGATTGCCGAGTGGAACGGGGGTAAGAATAAGTTTGAGGCATGATGCCGCTGATTTCATCTGAGCACTGCTGATGACGATATTTGTAAAAAACAACGAGGTCAGCAACAGTGCGACGATGTTGTAGGGAATCAAGTTGTGATGTCAAAGTTCGATCACCTACAATTCGTATAGCTCGCTTTTGAACAGAGTCCAAGAGGGCCAAGATGGAAACAGAGGCAGCACCCCAAACTTGACAGCAGTACTCCATACAGGGACGAATATAGGACTTATAAACATGGAGCAATTGGTATGGAGTGAAAATTTTTTGCATCTATTTAGGAGGCCGAGTTTTTTAGACGCGCTTTTTGCCATCGCCATTACATGATCGTTCCAGAGTAGGGCATTTGAAACTGTGACACCCAATAAACGAATGTTTTACATTCAC
>OY856186.1:137075435-137160435 GCA_963693315.1 Diogma glabrata
CTTGTAAACATATTTCACACTTTTAACAGTCGTACATATTTCAACGTTAATATGACAATTGAATTTTGCAAGAAGATAAGGATTATATGGAACAACATATCTATTATCAAGAGATGCACCACGTACATCAACACTCATACCATTATCACGTCGACGATACAAAGGATAACCATTCACAGATTCTTTAGTATTTTCAGAAAAAGGTTTTGGAAAATTCTTACTACATTTACCATCTCTCATACAAACAGAATTGGGATTTAGAGCACCACATGGTCCATGCATCATATGACGTTTCACATATTCATGTAATTTAGGAAAAAGAATGGGATCAGGGATTTCAGTACATACAAATTTATTAATCATTTCATTTCCATCAATTCTATCTTCATCTGATAAATTTAACAAAATATGGGCATGCGGAAGACCACGTTTTTGAAATTCAATGGTATATATAAGTGCTTTGACAGAACCGAAAATCTTTTTTTTCATTAAACAATCTATGAGCTCTTTAAGTTTCACTTTAAACACACGCACAACAATATCAGGACGAAAATTCGAAGACTCATAATTACTCAAATTATCAACAATTTCTGGCCATTGAGGATTACATGTCATTGTTATAAATAAAGAAGGTTTACCGAAATGTTGTACAATAGACATTGCATCCAAGTAATTTTGATACATGTTACGTGGTGAACCGGTGAAAGAAGATGGCAAAATTACTTTACGACCAACTACTTGCATATTATCATCGCCATTGCGATTTTGATGCAAGAAATCTGTTAAATTATTGTACAAATCAGCACGAAGAGCAGATTGATTTGAACAAATGTAATGAAGCCGTGTACCTTCGATACGAACATACATATCAACAATCCATTGAAGAAATAATTTTTGAGAACGATGCAAAAGACTAAAACCATCACGTATAGCAAGGCGATAAGATGCATATTGCAACATTGTAACTTTTGTACGTGACACATTAGCACGTGAAGTTGAAACTAAATTATGTGGAATATTAACGTGCCACCCAGTATCACCATTTGGAAACAACAAAGGATAAGCTAAAGGATCCAAAGAAGAATCAAGGACAGAAACAGAACGAATTTCATTTGCATTTTTTGAAAAAACAATCATATTTCTTTCAAAAGGTGGTTCACCATCATCATTTTTAAAAATAGCAGCCACATCAGTTTGAACAGCATCATTAAAACGACGAATATCACATTCTCTGTTAACTTTTATAACCATTGACACATCAGCAGTAACATTCTCAGGTCTTTCACAAAATTCATGCATTGATTTGAAAGAACGAACAAAAGGATTCACACGATCTAACTCAAAACCTATCTCACGCATAAGAAAAATTTCACATACATTGGTATTTCTATTCATTCTCATATTAGCAGCAGTATCAACATCATAAAAATATAATTGTGCATACATTGGAGGTCGACCATAAGCAGGAATTAAAGCACCAGTACGATGATAAAAAATATTATGAATTTTAAAATGATAAATACCACGTGCAGTAGAATCCGCTATATTACATTCAGAACTGATCATTGCAAATGCCGAATTATAGGAACGAATATTTGAAAGAAAACTTTTAGAACGTTTTTTTATAGCATTATCATTTGAATTCAATCCTTCGAAAATATTAGAGAAAAATGCATTTTCAGAAAGAGGAGGTAAATTGACTTTGCCTTTATGGCAACACAAAGAAAACGCTTCATTATTATTTGAAGTAACTTCTCTTGCAAAATGTTTGGCATGACAAAAATGACAACTCATATCCAAAGCACCACAAACATACGAATCAAAGTTACCTGGAATCACATTCAAAGCACACTTGAACGAATCTCTCAAAATTACAAAGGGAATTTCATCATTCACCACATTCAATTCTAAATCATTCGCAACATTCATGACACCATTCATGACACCGTTCATGACACCATTCATATCATCAACATTCACTTCATCATTCACAACAACATCAGCTTCAGCATTCATTCCATCATTATTACCATTCATTTCATCATTCATAAAATCAACATTATTACGCATATTACGCATATAATCTCTTTTATTCCGACGAGTCGATGTACCACTCACATCCAAACGACGTTTACGACGTAGTCTTGGCATCGAAATAAATAAATATATCAATATATCAAAAATATGAAATAACTCAAATATCAAAATATCTCAAAAATCTTTATATCAATAAAAAACAAAATAATCGAAAAATATCGAAAACCGTCCTTCTTGAAAGATAAAAGACGACTAAAATATAAAATAAATACGACGACTGAAATGAATATAAAATAAATATAAAAATTTTCGTTTTTGTTATTCGTTGTTCGGTTCGATAGCTAATATATAAAAAAGAAAAATTTTAAAGCATTGTTTTAAAGCAAAAGAAAATTGTTTTTGCATGTATGTAAACTTATAATGCATATGTATAGAAAAAGTTTTCCGTATATAATAACTTTTTTATTTATGATCCGATTTGTTTGAATCCGGATCCGACTATAGGTTACACTAATATCAGTTAGCTGTGAAAATTTCAAATGAATCCATCTGCGAATGAAAAAGCCTAATGCTCCACAAAGTTTTAATCTAGCGTATTAATATATAAGATTTTTATTTTTATTTTTATTTTTATTTTTATTTTTATTTTTATTTTTATTTTTATTTTTATTTTTATTTTTATTTTTATTTTTATTTTTATTTTTATTTTTATTTTTATTTTTATTTTTATTTTTATTTTTATTTTTATTTTATTTTTATTTTTATTTTTATTTTTATTTTTATTTTTATTTTTATTTTTATTTTTATTTTTATTTTTATTTTTATTTTTATTTTTATTTTTATTTTTATTTTTATTTTTATTTTTATTTTTATTTTTATTTTTATTTTTATTTTTATTTTTATTTTTATTTTTATTTTTATTTTTATTTTTATTTTATTTTTATTTTTATTTTTATTTTTATTTTTATTTTTATTTTTATTTTTATTTTTATTTTTATTTTTATTTTTATTTTTATTTTTATTTTTATTTTTATTTTTATTTTTATTTTTATTTTTATTTTTATTTTTATTTTTATTTTTATTTTTATTTTTATTTTTATTTTTATTTTTATTTTTATTTTTATTTTTATTTTTATTTTTATTTTTATTTTTATTTTTATTTTTATTTTTATTTTTATTTTTATTTTTATTTTTATTTTATTTTTATTTTTATTTTTATTTTTATTTTTATTTTTATTTTTATTTTTATTTTTATTTTTATTTTTATTTTATTTTTATTTTTATTTTTATTTTTATTTTTATTTTTATTTTTATTTTATTTTTATTTTTATTTTTATTTTTATTTTTATTTTTATTTTTATTTTTATTTTTATTTTTATTTTTATTTTTATTTTTATTTTTATTTTTATTTTTATTTTTATTTTTATTTTTATTTTTATTTTTATTTTTATTTTTATTTTTATTTTTATTTTTATTTTTATTTTTATTTTTATTTTTATTTTTATTTTTATTTTTATTTTTATTTTTATTTTTATTTTTATTTTTATTTTTATTTTTATTTTATTTTTATTTTATTTTTATTTTTATTTTATTTTTATTTTTATTTTTATTTTATTTTTATTTTTATTTTTATTTTTATTTTTATTTTTATTTTTATTTTTATTTTTATTTTTATTTTTATTTTTATTTTTATTTTTATTTTTATTTTTATTTTTATTTTTATTTTTATTTTTATTTTTATTTTTATTTTTATTTTTATTTTTATTTTTATTTTTATTTTTATTTTTATTTTTATTTTTATTTTTATTTTTATTTTTATTTTTATTTTATTTTTATTTTATTTTTATTTTTATTTTTATTTTTATTTTTATTTTTATTTTTATTTTATTTTTATTTTTATTTTTATTTTTATTTTTATTTTTATTTTTATTTTTATTTTTATTTTTATTTTTATTTTTATTTTTATTTTTATTTTTATTTTTATTTTTATTTTTATTTTTATTTTATTTTATTTTTATTTTTATTTTTATTTTTATTTTTATTTTTATTTTTATTTTTATTTTTATTTTTATTTTTATTTTTATTTTTATTTTATTTTTAATTTAATTTTTATTTTTATTTTTATTTTTATTTTTATTTTTATTTTTATTTTTATTTTTATTTTTATTTTTATTTTTATTTTTATTTTTATTTTTATTTTTATTTTTATTTTTATTTTTATTTTTATTTTTATTTTTATTTTTATTTTTATTTTTATTTTTATTTTTATTTTTATTTTTATTTTTATTTTTATTTTTATTTTTATTTTTATTTTTATTTTTATTTTTATTTTTATTTTTATTTTTATTTTTATTTTTATTTTTATTTTTATTTTTATTTTTATTTTTATTTTTATTTTTATTTTTATTTTTATTTTTATTTTTATTTTTATTTTTATTTTTATTTTTATTTTTTTTTTTATTTTTATTTTTATTTTTATTTTTATTTTTATTTTTAGTTTTAGTTTTAGTTTTATTTTTATTTTTATTTTTATTTTTATTTTTATTTTTATTTTTATTTTTATTTTTATTTTTATTTTTATTTTTATTTTTATTTTTATTTTTATTTTTATTTTTATTTTTATTTTTATTTTTATTTTTATTTTTATTTTTATTTTTATTTTTATTTTTATTTTTATTTATATTTTTATTTTTATTTTTATTTTTATTTTTATTTTTATTTTTATTTTTATTTTTATTTTTATTTTTATTTTTATTTTTATTTTTATTTTTATTTTTATTTTTATTTTTATTTTTATTTTTATTTTTATTTTTATTTTTATTTTTATTTTTATTTTTATTTTTATTTTTATTTTTATTTTTATTTTTATTTTTATTTTTATTTTTATTTTTATTTTTATTTTTATTTTTATTTTTATTTTTATTTTTATTTTTATTTTTATTTTTATTTTTATTTTTATTTTTATTTTTATTTTTATTTTTATTTTTATTTTTATTTTTATTTTTATTTTTATTTTTATTTTTATTTTTATCTTTATTTTTATTTTTATTTTTATTTTTATTTTTATTTTTATTTTTATTTTTATTTTTATTTTTATTTTTATTTTTATTTTTATTTTTATTTTTATTTTTATTTTTATTTTTATTTTTATTTTTATTTTTATTTTTATTTTAATTTTTATTTTTATTTTTATTTTTATTTTTATTTTTCAAGGTTGGCAAATATCATGATATTTATATAAATATCAAAATATCCGATATATATCGGATATATATCTGATATATATCAAGTTCTGATATTTATTTTTCAATTATTTTTTTATCTATAATATTACAGTCAGACCTCGTATAACGTTACCCCGTTTAACGTTGATTCACTTTAACGTTATTCCAAATTTATAATTTTTTTTGAAAATTTTAAGAAAATGAAAACTAATTTTTTTGCGAATTGTCAAGAAACAAACAAAATATTCTCTTAAATTATTTATTCTTGCGAATTTAATCAACATTTTTAATTTTAATTAACTAAGTTAATCAGTGACTTTGAAAAGTTTTACAAAACAAGAAAAATTAATAGTTTTATATTTTTATAAATATCTCTACTTGTATAATAGTTTCGTCTACTATTTAAAACAAAATTAAATAATCGTCATTGTTTTTATACTGACGATGTAAATGTTTCTGCCCAAAACTTTATTGAAACCATTCAATTCGATATCAATAAATTCGTTCTCTTCTCAATAATGAAATCCCAACAAAAATATTTATTTCCTAAGGCAGCCAAATAGGTCTTTAGAAACAAACGTAGATTATTTAATATTTGGATCCATAACAAAAATTCCTTAAATCGTTCCCAATATCTAATTTTTGGAAGACAACAATTTGATATCTGACAGCCAATACGGTTTTAGAAACAAAGGATCAACAACCGATCTATTAAAATATGTAGCTCATTTTTGGCACAGCATACTTGAAAAAGGTGGTGAAACGTACGTAATCGCATTAGATATCTAAAAAGCATTTGTTTGAATCTGGCATGCCAACCTGATCAACAAGCTCGTTGCGTACGAATTTCACCCCACAGACGTAAAACTGACACAAAATGTTTTCACCTAGTTCAAACTCTACGGCAACTCTACAGTATCTTAAAATCGAAAATCTGCTTAATATATGAATTTGAGATCAAAATGCACGAAATATTCTACTTAATCAGTTAATAATTATGGAAAAGAAGGAAACATTTACGTAAAATTAACAATTAAGCACCTATCTCATCGTTTTGCAAGACACCCATACCCCGTTTAACGTTGATTTGAATAACGTTAAGGAATTTTGGAACGCATCCTTGACGTTAAACGGGGTATTACTGTATACAATATGTAGTAGAGGGCGATCTAGTTTTACGCAAGCAATATTTCTATGATTTTGGACCCCCCCCCACATATAAGCAAAAAGTTTTATAATCTTTTTAACTTACGTAAAATTTTTAAAATCTCCCCTCCTTTTATTAGGAAAAATGACAAAAAATTGAAGAACCTGAGGAACCGAAGAAAAATAAAAACGTCTATTTGCCAGCTTTTTTGTTGCCGCAAGCGGCAAGTCTTTCACCTTCCTTCGATTGCACAAGTCCAAAATACAAAAACGTTTGCTTAGACGGAAATGCACAAAGAAGCTGTTCACATAAAGATAAAAGCCTGTTTATTTGGCCAATTTGAATCATCAATAGTACTTCCTTTCCATTATACCATTGGTGGTCTAAACTGAGATCCAAATACACATTTTGTAAGTGGTGTAGATTCAGCTAAAAGCGCCATTGCAAATGTCATTTATAATTTTAGTTATGTCAGGATCTCTCATCTTTGTTTGTAGTCTTTGCATAACTGATTACTTTGATTTTTTAAAAATGGCTTGTTAGCACTGGTCATCGTGTTCCATGGGATAAAATTAGTTTCTTTCCGAGTGTTTCTTCTGCAAAGGGGGTACGGGTAGGTAAATGGTTATTTCGACAATATTTTATTACACGCAAAATATGACCAGTACATGCAAAATTGTCCCAGTCCAATGTCAATAGGTTTAATATATGCGCTGAGCATCCATATTGTTTTAAGTTGTCACCCTCTGCGTACCTTCTTATTTTAGCAACATTACTAGTATTATCTGTAACTACGTTTCGGACTACTGATACTCCAAATTTTTTTGTGGCTTTAGAAATTGATTCCAATTCATTATCTTTAAGGTATTCTGATATATGATTTTTACCAGATGCATCAACAGTATCAAGTAGTATCTCAGACAGTATCATCAATCAACAGTATCAATATCAAGTGCAAATTCACGGGACTGAGCTTCAAAATACACGCATATTATTGGTTCGTTATGTATGTTACTCCATTCCATCCAAAGAATATAATTTCTCCATCATATTTATTTTAACATTCAATCATTGTTTCGGAATAAACTTTGTTCAAAAAAGGTCTTCCAATCTGGCGTTTACTTGAAAGGACATAAACCTGTCCCGTTTGGCATTTTATTACAACAAACCAACGATATAATATTAACAACTGAACTCGAATAACTCTTGAATATCCATTGAAATTTTAAATCGACAAATGCCCAATCTCTGAAGAAATATTGAAATAATTGAAATAAACATTCATTTGATTTTGTTTGTAAAATAACCCAAAACAAATTCGGAGAATTACATGAATAAAAACGTTGTTCCATGATAGGTATGCATTTTGCGTGCAAAGTGTTGCCGCTGCTAAGAGTTTATCCAACTTTAAGATAGGAACAGTTAAGCATTAATTTTTTATAAATATCATGATATATATCAGGGAATAAATATCGTGATATATATCAATGATATATATCGGATATATATCATTGATATATATCATGCCAACCTTGTTATTTTTATTTTTATTTTTATTTTTATTTTTATTTTTATTTTTATTTTTATTTTTATTTTTATTTTTATTTTTATTTTTATTTTTATTTTTATTTTTATTTTTATTTTTATTTTTATTTTTATTTTTATTTTTATTTTTATTTTTATTTTTATTTTTATTTTTATTTTTATTTTTATTTTTATTTTTATTTTTATTTTTATTTTTATTTTTATTTTTATTTTTATTTTTATTTTTATTTTTATTTTTATTTTTATTTTATTTTTATTTTTATTTTTATTTTTATTTTTATTTTTATTTTTATTTTTATTTTTATTTTTATTTTTATTTTTATTTTTATTTTTATTTTTATTTTTATTTTTATTTTTATTTTTATTTTTATTTTTATTTTTATTTTTATTTTTATTTTTATTTTTATTTTTATTTTTATTTTTATTTTTATTTTTATTTTTATTTTTATTTTTATTTTTATTTTTATTTTTATTTTTATTTTTATTTTTATTTTTATTTTTATTTTTATTTTTATTTTTATTTTTATTTTTATTTTTATTTTTATTTTTATTTTTATTTTTATTTTTATTTTTATTTTTATTTTTATTTTTATTTTTATTTTTATTTTTATTTTTATTTTTATTTTTATTTTTATTTTTATTTTTATTTTTATTTTTATTTTTATTTTTATTTTTATTTTTATTTTTATTTTTATTTTTATTTTTATTTTTATTTTTATTTTTATTTTTATTTTTATTTTTATTTTTATTTTTATTTTTATTTTTATTTTTATTTTTATTTTTATTTTTATTTTTATTTTTATTTTTATTTTTATTTTATTTTTATTTTTATTTTTATTTTTATTTTTATTTTTATTTTTATTTTTATTTTTATTTTTATTTTTATTTTTATTTTTATTTTTATTTTTATTTTTATTTTTATTTTTATTTTTATTTTTATTTTTATTTTTATTTTTATTTTTATTTTTATTTTTATTTTTATTTTTATTTTTATTTTTATTTTTATTTTTATTTTTATTTTTATTTTTATTTTTATTTTTATTTTTATTTTTATTTTTATTTTTATTTTTATTTTTATTTTTATTTTTATTTTTATTTTTATTTTTATTTTTATTTTTATTTTTATTTTTATTTTTATTTTTATTTTTATTTTTATTTTTATTTTTATTTTTATTTTTATTTTTATTTTTATTTTTATTTTTATTTTTATTTTTATTTTTATTTTTATTTTTATTTTTATTTTTATTTTTATTTTTATTTTTATTTTTATTTTTATTTTTATTTTTATTTTTATTTTTATTTTTATTTTTATTTTTATTTTTATTTTTATTTTTATTTTATTTTTATTTTTATTTTTATTTTTATTTTTATTTTTATTTTTATTTTTATTTTTATTTTTATTTTTATTTTTATTTTTATTTTTATTTTTATTTTTATTTTTATTTTTATTTTTATTTTTATTTTTATTTTTATTTTTATTTTTATTTTTATTTTTATTTTTAGTTTTATTTTTATTTTTATTTTTATTTTTATTTTTATTTTTATTTTTATTTTTATTTTTATTTTTATTTTTATTTTTATTTTATTTTTATTTTTATTTTTATTTTTATTTTTATTTTTATTTTTATTTTTATTTTTATTTTTATTTTTATTTTTATTTTTATTTTTATTTTATTTTTATTTTTATTTTTATTTTTATTTTTATTTTTATTTTTATTTTTATTTTTATTTTTATTTTTATTTTTATTTTTATTTTTATTTTTATTTTTATTTTTATTTTTATTTTTATTTTTATTTTTATTTTTATTTTTATTTTTATTTTTATTTTTATTTTTATTTTTATTTTTATTTTTATTTTTATTTTTATTTTTATTTTTATTTTTATTTTTATTTTTATTTTTATTTTTATTTTTATTTTTATTTTTAATTTAATTTAATTTTTTTTGTTTTTTAATTTTATCAACAGATGAGTGAACCCTCTTACCTGTTGATATCTTATCGTTTCAATTATACTGAGCACACACAGGCGTAACTAGGTAGGGGCCCAGAGGGCCCGGCCCCCCCTAGACTGCTTTTGGCCCCCCCTAGAACAAAAAGCACATTATGCAAGAGTTTTGTAGATTAAAATGTATCGCGTGTATGTATAAAGTAGATCAGCATCTTTTAAAAGTATATCAATGCAATGTGGACGAAACGTGTTTTAAATTATTCTAGAAAAGCTGTGGAATTAAAAAGCCAAAAATGAATGTGAAAATGTCTATGAAGAGGATAACAATGATGACGAGGGCCAACATGAATCACTTAAAAATATTAAGCGTCAATTGTGGAACAGGTATAAAAAAGCATGGAGTCCTCTAACGTTTCGAAAAGTGGTGTAGAAAATCACTGAAGGTCACTGAGTAAAGCACATCCTTACGTAGATAATTTATAATTTATGTGTTTATGTTGCCGAACACCACATCCGTTCTTCAGCCAATTGATCAGGGTGAGATAAATAAAGAATTTTACAGCAAGGCTTTTAATGCCGAAATCTTCTAATAAAGATTTTTAAAAACGCTGACAGTAACAAATACACAAACGAGGTTTTGATAAAAGAGGCTATCAAAAATATTGCTGTAGCTTAGATTATGTTAGTCAGAATTGCTAGCTTTCTGTCAGGTAATGATTATGATGGTGATGATGCGAACGCGATTCTACAAAGATAAACCACCAAAATTATCGAACGGGACAAAACATATGCATTGATAACTATCAGAGATGTTGAAAATTCGGAAGATATTTTTATGAATGATAAATTTTTATTAACAAATGAAGGACTAGCCTTAAAGATATCGTCTACGAGATGATTGATTCATCTAATAACAACCAACAACGCAGAAGTTTTTAAAAATGAAACTAGTGATTTTAACTATTTGCTCCTCAAACAGTAACGGACTAATTCAAATTCTTACCAACAGTCAAAATGTTTGCACTCAATCATTTTAGAAAAGTCAAATATTCGAATTATGTAGAGTAGTTCCGGATCCTTAAGAAACATACATATATATATATGTGCCCACATTACATTTTTATTTTATAGTTATGTCTTTATCTGTATTCTGCGGTTCTGTGTTTAATAAATTCGCTTGAAATTTAAACACTTCGCATATTAATTACGACTTGGTTGTAACTTGTAACGACTGATTTTAATGACATTTTCGATTTCGTTATAAGCGAATTACACTGTATCAATGGTACGAATTACACTGTATCAACAACTTTTGAGGCAGAAAGAAACACGTTTGACAAACTGTGGAATGATATAAATCAATTTTCAGAAAACCAGAACTTAGATCTCAAACCTATTCGTAATTCTAAAAGACGACGAGAACCAAGCAAATTAGATTCATTCAATGTTGAATCAACTCTTGGCAAGAATAGTGAAATAATTTCAACAACAAATACTAATAAAACGATTATTGGAAAATAAATATATATTTACCACTTATGGACAGCGTGATTTCCAATTTAAAAAAAAAAATTTGAAAATCTTCCGTTATAAGCGAAAATCTTTCGTTATAAGCGAATTACACTGTATCAATGGTACGAATTACACTGTATCAACAACTTTTGAGGCAGAAAGAAACACGTTTGACAAACTGTGGAATGATATAAATCAATTTTCAGAAAACCAGAACTTAGATCTCGAACCTATTCGTAATTCTAAAAGACGACGAGAACCAAGCAAATTAGATTCATTCAATGTTGAATCAACTCTTGGCAAGAATAGTGAAATAATTTCAACAACAAATACTAATAAAAAAGATTATTGGAAAATAAATATATATTTACCACTTATGGACAGCGTGATTTCCAATTTAAAAAAAAAATTTGAAAATCTTCCGCTAGCTGAAGCCATAGATAGTTTTTTAAATTTGGATTTTAGCAAAGCGGAACCTTTTGTAAATCATTACCAAAAAGTAGGTGCGATTGATATTAATTCATTACAAGCTGAGAAATTAGTTTTAAGTAATTGTATTAAATCAAACAATCAAATAATTAACATAGAGACTTTAAAGAAAGAGGTTAAAAAAGAATTATTTCCGAATACATATAAGCTGCTACAAATAGCTATTAGTCTTCGAGTAAGCTCAGCCGAATGCGAGAGGAGCTTCTCAGCAATGCGGCGAGTAAAATTTGGCTACAAAACACAATGTTCCAGCAAAGATTTTCAAATATAGCACTACTTCACATTGAAAACGATTTAGTGAAAAAAAAAATTGATAAGCTTTGTGCTGGAAGAATTTATAAAAAAAGTGATCGAAAATTAAAATTAAATTAAATACATGAGAAATATTAATTAATTAATTTTTGTTATGAAATATGAATTTTTTATTTTTATTTAGCGTATGGTTTTTTTTGTGACACATTAAAAAATTAAACTTAAAAATAGGTAGACTCTTCTATGAAATCTACCTAAAACAATACATGGATACACATTAAATGAACTTACAATCGATTTGATTGCGCGTCTTTTAAGTAAAAATTAAAAAGTAAAATATTTGAACATTGAGCAGTACATTTGAACATTAGATGTTTACATCGAGCGAGTCTATCCATGCTACTACATCGGGAGTTGCCAAATGGATGTCTGAGATGTTGCCATTGTAACGTCGAATTGGACACACAGTTGCAATGTGTTTTATAGTTTGTTGTGGAGCGCCGCAGTCACACTCAGGGGACTCTGAAATGCCCCACTTGTAGAAAGAATCAGCACAACGTCCATGATTCGTTCTTATTCGGTTTAATGTAGTCCAGGTATGACGTGGCAAATCGAAACCAGGTTGGGTAGAAGTCGGGTTAGTAATAGAAAGGCCAGTTGTGTTGTAATGTTGCCAGGAGGTGTCCCAGGCATCCAAGATATTAAAATCAGTTGCCAGCAGGTTGCTGGCAGTTTTATGTGGAGGCTTTCTTGACTTCAATCGACAATGAGTGTGGTCACCGTAATATTCGTGCAAGGGTAACGTGGTGTTGTTAGTTACCTTTTCATGTTCACGCATGAGAGCATGCGAGCGTCTGAGTGCAGGTGGAGCGATATTGCTTAACACAGGGAGCCAAGGTAAAGGGGTGGATCTGATAGTACCACGAATAAATATGAATAAAAAAAAAGTAAATGAATTAAGGACATATTTGTCATTGTTTTTTTTTGCGGGGCCAGATCCATACTAGAACAATTTCTTAGTTACGCCAATGTGAGCACATTTTGGTATAATGTATATATTGCAATAAAAAATACCACGAATAAATATGAATTAAAAAAAAGTAAATGAATTAAGGACATATTTGTCATTGTTTTTTTTTGCGGGGCCAGATCCACCCTAGAACAATTTCTTAGTTACGCCAATGTGAGCACATTTTGGTATAATGTATATATTGCAATAAAAAATATAGGAATGATTTTTCCTTATCCTAGTATATAAATACCATTATCAACAGACGAATTTAATCGTCGACAGTAGGAGAAATACCAATTTACTTCACTTTTAAAACTTTAAGCTTGAAAAAAGGTACGACAGCATGATCTAAAAATTTTACAGAATTTTAGTTTTTATTGCATTATTACAAATACGACGAAGATAAATCTAAAAACTATTTGAAGCGTTTTCTAAATTTTTCCTCGCATACTGATGAAACGCAAATTCGAAATTGTATCTACTTGAGATGATAATTGATAATATAACAGCAAAACAATTTTAATATTTACCTCCCGTGCATAACATGTTCAAACATGTTTTGCCGTGAAAAATTCAATTGCATTATCAGAATATAAAAGTAAATATAACAAACACATGTTAATAAATAATCATAGTTTTTACATAAAAAATATATCTACGATCTACTTACAAATATGCAACATATATTTACATTTTACGAGAAGTGCATTTTAACTTGGATGGTACAATGATATTAAAGTTATTAGCACATACAAATTATTCATTCAGGCACACAGAAGTTTAAGTTTAAATTTGAAACTTAAATAAACTAAAATATAGTTTTCCTCAATCAGTTTTCTATTTCCGTTAACAATTTATAGAAAATTTGCTCGAACATTTCAAGTTGAATCTAATGTTTCCTTTGAAAATAATATTTGCTTAGTTTTATTTTATTTATTTATTTATTTTATTTTTTTTTTTTTTTAATTTTTATAGTAATATAGAAAATTAAAAAATAAAAAATTTTAGCAAAATTTTTTTATTTATTTTTTCATTTTTTTTAATTTTAAAATTATTTTTAATATACTAGTTGTTTTTCTACATTGCAGTATTTTTATAAAAGGTTTCTTGTGACATTTGTTTAGTCTTTAATTTTTAAAATAATTTTTCTCCTAATTTTTTTCGGTTGTTGTTTTATGGATTGTTATTTGTTTGTAATAATTTTATAGAAAAATAAATACAAAATTTGTGAACCATACCTAAAAATTTCAAATGGATAATCGGAATTAAAAGATAATGCAGGGTATCAGAGGTTCAAGAAACTGCTACAAGTATAATCATATTCAAGGTTGGCTACATTTGAATATATTACAAACAGGTATTGATGAATTAAACATATACTCGGGTGACAATATCACGTTTGAATGAATAAAATCTTATTTGAAAACCAAGGATGTTAAAATAAAAATCAAAATCACTACTTCATTAATAAAATCAACGAGAGTCAAATGGTGAGTCACACGAGATGAGTACAAAATGTTTTCTGAATAAAATAAAACGCTAGTTACAGTTTCACCATTTAATTTAATATCAAATATTACACTATTATTAAACTAAAATTCCTAAAGTTTATTACAGAACTAAATTTCATAATATTATACTATAATGACCCCACGGTAAAGTTTCATATGAATTTTTCATCAAATATCTTTTATCGTCATGTGGACTAAGAGCTATCTTCTTTTGCGTAATGCTG
Source organism: Diogma glabrata (assembly GCA_963693315.1). Lineage (NCBI taxonomy): Eukaryota > Metazoa > Arthropoda > Insecta > Diptera > Cylindrotomidae > Diogma > Diogma glabrata. The sequence goes on from OY856186.1 coordinate 137,090,337, forward strand.
CTTACTTGATGTCGTTGACTTTGAATTAAATTTTGTGAAACTATTTTTTCTTCGTTACTATCTAAGGATTTAACATAATCATCAAAAGTTAAGATGTTTTGAACAATATTTCTCTTCACCCCCTTAGACTTTTTCACATGATCTTTACCTTCTACTCGTATGGCATACATTTTAGACCTCAAACCAATAAACTCTGTCATAATATAACCATTATTTTCATCCTTCATGAGACCCAACACTTTTTTATTAACGTTTGGAATATTCCATCTATTATTATCTGGGTAATCACTCGTATCAAAGTGAGTATAACAATCATGTTTAATGGTTTCATAAATGTCGGAAAAAGTTACTTCATAGATAAGATAGTCTGTATCAGTATAGCAAATTTTGCAATGGGCACCAAATCGATGAAGCATTTAATCATAATGAAAGTTATATATAGTTTTGTTTTTGCTAGATCAAGAATACACATACCCACGTAAATTGGCTTGTTAAAGAATATTTCAGTTTTATTTAGTTCTATAGCAACTAAATTTTCATTAAAAATAGAAGAGGTTTTAAACTCAGGCTTAGAAATAAGGGCTTCTGCTCCATATCTACCCAACCATTGCTTTACCAATTTAACTGTGCTATGTTTGCGAACATTTTCCACGGTCTTACCAAAAACTGCGTTATTCATTAACTTAAAAAGATTCTTTTCAAAATCATTTTTAGCTAACGATCGCAAACGTGTATTCAAATCAATGTAGGATTTTAACCACGGAGATTGATTAAACTCAAGAATTTTATGAATTTTAGTTATTTTTAAACCCTTTTCAACTGCTTGCTTTAAATTGCGATAATGAATAACATATTTTTCTTTATTACGTAGGGTTGCCATTAATTTTTCTTCTTTCGATCCAGGACTACACTGATGCTCCACACAAAATGGTAAGTCGTTATGAACATCATGTAATTCATCTGGATACTCTATATCTACTTCTAATATATAACCATTGGTGGAATCATCAGATATAATTTTTACATCAAAATTATGAATATTTTCTAACCACTTAAATCCACCATATGGCAGGGATTGAGACATTGCCCATCCATATTGGTTATTAACATCAAAATACATTAAAAAGTTTGATGGTTGGGTTGAGTCATAATTGGACGTATACTTATTATTAGCTTTAACATATCGTTTAGAACATTGACTAAGACCACCCCTAATGCCGCGTTCAACGAACATAAGCATATCAATATCCGTAATCAACTCTAACTTTATACCAGTATGTTTGAGCATAGCATCCCACGTAAATCCTGGAAGAGTAAAATAATGAGCTGGATCCAACTCGTAAGTTTGCTGGCAGCTCGATCGAAATTGCTCGAAAATATCTGATAGTAGAAGAACATCAATCTTTAAATATAAATCTGAATATTCACCCAAATTTTGTATCTGAAACTCATTCCACACTTTACAAGCGTGTAAATAATTATCTGGAGTTATTTCCATATCATTTAATTTATTATAAAAATTAGCAATGGGTGGTAAAGTATTTTCCGAAAACTTATTGACAGTGTCAAAATAGTCATACGGATAAATACCTTTTCGAGTGAGCAAATTAAATTGATCATGTGATAGGTGTGAAAACTCTGATTTTAAAATTGGAAATGATGTTAAATAAGATGATAATGTATCTATACCACTAGCCATAAAACGATATGAGTCAATAAAGCGAAATTTAATTGGGTTGCCACACAAATGTTTTGTGAATGAAATATATCGTTCTTTATTTATGGGTAATAAATCAATTCTGCCCGCAATGCCGGATGCTATATTTTTGATAATAAAATGTGAATCATATCCAGTTAAATTATGGAAAATTATTGGAATCGTATGACTATCTTTAAAATTAATATTACATCCCTCGTGCGCTAGACCTCTATATGTGCCCGTCAAATGACAGTGGTCACGTACCTTTATATTACTTTCATTAAATGATCTTTTACATATATGACAATGCGTTGTAGTTTGAAAGTTATGAACTTGCTCTTTGGTTAGTTGATTCATTGGAAGATCGCAAATAAATACTGTTGATACATCTTCAGCAAACTGTTGTAATTCACGTGCAAACCACTCTACACAGTCTACACCTCGATATGATTTATAAAACGATAATGTGGTGTCATAGGACCATTTAACATAATAACCTATACTACATGGAACATGATTTTGATATTTATTTTCATCACTTACTTTTAGCAGCAAACACTCCAAATCCGCATATATAACAAAAGGTGTTGCAACCATATTTTTAAAATTCTTAAACTCTAATGATGACTCCTGTTTAGTTGGGAGACGAATTTTGTACTTATTTATTTTTTTACAATCCAGAATATGTTTCTCCAACTTATCAGATGTAAGAAAGTAGTGAAGACATCGATCACAGAAAAATAATGCACCATTCCTTTTTGTTAATTGTGTTGATAAAAGACGTGATAGATTTTTTATCCAAACATAATGATATCTAACAGGATCAGATGCAAATGTTTTGTTATCGTCATCCTCACCATTTTCATCGTAGTATACATTTTGTAACAATAGAAGGTTTACATGGTGATTCAACTTCTCATTTGTCAAATACGTAGGAAGAGTTATAAAACGTTTTTTAGTTACTTTCTTTAAAATATAAACATTTATAGAGATATTATTCTGCTTCTCAAATCTCGGTATTTGCTTAATTGTCATTGGAAATTGAATATTAGATAAGTTTAAAATTTTTGAATAGTGTTGGTACATTGTTACGCGATATAAATGTTTAGCAATTGGGTAAAGAGCGGATATTACTGCGCAAGCAAAACATGCATTATCATTATTTTGAACATTTATGCACGCTTTTTTCCTTTTAATTTCTTCAGGTAAATCGATATATGATGATCCAATTTGTGGTGTGAATTTATTAATATTAACACAAAGGTTAATAATAGCAGATAAAGCCCAACCACTATCCTTTTCCTGGAACTCTTCTAAATCCCTTAGAATAGGATTCATCACATGAAGAGTAAACCACTCACTCTTATTAGTACTTTTATATATAGCAGAATTTTTAGTATTTATATATTTATCTTCAACAACTTCCTCACCCGCTTTTATAGTTTTAAACGCTCCACAAAAAACTGTGTAAACTTTAACTGACTCCATTTTTTTAAAAATATTATTAACACGACGTTGAAATAGGTGAGATGACTCTTCCAAAAAAGATTTTGGTTCTTTATGACATAGGTTTACAATCACTCCACTACGGATACGATTCTGAAACGCTGTTTCAACATCTTCCCATTTGATATGATTACTAATATTATTTTCACGATTAGGAGGTGGTTTTTTATAACAATCGGTAGTCGCAATTGTTTTAGCTGTGTTCGATAGCTATGCAATAAACATATGCTGCTACCTAAATGGTTTCTTTCACCTATCTTTTTTGCTAATTTTAACAGCTCATTTAGAGTTTTTAAGTTTTTTGTGCAATCCTTAATATTTTTCTCAACTTTTTCTAATTTATTTTTATCCTCATCAAAAGCTAATTTAGTTTGTTGCACAATTTTATTTACTTGATTTTGCATTTTACTAAAAATGTTTTTAACTGTATTAAATAAAAACAAGCTGTTAATTAAATATGAAATACATAACACAAAGTACAAACCTACTTCAATTAAGTTTTAAGTTATATGTATTTATATTATGAGTTTTATAAACTAATTTAATAAACTTTGATGTTTAAGAATATATGATTAATTTTACTAGCTTAAATGTAAAACTTTTAATAATGGTAAACACTAAAAATTAAACTCCACTTATTTAATCAAAATTAAGATACACAACTTGAGTAAACAGTATATTATAACAACCAAACCTCAAAACAATTCAACTCTTATATAGCAAACTTATTCAATAGATAATGGGGCAGGGAGGGGGTAGACGGGTTAACGTGTAATTTAAAATAATTGCTTCCATTTCTCTTCATTTACACATTGATGAAACAAAAAATTTGATATTATATCTACCTGAGATAGTAATATATAACAGCAAAATAATTTTAATATTCACCCCAGTGCATATCACGTTCAAACATGCATTGTCTTGAAAAATTCAATTGCATTATCAGAACAGAAAACGAATTATATCAAACAATTGTTAATGACTTCAGTGCATACCGTGTTCGAACATGTTTTGTCTTGAAAAATTCAATTGCATTATCAGAAAAGTAAATATAACAAACACATGTTAATAAATAATCATAGTTTTTACATAAAAAATATATCTACGATCTACTTACAAATATGCAACATATATGTATTTACATTTTACGAGAAGTGCATTTTAACTTGGATGGTATACAATGATATTAAAGTTATTAGCACATACAAATTATTCATTCAGGCGCACAGAAGCTTAAATTTGAAACTTAAATAAAGTTCGAATCACATTTGTATTCAAAGAATAATTGCAGCAAATATGTTTGCAAATTTTATTTTGGTAAATCAAAATTTTTTTAAATTTTTTTACTAGGAAAAACAAGGAATATTGAGTGTATATAAAACATTTTAAAATTTTACCTCTATTTTACGTGTGTAACAAACTAAACCAAATTTTCGATATTGTAACGGAATTTTTGCTTCAGAATAGCCATTTAAATATTTAAAAAAAATATTCAATTTCAAATAACTTCAATTCAAATATAATTACAAAATGCCCAAATGAGAACTTAAGTAAACAAAATTAATTAGTATATGAAAAGATTTAAAAGCTAAAAACTACATGTTGAATGTTTTATTTTGTATTCTAATTTTTACATATTAAACGAAAATCATTTCAATTTAAATGTGAAAATTAAAAAGAAAAACACCTGAATGAGTGCAAAATTAAAAATTAATATTAAAAATAAAAAAATGAAGTGCGTAATCTTTACACGCTGTTGAAGTAAAACTTCTTTGGCCACTGCGGCAGGTATTACTAAAAATATAAAATATAAAATAAAATAGATATATCATATTGAAATTTAGAGTTTTTTTCTAATATTCTTGATAATATAATTTGCAATAATGTGTAATAAAAAGCCATATTTACATGTTTTTCAAAGTCTTACAACGTATTACAAATTAAATTTCACGATGAATGCATGTCCACTTAATTTAAAATTGGTACAACAATTGATGCATTTTTCAAAAAATTTAGCAAATTTGTCATTAACCTCTAATTTCATATTTCAATTATGTTAATAATTGAATTGACTTTGTAACACATTATGTAAATATTACTTTTTATTACACATGCTGCAAATTATATTATCATGAAATGCAACTCTAAATTGCAATATGACATATTTATTTTATATTTCATCTTTTTATTAATACCTGCCACAGTAGCCAAAGAAATTTATTTCAACCGCGTGCAAAGATTACACCACTCATTTTTCTATTTAACAAAACAAATTTAATCAACACAAATATTTTTTCCCGCCCGGGGAACCCCGGGATGCAAACTCTAAGCACCATGACCACCATGACCACCGCGACACCACCACGACCATCATGACCATCATGAATACCATGACCACCATGACCACCATTACCACCATGACCACCATGACCGCCATGAACAATATGACCATCATGACCACCGTGAACACCATGACCACCATGACCACCATAACCACCATGACCACTATGACCACCATGACTACCGTGACCACCATGACCACCGTGACCACCATAACCAAAATGAACACCATAACCACCATGACCACCGTGACCACCGTGACCACCATTACCACCATGACCACCATAACCACTATAACCACCATGACCACCATGACCAACATGACCACCGTGAACACCATGACCACCATGACCACCGTAACCACCATGACCATCGTGACCACCATAACCACCATAGCCACCATGACCACTATGACCACCATGACCACAATGAACACAATGACCACTATGACCACCGTGACCACCATAACCACCGTGAACACCGTGATCACCATTACCACTATGACCACCATGACCACTATTACCACCATGACTACCATGACCACCATGACCACAATGACTACTATAACCAGCTCTAAAGAAGTTTTACTTCAAAAAACTAAAACAATTCAAAATATAAATTTAAAAAATTACGAAACTCAATAAAGTATTACGAATATTATATTATTAGATATTTAAATCTAAGATCGACACGTCCAGGTCATTTAACGTTTAATACGATACTGAATAAGCGTATACAAAATACAATACACATATTCGAATTGTCGCATACTTGCCGAACATAATATTCGTTTGCCTTTTTTACTTCTAGTTTCTTTTTTATTTTATTGTGTTTAAATTTCTACTTAAGTTTTTTTGGAATTGTGTGCATGTATATGTTTAAAATTCAAAATCAGACTGTAGTATGATAGAGATGAATATATATGGTTATGTATCTGTTCAAATGACTACTTCCGACATTTATATGTCGACATTTATATGTGTGTCATAATTGAATTGTATCGTATATTTGCCGAATATTATATTCGTTTTTTCATCTTCCGTTGCAAAATTCTTAAAACGCGCCTAAAGAAGTTTTACTTCAATAAAAATGGGGGTGTGGCGTTTGTTTCCGATGATTACTATCCAAATAACCCTCGAAGAGTCAGCGTACTATAAAATCGGGATGGTTGAATAGCGATTTCAGATCGCTCATAAAAAATATACTCGAAAAATTGGACAATCTAGTTTATTGCTATTTTTATGCATTATTTTACCCTACTTTATTTTGTTATATCCTACTGGTTTTTTTTTAATTATTATTATTAATAAAACACACACATAAAAACGTGCAAGAAAATTACATATGTAAAAGCAACTACATATATTCAAACTGGCTTACTAGCCCTGCTATGTTGGGCGGGGCGTTGTGAGATATGATAAAGAAGTTTGATTTACTATAAAAGAAGGCGGGGCGTTGACCCCCCAATGTTTACTATCCGTTTAACCCACGAAGTATCGGTGTACAATAAAATCCAAGATGGCGGGAAAGTAAATTGAGAGCCCCCTTTAAAAATACACGTAAAATTGGGCTAGAACTCTTCTAGCTACTCTACTCAGATAACAAATGATTCGAAAAAGTTGAAGATGAATGTCCATATCTCAAAGCTCGAAATGTTCAGCTGAACGATATTCAAAACTACGACCAGATTGTCCAATATACAAGGCTTCACAGTCATCACAGGATAACTGATATACTCCACTTTTAAAAAAAAAAATTTTCTGTTTCATTTTATTATTTACAAGAAGATTTTGTAAGCTATGATTATTATAGAAAGAACAACTCAAATTGGTGTATTTAGAAATAATATTTCCTAGTTTTTGACTTAATTGTCCATTACAATAAATTTTACGCCAATGTTTTGTTTCAGGTACAGAAAATGGATAAATTTGCCTATTTGCGAGACGTTTGAGTTTTTTGTTAAGAATTTTATGAACCAAAGTTGGTTCGAAACGAGAGCTAAATGTTTAATATTCAGAGAATGATTGAAGGTGGAGTGAATAATCGTATCTGTGTTGCAAGTTCGAAAAATATTAAAATCAAATTTAGTTTGGTTATGGTTTATAGTAATATCAAGAAAATTATTAGAGTTCTCTATCTCTTTTCCAATTGTAAATTTAATAGAGTTACATTTTCCGTTAAGGATTTGAAGAAAAGAGACAAGTTGTCTTTCGGTTCCAGTCCAAAGACAAAGAATGTCATCTACATACCTATACCAAAACAAAACATGTATAGCAAGTGGAAGTGATACATCTAAAATATTTCTCTCAAACAAATCCATAAAAATTTCAGCTAGAAGGGGAGATAATAAGGATCCCATCGGAAGACCACCAGTAAATTTATAATATTTGTTATCAAAAACAAAATAGTTCTGTTCAACACAAGATTTAAATATCATGCTGAGTTCGTTTTGAAGTTCAGAAGATGAAACAGAATTTTTTATAAGATCAAAAGTTATATCCTTAAGAATGTTAACAGGGATAGAAGTAAACAAACTTGACACGTCGAAAGAAATTAATTTAGAATTATGAAGAACATACAAATTTTTGATTTTATTAATTAAATCAATTGAATTTTTGATACCATTTTTAGAAATAAAACTTGTTGTGTCAATAAAAATATTATTAAATTTTTTACACAATTTGTAGGCAGGTACACTACAATAGGAAACAATCGGTCGAATGGGTATATTTTCTTTATGCAATTTAGGCATGCCGTAAAGAACAGGTGCTAAAGGGCTCATTTGTTTTAAAAGAAAAGATGTACGTGTGAAACAAATTAATACAATAAGATATACAATCTGAAACTGATAATTTAAGCTTATTAGTGTGATCAGAACGCAATAATTCGGCGCCACTATCAGAAATAAAATCAAAAACTTTTTCAAAATATAAAGTTTGTGGTAGTATAGTAATGGTGTTACCCTTATCAGCTTTACAGAGAATGCTTTTATGAAAGATTAATTTAGATTGAATACTTTTAATTAAATTTGCATCATGAAAATTTATATTCTTGCTATTGTTATTGTTGTTGAAATTAGATGATCGTATTTCTTCAGCACAAATGCTTTTGAGATTTTATCAGCTTTTGAAGTACATTGGATAAAGTGTTGGGGGTCCACCATACAACAGGTGGCTTTTTTCACTATGTAATATATGTTTGTTGGGAGCATACAACATTCGTTCGTGAATGAATTTATTTATTTATTTATTTATTTTCTGCAGTATAGTATATACAATTTGAAAATTATTATTTATTATTATTTAAAACATAACTTACTCTCTAAATAAAATGTATTACAAAGTAAAAATTCTATATCTAAAAATATCTCGTGAACTGTTAAAATCAAATACATGATTGAATTTATTAAGAGACTTTACGCATTTTAGAATTGGTTCAAACATTGTATAATTTGAATGGCTCAGCGGTACATGTAAAATACAATTTCTTGGTCGTAGACGTCGGACAGGAACACTTAAGTCAAACAAGCACAGAAGATCAGGACAATCAATACGGCTGCACAGTACATCGTGAGCAAAGACCGCACACGCAGCCTCTCGTCTACGTTCCAGACTCTGCAAACCGAGAACCCTTAGTCGGTTGTTGTAAGGCTCCCTAATATATCCTTCTCGATCGGATGGTAAATTTCGTAGAGCATAAATTAAAAATTGTTTCTGGATACTCTCAATTCTATTGGAGTGCAGTTTGTAGTTCGGAGACCAAATGACGGACGCATACTCTAAGTTTGAGCGTACGTAACAAGTAAACAACAGTTTTAATGTATTTGGGTCAACAAAATCTTTTGTATTTCTTTTGATGAAACCCAACATTGCGCTTGCCTTACTAATGATGCTGTCAATATGTATGTTAAATGACAAATCATGGCAGAATATAACTCCCAAATCTCGAAAGTTATTAACTCTGTCCACCAGTTCGTCGTATATTATGTACGGGTACTCTATGATGCTCTTTTTTTTAGAAAATGAGATAACTCTGCATTTAGCCACGTTCAAAGATAATTTATTTCTCCATGTCCAGTTGCAGAAGTTGTCAACATCATTTTGAAAACTTTCAGCATCAGCTATTGTTTTAATACTTGCATAAATTTTCAAATCATCGGCATATATTAAGCATTTTGCAAACTCAAAACATTGCGTTACGTCATTAATAAACAGAATAAATAAAAATGGTCCAATATGGCTACCTTGAGGTACTCCAGATATTATTTCAAAAGTAGACGACGTGAAGTCTCCAATTTTAACAAATTGCTTTCTTCTGTGCAAATATGACGCTAACCATTTAATTGGAATATACTCAGAGTTGTACTCAGCCAACTTTTGAAGAAGTATTTCACAGTCTACGCGATCAAACGCCCTGGAAAAATCCGTGAACATTACGTCGGTCTGATAACCATTTTCAGCATCATCAAATAGATGGTTACAGAGAAGCATTAAGTTAGTAATGGTAGATCGTCCTTGAACAAATCCATGCTGTGCAGTTGATATTACATTTTTCAGGTGAAACTCCAAACGACATTTAACCAACTTTTCAAAAAGTTTGGGAATTACAGAAGATATAGCTACACCACGATAATTTTTTACATCACATTTACTACCGGATTTGAATATCGGTCGAATAAAAGAGGCTTTCCAAGAATCAGGAAAGCATTCTTCTTGTAGACTCAGATTAAAAATATGAGTTAAAGGCTGGCTTAGAGAAGAACTGCATTCTTTAAAAAGTATGGGTGAAATACCGTCAGGACCAGCACCTTTTTTACTATCAAGCTCCAATAGTCCTTTATATACTTCTTCAAGGGTAAGCTGAAAAACATTGAAGATGAATTTATTATCCGCGTCAAACTCTGCTGATATGTTAGATGATTGATCATAGACACTCTTGAAAAACTCAGCAAATGCTTCACTTATTTCTTGTGGTCCAGTTAACGAAGTCCCGTTGAAACACATAGAATTCGGTAAACCATTTTCTTTCCGTTTTGAATCCAAATATCTAAAAAAACACTTAGGATCACTGCATATATTCTGTTCTTTGATGAAAATTTGATGAAAATTTTGATGAAACTTTGGAAAAAGATGCAAATATGTATGGCAAGGAACTGATTAGTTTTTGAGCGATAGTGAACAAAGTGGTGGAGAGTCCCCTGAGCACCTGTTTTTTTTAACAGCTCAATAACATCTGTACCTGATAATCGAATTAAATAAAACTTGGTATATGAGCATTTAGTACGAATCACAACAGTTTTGCATCCCAACTTCCGGTAAAAAACGTTTTTGTACTTTTTTGAAGTTTTTTCAGTGTCTTTATGCACAGCCTACAATAATGAAGTGATTACGATAAAACTTATAAAAAAGGTTCCAATTAGTGTGAGAAGATAGTTATCATCTTTTGGGACACATCGATCAAAGTGGCGGGGGTCTACCATACAAATGCTGACTTTTCACACTTTGTTTTTAAAGTTTGTTGGGAGCATACAGACTTCATTTGTTAATTTATTTTAATGACACTTTGAAAAAATATGGAGACTTAAATGACATAGAACTGATTAGTTTTTTGACAATATTGGGATAAGTGGTGGAACACCTGTTTAGTGTTTCAATGTTTGTTGGGAGTATACAACATTCGTTTGTGAATGAATTTTGATTACACTTTGGAAAAAGATGCAAATATGTATGGCAAGGAACTGATTAGTTTTTTAGCGATAGTGAACAAAGTGGTAAGGGGTCCGTCGAGCTCCTATTTTGGAAGCTTAATAACAACTGTATCTGATAATCGAATCGGTCGAAACTTGGTGCATAAACATTTAGTACGGTTCACAACAGCTCTGCATCCCATCTTCCGGTTTTTCTCTTCCGGTAAAATTTTTTATACTTTTTGTCGTACAAAAGAATTTATGTTTGTAGAGATACTACTGCTCTCTTAAATATTTTTATAATTAGAACTACGCGGAATGTACAACATTGGTTAGCTTTTAATTACAGTATTTGATGGATTTTAGCTCATAATATGTCCAGAACACTATGTTTCCAGAGCTGTGGTGAAGTCAGCCTATGCATCAGCGTCGCAATATTTTCTTATAGATTTAAAAGAAACTCGCAATGATTGTACAATTTTGAATCAAATGAAAAATTTACGCACGTCTATGGGAAGACATAACTGTTTCTCTCTGAGACAAATAAAGGAAAACAAACAAACGATTTGACATAAGAGTAGTCACGGTAAATATTAGTTGTGGTGATCGGTTGTGCGAAAACCAAATGAAACATTTTATTTTTTTATGCTCAAAATTTAGCAACACTTTGATAAAATATCAAAGAAAAATCAAAGAAAATTAAGCACGCTATATCTCTCACCCTAAAGAACAATTATTCTAAATAACGAAAACAAAAACACACGATTTTAAACAAAATATTGAATTTTAATAATTTACAAAAATGAGATTCCATATTAAACGAGGCAAAAAGTATGTTACATACCTAGTGCTGTAAATTGTGATAGGCTTTGTTTACAAATTGTGGTAGGCTTTATTCTGTGTCAAAATGAATTGAAATATTTAATTTTTAAAAATCAAATTTTTCTTTAAATAAAATTTTTTCTTTTTATTAAAATTGTGTGGTAATACATATATAAAAATCCATTACCGCACGCTTTTTGAAATAATCAATTTACATGTCATGGTGTGAGGTAATTTATAATTTACTGTGATAGGAGTAGAAAAATAATTATATGCTTTGTTTTGATAATGATTATTTGTTTATTATTGTTTAAACTATAATTGTGCAATAAGTTACATATTGTCTGTACAATCAGCTTCCATTTGTCTCCTTTAAACGCTATTTTACTTTAGCTTTCCTGAAGTGTGGCATGAAGGTCTTGAGGAACGTTGTCAAGCCAGTGTTGCCCATGCTTTCCTGTTCATCGAACACCAGCTGCTTAGTGGAGCACTTTTTGGTTGTTCTTTCTAATATGGTTAAATTTCTAATGCGATTAAATTTAACGTATCTGATTACATCGCAGCCCTCAAACCGGTTTGTGATTAATTTTACGTTTTATTCAGATTCTTTACTGACTTTCTGCAACTTTACTGACTTTCTGCACTTCTTCTACTGCGTAGTCAGTAGAATCTAGGTTCCGAAAGATATTTTCCTGGACGTTGTTAAAAATTTAGTTTTGCCACTTTTGGTGAATAAGCCCAGTCGTTTAGGTTTCTTACAAGTGGTTTAAGGTGGTTCTCAAGAATCTGACTTAATTTGTTAAAGGTGAAGTTTTGTGTCTCCATTTCACTTCAATTTATCGCGTACGTAAGCCCCAAATTACATAGCGCGGGCGCGATTGTTTTAAGATCAAACTTTAAAGAATTAATTAAGCTTGATCTAGTTGTATTAACTGTCGAAGGTGAATCGTGAGCGTCCTTTGTTAGCAAAACTTTGGATAGGATGAACTGTTGAATCCAACAAATCATTCATATAGACAAGAAAAAGCGTTGGTGACAAAGCGGAACTCTGAGGAGCTCCTGCATTGAATGAAAGATGTCCGATGGTACACGATCAACATTGACCCGAAATTTACGATTAGCTATAAAGCTCTGTAACCACGAAAGAAGTTGCTCATCTATTCCATAAGATCTCAATTTGCATATAAGATTGTTGTACCAAACCTTATCAAATTCTTTGGAGATATCAAGTGCAACATCGAAAATCTCTCTATGATTCCCTAGCGACTTGTTTCAGACAAACGTGACAAAGGCAAGCAGATCTCCACTTTTTCGGAACCCGTATTTTCTTTCATTGAGAATTTTTGAGGACACCAAGAAGCTCATAATATTAAAATTGACGAATTCCTAAAATATTTTACCAACAACCGATTGTGATCTTGGCGACAGTTGTTGTCTTGGACCTTTTTAGCACAAAAAAACAAAATAACTTCTAGAAAATTCAAGAAGAATCACGGGATACTATTCTTCCAACGACGAACGATGACTTACAGAATCTCTTATGCAAATTAAATTTATCTAATCATTTCAATTTAGGACTAAATCTATAATAATATAATAATAATTAAAAGTACATACATAGACTAGATTGATAAACGATGATATATAATATCTTATAAGATATAATAAATTCTTCTTTGATCCGACGTTAATCCACCAATTCCCGGCTTGGAATTCCTTTATATCAATGATGGCACCCTTTTGCTTCCCAGATTCCAGCCATACAAAATTAACATAAAAAAAATTCTCTCCCCCAAAATGACTATTTTTCGGACAGCTCTTTATTGAAATATCGCCTTTGCTTGCTTGTGTGAGTCCAAAATTTAAAATGCATATTCTTTTTTTCAAAATGTAATTCAATATGGAAAAATGTAATTCAATATGGAAAAATGTAATTCCAAAATTTAATTTCAACATATATCTGATTACATGTCAATAAACAAGAACCAAAATGTGAAACTCGACTTTCTAGTGTATGAGTATGATTCACAAAAAAAGACTCACACATGATTTTCCTCATATAAAATTTTTCTTTATTATTATTGTCTATTATGTACTTTAAACAAATTAATTTATGTTATGCATACTAAATTTTTCTTATTTTGAAAACTAAAAAAATTTCTTTAGTAAAAAGTATAACAATTTTGGTATATTTTGTTGAAAATACCAGACTTAGAATTTTTGTTTTTTTTTTCGTTTATGATTCAATATATTTCTGTTATTTTTGCACTGTACATGTTATTTTATTTTATAATGAGATTGAGAAAACATGGAGGAAAAAACTCATTGTGTTTGCTTTAATTTTAGCATAAATAAAACCAAAAGTTAACTCACGATAAATTACTTCGTTTTAATTACCCACATAGAATTTTCCTTTTTTTATTATTAGCAAAATTATTGAAATATTTAATTTGTTTTGCAAAATTCACAAACAGAAAAGAAGATATTAATTTTTAACTTTGATGTTTCCGTTTTAAAAGTTAAGCACGAATTGAAATAATATATCAAAAATGAAGCTTATCTGACATTTTATAAATAATTGTGTACCAAAAAACTCTACCAACTTTGAGAAAACAAAACAACATTCTTTCGTTCAATTTGGAGGAGTATGTTTATACCGTATTTCGCCGTTTAACTGTTTTGGTGATAAATTCAAATTTGAAATGTTTAAGTGGTTTTTGTTCACGAAATGAATTATGAGTTTTTATTTAGACTAGAAAAGATGAATTATCGGAAATAATAAAATAGATTCTGAAATGTAATGTATGTGTTTTTAATTATTTATTGAGAAGAATTAGGACAATCGTTACACCATGAATTCAAAGGGAAGTATCAAAAGAATACTTGACTTTGTAGTCACAAACACGTTGTCATTCAATCCATGACAGGAATCTACCGAACTGCGTTTATTTATGAAATCTGTATCCGGGATCGAGGTATCAACAGCAACCGACGTCAAGACCGATGACGGGTTCCAACACTCAAGAAGTCCCTAGGAACTTCACTGAGTATTGAAACTGACCATCCATCAGAACGTCAGCACTATTGACCCCTCGATACAACCAGTAAAGTATGACCCAGATGATGTGAAACAAGGCGACGACAACTAGCCAGAGGAACGACCCTACCGAACGAAAAGACATCATTCCCTGATGTCCTTCGCATGATGGACCCCAAGATTCTTACCGCTTATATCTATGCACTCATAAAGTACATTTCCAACCTTAGTCTTAATCATCGCAGGTAAGAACTTTGGAGCCAATTTCGCCGAGAACTTTTTATGATGTTGCTGTACAAACACACGTTGTTGTGGTTCGAAAGTTCGCAGTTTAGATCGCAGATAGTAATGACGTTGTGATTTTTGAAAAGCTGCAATCAGGTTTTGTTGTACACGACTTCTGAGCATGGTCAAATGATCAGAGCGTTCGAATTCCTCACCAGCATCTTCACCAAACCTGTGTAATGATAGATGTGTCCATCTGATATTGGATGCTGACCGAATAATAAATAGTATGGTGAGTACTTGGTCGCTGAATGTACTGCGGCCCGCAGTGCATAAGCAATTTCACCAATTTGTAAATCCCATTTGGTATGTTGACCTTTTAAGAACGCTCGGATTGCTGCTAAAACTGATCTGTTGACCCGTTCTGACGCGTTGCTTTGTGGACTATAGCACCGGTCCTAATATGTTTGACGCCGAAATCTGACAAAAGATTTTGAAAGTTCCTACTGGTGAACTGTTTGCCATTGTCACTGTGTAGAAACTCTGGTACCCCATATGTGAGAAACACTTCATTTTTCAGAAAAGCATTCACCTTCGGTGAAGTTGCGTTTCTAGGTGGTTTCAGTAGTACAAACTTTGTAGCATGATCCAGAACAATTAACAATACCGTATTCCTAAGTGTAGAACGAGGGTACGGTCCCAAAAAATCTATATAGGCTCTCTGCCATAGACGTGCTGTTTCGGAGGACGCAATATCTGATTCGTGGCTTTTGTTTATTTACATGTGTCGCAGGACACAACATAGTTGTGTACCTGTGACGCCATGCCAGGCCAATAATAAAGACGTCGAAGTAATTCTAATGTCTTTTAAACACCTCCATGGGCAGCAGTACTATCATCGTGATGTTTCTGTATCATGTTTGAAGTCATCGGTTTTGGTATCCAGAGTTTCCACACAGGAACATCGTTGGGTATTGCATCAGGTCTTGGCTCAATACGTATGTATAGCTTATCATCCACGACTTTGACTGAAGGAAAGTCCTTGGGTGATGATTGAACTTTAGCTATCATATCAGTATATTCTTTGTGCCGATAACCTTCATTGTCGAGGTTGATTTCATTGATGTGATGTGATAATGCTTCCATCAATTCTTCATGTGTTTCGTCATAAAGACGAGATAGAGCATCAGGGACCATATTTTGGGTACCTTTTTGGTGGACAATGGTAAAATCCATATGTTGGAGTTTTAGGCTCCACCTAGCCAGACGACCACTCAAGTCTTTCTGCGACATAATCCACTTCAGACTTGAGTGATCAGTCACGATTGTAAATCGGTGACCCTCAACATAGCCCCTAAATTTCTTCACACTAAGAATTGCCGCAAGACATTCAAGCTCAGAAACCGAATAGTTTCTCTGGCTTTGTTTAGTTTCTTCGACATGAAGGCAATTGGACACTCTTGTCCGTCAGTGTCAACCTGATACAACACACTACCTACCCCTGTCAGACTCGCATCGCATCTAATAAAGAGTTCTTTATTATATTCAGGGTTTATTAGTACCGATGCTGTAGTCAGCAATTTCTTCAAATTTTCAAAAGCTATCTGAGCTTCTAATGTCCATTTTAATTTCCCAGAACTTTTTTTCAATAAATCCGTAATCGGTGATACCACGCTTGCATAATTTGGTATAAAGCGTTGATACCAACCGGCCATTCCCAATAGTCGACGTATCTGTTTGACTGTTGATGGAGCTGGATACTCAGCAACAGCTCTTACCTTGTCTGGATCAGTTGGAAGACCATCCTCACCAACCAAAAATCCTAAGTATTTCACCTCTCTCAGAACAAATTTACTTTTCTTGAGGTTTATTGTCAACCCAGCCGCTCTTATCAATGAAGAGGCTTTGGAGCGCAATTCCATATGTTCCTGGAACGTGGAAGAGACTACCAATAGATCATCTAAATAAACAAAGACATTCCCGTGATATTGATGTGGTATCACTTTATGCATTAGCCGACACATTGTCTGCGGAGCATTGCACAATCCAAAGGGCATAACCCGGAATTGATACAATAGACGACCAGGCACTGTGAAGGCTGTCTTGTCTCTAGATGCTTCTGCCAGAGGAATCTGCCAGAAAGCATCTTTGAGATGGTTACTAGAAATGTACTTTGTGCTATTTAGACGACCTAGTAAGCCATTAATCAAGGGAAGTGGGTAAACGTCCTTTTTGGTTAGTGAATTGACACGACGGCTGTCTATACATAATCTGTTTTTGCCAGATTATTTTTGTACCAGGACCACTGGCGAGCACCACGAACTGTTTCTCTTTTCGATCACGCCTATTTGAAGCATTCGGTCGAGTTCGGCATAAACCTTTAGTTGAACAGCCGGCGATGTAGGGTAATGCCTCTGTTTAACAGGTGCATTATCCCCAACATCGATGACATGTTCAACCAAAGACGTCTTTCCGAGCCCAGACACTTCAAATGACGGGAAAGAATCCTTGATCATATCCAGTTCTTGTTGCTGGTCAGTGGTGAGGCTATGTATATTTAAATTTTGTGGCTCTGTACGAGTCGAAAGGAAGGAACAATACCAAATTTCTCCCAGAAATCTATGCCCAGGTAGAGCTCTTCTCGTAAACCAGGGACTATATGAAACCGCATTGGTTTAGTGGAGCCATTCACTGTTTTTGGAACTTCAATGTAACCCAAAATTTTGTTTGCAGTACCATCCGCCGTACGAATACACGAAGTATATTTACGGTAGGTTGTACCTGATGATTCCAATAATTCCAAGGAATTTCTTCTAAGTATTTTGATGGATGCTCCACTATCCAATAATCCTGAGATGTTTTTGTCCAAAATCCTAATTGTTAATCGCGGCCGAGGATCCTTTGTTTCTGAAAGGATAGATGAAATACATGCTTTGCGAAATAATTTCCTCATCCTCCAATATCTAATATTACGTTCAAGACGTCGAAAATATGTTTGACGTAATGATGGGAAATTAAATGTAACTGATGAATTTATTCTGGTTTCTTCAGTGGTGGCAGATCGTCCTGTGTTACCATGTCTCTCGTCGATTTCTTCGGACTCATTGGATGTTGAACCGAGGGTACCATTCCCGAAGTACGTACTCCCGGACGATAGTTTAACGACGGATGACAGTATGAACAGTTTGCATAAATAACGTCAGGCTTATGACATTTCCAACAATACAGTTTGATTCGATTTTTACGTTGGCAATCCGGAGCTCGGTGACCATTCACTCCACAACTGTAGCAGACTATTGGTTGTCTGGACATTGATGGACCAGGTTGATTATTATCAGATGTTATGACAGGTCGCTGTAATATTCTTCTTGATTGCAAATTCACAGCTTCAATATATCCATCTTGTTCTGGTTCCACTTCTGATTCATAGTCTTCCATTTGCTGCAGCCCGCTAATTCTCAAATTTGATCCTCTGGTCGGGACTGGTGTAGACCACAAACGTTCGAACTTCTGACACAATGTCCGAAGCTCGTCCATAGTTGTGATTGTTGCAGCAAGTGTAGCGTTTCTAAGTTCTACACTCAGTCCTTCCCTAGCGATTTCCAATAGTTCGTCTGCAGCAAATGGTCGATCTAATCTTCGGTTCAACGAACCCACTTCCACCAAGTACTCGTATACGCTCTCCTTGACTTTTTGCTTACGGTTCAGTAGAACACGTAATATCGCTTTGTCGTCGTTGAGCGTACCGAAGGTGCGCAGGAGTCCTTCCCTTAACACTGGGTAAGTCACCTCCTCATATTCATGAGTCAAGCTCAAATAGTATTTATCGGCCGCTGCCTTGAGGTACCGTGGATCGATAGACCTGAGGTTGTCCCAGGACACACGGTCCCTCCTGGCAGCCGCCTCCATTCGATGAACAAACTCATGAACATCAGGGGGTGACCATCCCCAGTGAAGTTCGGAACCCAATTTGAGTCGTAACGACTCAAATTGTTCCTACGTACCTCTCGGTATGCTCCCGGTGACAATGCTGGAGCCGCGATACGATGTACCTGAGGAAGCAGGTTGTATGGTGGTGGTGCTGTAAGTGGAGCTTGTGGATATAATGGTGGTTGTGGTACCTGTGGTACTTGTGGATAATTTAATTGAAATTGTTGTTGTACCTGTGGTACTACCTGTGGGTGATTCAATTGATGTTGTTGAGCTTGAGGTACCAATGCCGGATCATTATACAATTGTTCGCCCTGGAACGACGAACCCAACATTGGTACTGCAAGGTCTGCAGTTCTCAAACCTGACTGTTGGAAATATGCTGGTGGTAACTGTTCTGACCGTCTCGATTGTTGATGGTTTAGATGGTTTAAACTATGTATTGCGTCAGTTATTGGCTGTACCGGAATCAGAGTTGATCTTCCAGCTGGTTGAGATGTAGATGAATCGGATGGCCCAGATGACAACCCTGGTTTATTATGTGCAATTGGACGTGTTGACAACACACGTAATCTATCCCAAGCGCGTGATAATTGAGATGCAGCGTAGGTGCGGGCTTCTAGCATGTCATTGCGAGGACCCAACCTATTCATTCTACCCGTATAATACAGGACTCGATTCGCCAAACCATCTAAGAAGGTCTGATGAATCGGTTGCTGAAGTCGTCTTACTTGATCCAAAACAAGTTGCGCTGCCTGCACCTCCATTTGAGATTCTGCTACCAAATCTCTCGCATGACATATCGATATTGGAACTGTACCATTTTCTGCGTGGTTTCGCAGTTCCTCCGCCCAATTGTTCCCCCTGTAGTCCACACCCCGGACCAAACATTCAACATGCAGCTCAGTAGGCTCCAAACCATAGAACGGATGACTTGGATCTAATTGACTCGACATTTCGATAAAAATATTTAACCAAATTCAACAACTTCTCAACAAACACAAAAACAAACCAATTCAAATACGGAATAAGTGGAGTTAATTCGCCCGGTAAAATTCGTTCGATGGTAACAAAAAAAATATCAAAACAGCGAATAACGAAAACGACACACCCCAATTGAAAAATAAAAACTGTCAAAAGAACGAATGTAAAATCAAAGTTGGTAGAATTTTCACAAAAATACCTAAAATTTTATTTATATATAATATAATTTATATTTATTATTTAATTTCAGATATGCTGAAATGTAATGATACATATATATACTCATACTGATATATATATACCCATAACTATTTATTGACGACAACACCCCTAAAAAAAATATTTATTTATTTTAAATTGAAAAAATAGAAATATTTAAAGATGCTTATTTATTGGGTGTCTTAACTCAAAATATTTGATTATTTTTTTTAAAAAAATAAAGAATATTTATTTATACCTTGATGTAATTGTTTATTTAATAAAAAATTATTGATTTACCTAAAATTATTTAATCTAAAAAAATTTATTTTATTTAATAAAAAAATTTATTTATTTAATTTTCAAAAAATTTGTTTTATTTATTTATTTTTTTATTTATTTAATCCAAAGTCAGATTCGCCTGGAGACAATACAAAAAGTAAGTATGGTTACAATATCCATTTTATTTAAACTTGAATACTCGCGCTCGCGAGCCCACTCCATCAATGCATGTGAGAACCGACTAGAAAAGCCCCTAACGACCAGATTCTATAGAACAGTTTTTCCCCAACCTAATAAAACAATCACAACTGTCACGATTAGACCTTGGGCCCATTTCTACTGAACCAGTTGTGCTTGTTTAACCTAAAAATAAATTACCATTAAACCTAATGCCAAAGCTGGAGAACGCTCCCGAGCGCCAGACTTCAAGTCTTAAGCTCCATAAAAATATTGTTCTTTTGCAAAGCTAAATGAAAAAAATGGTTAAAGTTTGAGTTTGAATGAGGTGAAGCCTCTGATCCTGAAAAAAGTATAATTGGTTCTTCTCTTCATTACACCGAAGAAGCCTCTGAGCAAATAATGGTACCTCTGGTTTGCACCTAAGTACAAACAAGCAGCACCACTCCTCGTCCCTGAGAACTTCCTCGCTGAATGAAGAGAAGAAACCAACGTTCTTCGATCGCATAACCCTTATGGTCATAGGCGACCTAGGAACGACATCATCGTTAAGGAGTGAAGCTCCATGGATGCTTTTTTAGAGCTACCGCTTAGAAAAAATTTTTATTTAAACCTAATACAAAATTTTGACAACTATCACAATGTACACTAATTTTAATTCCTACTCTAACAGCGTTAATATGAAATTCAAAGAATAGTGTACAAATAATTCTAACCTACAACCATGACAGAATACAAGAGCAACTACAAGAACTCTAGAATATCTCTCACTCTGAACTTCTTTAGATTTACGGATTAGATATTAAAGCAAATACCCTCCCTTGTCTACAAGCAATATCAATCATAAGCAGAAAATAAGACAAAAGCTTCCTCGTAAAGTTCTGCTAAGCTTTAGAACTTCATGTTCCCAGAAAATCAATTATAATTCATTATCCCAAAATACATTCTTTTTATGATGGGTGAGTACGAATAATCAATAACATTTGGATTTTTACCCCCAATAAAACATTACATCTTGCTCCCTAACTAAATGAGAAAATAAATTCTATTTTGTTTGTATTTGTAATTACAAATTTTTTTCCCTATAGATTACTTTTAATATGGATTACTATATCTTATCTTTTATATTTTGTTTTCAATAACTAAATGAAGTTCACTTAATCTATTTGCAAACTGATATTAAATTGAAAAAAACTCAAAATCATATCAGGTAGATGTACATATATATAATTAAATATACATATTGAAGAAAAAAATATCAGTGAACTAAAGCTAGATAGCTTCCCGTCTCCATACCATATTAAATGTTATCCATAATTAATAACAAAATTTATTCACCATCATTTTACTATGCAAGCACAACCAAAATAAAAATTCAATCGCACCCTATTGATGAAACTCCATCAAAAACAAATGAGAAATCTCCTGCTTCTCTTATATTCAAAAACTATTTACACTATATACAAAAATATTTACACGAAATGTACAAAATTATGTACAAAATTATTTACAGGAATGTACAAAATATACATTAAATATGTACATTGGCAGTATAAAAAAACGATCCCCAAAAAAAAGTACTGTCCCAAAACGGTTTTTTTTTCAAATTGACACAAATTAAAAAGATAAGTTTTTTTTCAACTAACTTATCCAACAACCAGACACAGGAGCCACCTGTGGACCACTCCAATCCAACGGGGTTTCCTCTTCCTGCCGATCGATCGGTGAGATGGAGACCTCCTCGACCGATTTAGGACTAAATCTATAATAATATAATAATAATTAAAAGTACATACATAGACTAGATTGATGAACGATGATATCTTATATATTAATACGCTAACTTTGTACTTTGCACAGCCTAAGGCTTTTTTATTCGAATTTTTGCTGATTCCAAATTTTCACTGCTAACTGATATTAGTGTAACCTAGATCTGAGAGATTTTTGGGATTTTTTGGATCATAAATAAAAAAGTTATAGACGAATTATAATGTATTTTTGAATTCAACTCAAATCAAATCAAATGGAATCGTCCAAATCTTTTCTTTATTTATAGTATTTTATATTTTCTTTTCAGTTTATGCATTGATCTAGGAGAGTATGGACGTTATTTTTCTTCGTTGTTTTATCTTATATATTAATACGTTGAATATTTAGTTAGATATATATTGTTTTTGAATGAAAGAGGATAAAAAATTGATAATTGATTGTGGTATTTTTTTCAGCGACAATTTTGTAATGTGTGTGTTTGGTATGATAGTTTGAGATCGTAAATTTGATTGTTAGAATTTTTAATATATAGCCACACTTTTGTAATGTGTGTGTTTGGTATGATAGTTTGAGATCGTAAATTTGATTGTTAGAATTTTTAATATATATTGTTTGTGAATGAAAGAGAGTAAAATATTGATTGTCGTATTTTTTTTTCAGCGACAATTTTGTAATGTGTGTGTTTGGTATGATAGTTTGAGATCGTAAATTTGATTGTTAGAATTTTTAATATATAGCGACAATTTTGTAATGTGTGTGTTTTGGTATGATAGTTTGAGATCGTAAATTTGATTGTTAGAATTTTTAAAATATATTGTTTGTGAATGAAAGAGGATAAAAAATTGATTATTGATTGTTGAGTTTTTTTTCAGCGACAATTTTCTAATGTGTGTGTTTGGTATGATAGTTTGAGATCGTAAATTTGATTGTTAGAATTTTTAATATATATTGTTTGTGAATGAAAGAGAATAAAATATTGATTATTGAATTTTTTTTTCAGCGACAATTTTGTAATGTGTGTGTTTGGTATGATAGTTTGAGATCGTAAATTTGATTGTTAGAATTTTTAAAATATATTGTTTGTGAATGAAAGAGGATAAAAAATTGATTATTGATTGTTGTGTTTTTTTTTCAGCGACAATTTTGTAATGTGTGTGTTTGGTATGATAGTTTGAGATCGTAAATTTGATTGTTAGAATTTTAAAAATATATTGTTTGTGAATGAAAGAGAATAAAATATTGATTATTTAATTTTTTTTTCAGCGACAATTTTGTAATGTGTGTGTTTGGTATGATAGTTTGAGATCGTAAATTTGATTGTTCGAATTTTTAATATATATTGTTTGTGAATGAAAGAGGATAAAAAATTGATTATTGATTGTTGTGTTTTTTTTCAGCGACAATTTTGTAATGTGTGTGTTTGGTATGATAGTTTGAGATCGTAAATTTGATTGTTAGAATTTTTAATATATATGTTTGTGAATGAAAGAGGATAAAAAATAGATTATTGATTGTTGTGTTTTTTTTCAGCGACATTTTTGTAATGTGTGTGTTTGGTATGATAGTTTGAGATCGTAAATTTGATTGTTAGAATTTTTAATATATATGTTTGTGAATGAAAGAGGATAAAAAATTGATTATTGATTGTGGTATTTTTTTTTCAGCGACAATTTTGTAATGTGTGTGTTTGGGATGATAGTTTGAGATCGTAAATTTGATTGCTAGAATTTTTATAGCGACAATTTTGTAATGTGTGTGTTTGGTATGATATTTTGAGATCGTAAATTTGATTGTTAGAATTTTTAAAATATATTGTTTGTGAATGAAAGAGAATAAAATATTGATTATTGAATTTTTTTTTCAGCGACAATTTTGTAATGTGTGTGTTTGGTATGATAGTTTGAGATCGTAAATTTGATTGTTAGAATTTTTAATATATACTAGGAGGGCCCGGCGTGCTTCGCTACGCTACGTTTTCAAGTAAGCTTATTTGATCTCTAGCTTATTTGATCGCTAATTTTTCATATATCCGAACTGGTCAGCTAGAGTTCTGATTATTTTTCATTCATATATTTAAAAGAAAAATTAAAAATTATATGCTAGCATTTCTCATTATCACTTTTTGAAATCATTGCTTCTACGTCAACAAAATGTCTACGCAAAAACTTTATTTATAAGCATAGCGAAGCACGACGGGCCCTCCTAGTTATAATAAATTCTTCTTTGATCCGACGTTAGTCCACCAATTCCCGGCTTGGAATTCCTTTATACCAATGATGGCACCCTTTTGCTTCCCAGATTCCAGCCATACAAAATTAACATAAAAAAAATTCTCTCCCCCAAAATGACTATTTTTCGGACAGCTCTTTATTGAAATATCGCCTTTGCTTGCTTGTGCGAGTCCAAAATTTAAAATGCATATTCTTCTTTTCAAAATGTAATTCAATATGAAAATGTTTATTTTCAACATATATCTGATTACATGTCAATAAACAAGATCCAAAATGTGAAACTCGACTTTCTAGTGTAT
Source organism: Diogma glabrata (assembly GCA_963693315.1). Taxonomy (NCBI): domain Eukaryota; kingdom Metazoa; phylum Arthropoda; class Insecta; order Diptera; family Cylindrotomidae; genus Diogma; species Diogma glabrata. The sequence goes on from OY856186.1 coordinate 137,115,523, forward strand.
GAGTATGATTCACAAAAAAAGACTCACACATGATTTTCCTCATATAAAATTTTTCTTTATTATTATTGTCTATTATGTACTTTAAACAAATTAATTTATGTTATACTAAATTTTTCTTATTTTGAAAACTAAAAAAAATTTCTTTAGTAAAAAGTATAACAATTTTGGTATATTTTGTTGAAAACACCAAACTTAAAATTTTTGTTTTTTTTTCGTTTATGATTCAATATATTTCTGTTATTTTTGCACTGTAGATGTTATTTTTTTTTATAATGAGAATGAGAAAACATGGAGGAAAAAACTCATTGTGTTTGCTTTAATTTTAGCATAAATAAAACCAAAAGTTAACTCACGATAAATTGCTTCGTTTTAATTACCCACATGGAATTTTCCTTTTTTTATTATTAGCAAAATTATTGAAATATTTAATTTGTTTTGAAAAATTCACAAACAGAAAAAAAGATATTAATTTTTAACTTTCATGTTTCCGTTTTAAAAGTTAAGCACGAATTGAAATAATATATCAAAAATGAAGCTTATCTGACATTTTATAAATAATTGTGTACCAAAAAACTCTACCAACTTTGAGAAAACAAAACAACATTCTTTCGTTCAATTTGGAGGAGGATGTTTATACCGTATTTCGCCGTTTAACTGTTTTGGTGATAAATTCAAATTTGAAATGTTTAAGTGGTTTTTGTTCACGAAATGAATTATGAGTTTTTATTTAGACTAGAAAAGATGAATTATCGGAAATAATAAAATAGAATTAACAAATATAGTGTTAAACTATTTTATTTTTATTTTTGTTTTATTAATAAATTTTTTATTAATAATAACAACCGTCGTTTAAGGATATAACTACTGAAATATTAAATTTGGAAACTATTGTTAAAACTATACCTAACATCCAAACACAAAACGAAATCAGAGTTATGTTTAACAATAAAATTAAGAAGGCCATTAAACAAGAAAATAATATTCACCGTAACATAAAAAACACCTATATCCAAGATAATATTTCAATCAAAGGCATACGCACAAAATTAAATGATCATAACGCTATCATATGCAAAGCTGACAAAGGAAATACCATTGTTATACTGAATTATAATGAATACCATCAAAAAGTTTTAGATTTTATCAATAACAACAACATCACATTAACATCATTAGATTTTATCAATAACAACAACATCACATAACATTTATCCATTCCTATGAATTACAATAATTACATTGAAGAAATTAATATATTAAAATATATAGCACAAGTTAAAGGATATAATCCCCGTTTAATTGATACCTTAATCAAAAAACATAAGAATCGTTTAAACAACAAAAATAACAACAATAATGAACCTAAAAAGATCATAAAATACATTTCATCTTCTTATTCCACCTTCATGCCATTCGCAATAAGCAACTTATTACGAAAACACAATATACATATAAGTTATAAAACAAGGAACAATTTGAAAAATAGATTGGTCAAACGTAATAAAACACCACTAGAAAATTCAACTGGGATTTATAAACTGTCTGGCAAAACATGCAAAATGTTTTACATAGGCCAGACCGGAAGACCCCTCATTAAAAGATATAAGGAACCTTTACCATCTACAAGAAATGATACTGGAACTTCTAATTACGCACGACATCTAAGTGATGAAAATCATGAATTTTCACAATTCGAAAATGATATCCAATTATTGCACAAATGTTCCAAAGGAAAACTTATGGATGTATACGAAGAATTTGAAATATACAAAGCATACAAAGGCAATAATGAATCATTATTAAATGACAAATTAACAATTAAGGAAAACATACTATACCATACAGCAATACAAAGTTTAAATTCTAATAAATAAAATACACAAGTTATTTAGAAAGGAACTTATTTTATTTCATGGATTTATTTTTATTTTTACTTTTCGTTATTTTTATTATCATTGTAGCATTGTAATTTATATGTCATTTTATTGATATTGTTTTTGCAATTTATTATATTTAACATAAGTCGTTTTCAAATTTTGATAAAATACTGAGGATGATAGTCAAGATATTATCGAAACATGTTTAAATAATTTTCAACAATTATTGTACTTCACACGACGGTTGTTATTCTTAATAAAAAATTTATTAATAAAACATAAATAAAAATAAAATAGTTTAACACTATATTTGTTAATTAAATATTGTGAATGGGTGAATTTATTCACAAATTAAGAGAGATATTTTTAATATCATTCAACATGAATTTTAATAAAATAGATTCTGAAATGTAATGTATGTGTTTTTAATTATTTATTGAGAAGAATTAGGACAATCGTTACACGATAAGATTGAAATGAGTCTATAATTTGTTGGATCAGTTTTACTACCCTTCTTTGAAACTAGTTGTACACTGGCCATTTTCCATATTTCAGGAAAAATCCCATTCTTGTATTACAAAAAGAAGATTTTAGTGAGAAGTGGTGCTAATTCCTTAGCAAAAAGTTTAAAAATAATTGAAGGGATACAATCCGGTCCAAATACTTTATTACTCCTTATTACTATGTGTAAGAGCATTTTCCGAATGACATTTTTACGAAATAACCCGCATCATTTTATAAGAAGCTCTAGGAATTTGTTTAGGTAAAAAATTGGGTTCTTTTAATGTATAGAATTTATAGAGAAATATTTACTCAGAAGGTTAGTTTTTTATTTTGGGCTTACAACTGGTACATCTCTTTCAATTAGAGGGGGTAGAGAGGGCTTACAAAAATTACCACGCACAGTCTTAATGGCTTTATAGTTGAATCTTAGCAAATTTTGATGCTTTTTTCTGTTAAATAGATTTTTTTTACATTTACTAGTTTCCGGCATAAATTCTGCTTTATTCGGTAATGATTAAGGTCATTTTCGGTCAGATTCATCATTTTTGTTCTGCATAAACTTTCGAAAAGCTTTTTTTAATTCTAATTGCTTTTTTACACTTATACGAAAACCATTGTTCAGCCTTAAGAACTATTAATTAATTTGGAATTAATTTGCGCATACACCCGGGAAAAGTTTCAGAAAAATTCAAAACAGCAATGTCAGGATTTAATCAGCAAGAAAAATTTAATTATTTTGAATTTTTAATGAAACTAAGACTTTATCACTTTAATATTTTATTTTATTTTTCCCAATATATTTTCGATCTCTAGGAGATTTTCTTCAGGGAAGAAGTTTCTATAAACTAAACAAGATTACCAAAATCTACTTAACAGGTAAATTTTTATATATAACAGAATGTTTAGGTTGTGGGACTTCACTTCGGTATTATATTTATGTCCAACAAACAAATAAACAAACAACGCTTCCTACCTTTTAAAACTAATTCAATAAAACATATGTTTTCGGAAATTGGTTTTTTGATTGAAGAAAAAGAAAGAAAACTTAATCATTCCGGTCTAGACTTTCAAATTAAATAATTTGTTGTGTTCAAATTAGATTCAAAATTAAATTATTGTGCTATCATGAATCAAGCATTAAGTGGTTTTTACATATATTGTCTGACCGGCAATTAAAACCAAATATAACGCTGCAGTAGGAGTTTAACTGGTAGCAGAACCGCTACAATTGGTGACCCTGGCGAACACGTGAGCTGCAGCGGAGTCACAGGCCGATTCAAAATATATTTCAAAGGCTTTGTGCTAGGAAGCTTGGTGCGTTATTAAACTCTCTCTCTCTCTCTCTCTGGCGTTTACATCCCATGGAGGGATTTTGCCGTCTGTGCAATCAGCTTCCAATCGTCTCGTTCCATGACCAGTTGACCCCAGTTTCGACATCCTATATCACGAAGGTCTTGGATGATGTCATCACGCCAGCGTTGTCTAGGTCTTCCTCTTCGACGAACACCAGCTGGTTGTTGTTGGGACGCTTTTTTAATCATTCTATCTAATGGTGCCCTTTCTACATGACCAAACCATCTAATCCGGTTAGATTTAATGAATCCGATTACATCGCAGCCTCCAAGAAGCTGTCTGATTTCATGATTCATTCGGATTCTATACTGATTTTCAGCAACTTTACATGGACCATAAATTGTTCGTATGACTTTCCTCTCGAATGTTGATAAAATTCTACAATCGGAGGAAGTCAGTGTCCAGCTTTCGCTTCCAAAGGTAAGCACAGGTCGAATTAATGCTTTGTAAAGTGTGAGTTTGCACGACTGCGAAAGATGTTTAGATCGCAAAAGTTTTGAGTATGCGTAGAAAACTCTGTATGCGGCTGAGACACGAGCTTTAATATCTGCCTGCATGTCATTTGACGATGTTATTACAGACCCGAGGTATTTGAAGTTTTCCACACGTTCCACTTCATAGTCGCCAGTATTCAGATTGCCGGGAGGTTTATTCCTGGATGTTGTTAATAGTTTAGTCTTGCCGGTGTTAATGCATAATCCAAGTCGTTTAGCATTTCTTTCAAGCCGAGAGAGACTATCCTTGATATCGCTTGTTCTACGTCCGAGAAGCACAATATCATCTGCATAGCCAAGAATTTGACTAGATTTGTTAAATATACAGTTTTGTGTCTCAATGCGGCTTTTTCTTATCGCGTACTCAAGCGCCAAATTAAATAGTACGGGTGCGAGTGCATCACCTTGTCGAACACCTGATGTTATATCAAAAGAGTCAGAAACTGACCCTTCGATTACTATTCTACAGTTTGATCCCGATGTTGTGAGTTTGCACAGAGAAACAAGTTTCTCTGGAATACCAAGGCATATGAGTGCAGACCAGAGGTTGTCGCGGATGATGCTATCATATGCTTGCTTGAAATCAACGTAGAGCTGGTGAATGCTGATGTTGTACTCCCAACATTTTTCCAGAATCATCCTTAAGGTAAAACATTGATCTGTGGTTGAACGGTTGGGACGAAAACCACACTGATAGTCGCCGATGATAGATTCGGCAAACGGGATGAGCCGAGCGAGTACGACATTAGCTAGTATTTTATATGCAGTGTTCAACAGTGCGATTCCACGATAATTTGCACACTTTAGGCGGTCACCTTTTTTATGTAGCGGAACAATGAGAGCTGTTTTCCATTCAGCAGGTAGTTCTTCTTGGTCCCAGATTGCAAGAATCAGATCATATATACGTGAGACCAGAGCTGCTCCTCCATTCTTAAGTAGTTCTGCAGGGATTCCATCGATACCTGGTGATTTGCCATTTTTTAATTTTTTGATGGCAGCTTCCACTTCTTCTATTGTTGGGTAAGGGACAAAAATCTCCTCACTTGACGGAGCAATTGCTCGAATAGGATGAACTTCGTTCGTCCTATTCAGTAGGTCTTGAAAGTGGGATCGCCATACTTCCAGCACATCACGTTCACTTGTTGTAAGCTCGTTGTTTCCATTTTTGATGGCTGTAGATCTTGGGTGGAAATCTTTGGTCAGATTCCGCGCATTGGCAAAACACTCTTTCGAATTTCCATTAGCCGCATGTTGGTTGATGTTTTCGATACAGCTCTTCATGTGTTCGCGTTTCTTTTTCCGTAGGAGTTTTGCTGAGGCTTTTCTGGCGCATAGATAATCAGTTTGGGAGCTTCGGGTATTTCTTGTTAACCATTTTTCTCGCAGTTTTTGTTTGTGGTCAATGCTTTCGCGGCACTCGTCATCAAACCATTCGTTACGTGATTTCGGTGGTCGTTTTCCGATTGTAGTTTGTGCTGCGGATATGATGGTTGATTGAAGCGTTTGCCATTCTTCTTGTATGTTTAATGGCATCTCAGATGGGATGTCATGCTCTTCTATGTTTTGCGTTACAATTTCCTGATATCTATTCAGTGTTTCCAGGTGTTTAAATGCTTCGACATTCCAGCGCACGGTCTTTTTTGCTTGCCTATTAAATGTAGATGATAATTTGCACTTATACTTAAAGATGACAAGCATATGATCGGTGTCCATATCAGCACCTCTGTATGATCGAACGTCAGTTACACTTGTAGAGTGTCTCTTAGAAATCATGACGTGATCGATTTGATTTTCAGTTCTTCCATCATTTGATTTCCACGTTGCTTTGTGGATTCTCTTATGAGGAAAGAAAGTGCTAGATATTACTAGATCATACATCATAGCCAGTTCAGCTGTGCGAAAGCCGTTATTGTTACTAGCATGATGCAAGCTGTTAGGGCCGACATGTGTTTTAAGTTCTGCACTTCTACCAATTTGCGCATTGAAGTCACCTACCACGATTTTTATATCGTGCCGCGGGATGTTATTGATGACTTCTTCGAGTTCTAGGAAGAACAGGTCTTTAATGTCATCTGCTTTGTCTTCAGTAGGTGCATGAACATTGATGATCGTTACATTAAATTTTTGCGTGCGGATTCTCATTGTGCATATCCGCATATTAATTGGGCGAAAGTCGATAACATGTTGATTCACGCGACGATGTGTGAGAAAGCCAACTCCAAATTCTCCTCCGTTTTCATGACCGCAATAGTAGAGAGTGTATCCTTTGGCTGTTTCGTGGATTCCACTCCCTGGCCATCTTAGTTCTTGTAACGCCACTATATCCAGTGTATAGCTATTGATTTGGTTTGTAAGTTTCAGTAGATCTCCTGGTCTTCTAAGGCTTAGCACGTTCCAGGTTCCCATTTTTAAATCGTAGTCCGGGTACAGTTTCCGAGGTCGTTCTAATAGTGAATCCGAGATAATCCGAGGCCTGTGTACAGAATTCATGACAAGTAGTTTTTTACGGAAATGGGGTGTTAGCCCTTCGCCCAACCCAAATTTTCGTGAATGGGTTCGTTCTGCATCTTAAGGTCACCAGAAACAACCTTTTTACATGTTTATATAGCGAGCCGCTTGATCCAAGACAGACGCCCGCTACAAGCCGCCCCTAACATGGAGAACAGACGCTTGCTACACGTTTATATAGCGAGCCGCTTGATCCAAGACAGACGCCCGCTCCAAGCCGCCCCTAACATGGAGAACAGACGCTTGAGTTGCATTGGTTTTGTGGCGCCAATGACTCGCCATGGTGCAGAATCATTGAGTATAAGCAGTATTTACTCTGCCCCTCTCAACTACACCAACCTAATTCTGTTAGCATTACCCAGGTAGCACGGCGTGGACGTAGAATTTCGGATTTCACTACCTAAACGTTATTAAACGTACCAAGTAAAAGGTACATTTCTTTTACTAATTTCACATTTTTAATTACTGTTCGAGGCCGGCATAAATAAAAAGATTTATTTATTTTACATACGGTATCCTACACATATATATTTGAAAGTCAACATTTTGTATAAAAAAATTAATATCAATTAAAATTTTATTGAAATTTTATACAAAAATTATTTTTACAACCATTGAAATCATCGGAAGAAAAATAATATACCAAAGGATTAGTTTTATATCAAAGGACGTATAGAAAATTACCAAAAAATCAAGAAGTTATTATACATATTAAGGAAGAAGATTGATTATTCAACAATTCAACTTCACCAAAAAAAAATTCAACAATAGAAATATAAAAAAAACATTTAATGTTAGGAACAATATTGGTGAGTTTGCTTTCTTTTTAATTTATTTTTATCAATCAATACCAATTTCCGTTAATCCAAAACATTGGATCATATGAAAACAAAAATTATTTCAAGTAATTTAATAAAAAACGGAATGTTTTTTTTGATAAATAAATTTTAATTTTACTATTCCATTTTTTAGGGTTCCGTACTTTAAAAAAGTAAAAACGGTACCCTATTGGTGAGACTTCGGTGTCCGTCCGAATTTCTACATAATCAATTTACTCACAAACTATAAGTGCTATCAACTTGAAATTTTCTACAATTTTTAAACGTGTTTTCTTACGCCTACTGATAACAAAAAAAATTCAAATATTTGTTTTTATCTATATTTTATGAACATAGATAAGGAGATAGTAAAACAAAAGTTTTTTGTAATGAATCGAGTTTGGTCTAGAAAAATCGGAAAAGTTCAAAATATTACAAAAAAAAATTTCAATGATTTTTCGACTGCTTAGTTTTTTTAATATTGCCAAAAACGGGTGTTGTTTTTTCTGTCCCTCCCCTTTAACTTCGAACATTACAAAAGAAAAAATTTGAAAAAATTCATGGTTATGGTCAATATTGTAAAGATTGAATCAAAACTATAGCGGTCGGCTCATCATTTCAAATGTGATTCTGAGGGGGTTGAGAGTGGAAATTTTGAAAAAAAATTATTTTTGACCTTGTTGAGTGGGGTCGTATGAAAGGTTGATTTTTTTCTAGTCCAAGCCAATTTTTTTTGCAATTTTCAAAAGCGCCGTTGAGTTGAGTTTTGAGTTATGTTAAAAAATGTGGCAAAAACTTCCTGTCCCCCGCTTAACTTCGAACACTACAAAAGAAAAATTTGAAAAAATTCATGGTTATTGGCAATGTTGTAAAGATTGGATGTAAACTATAGCGGTCGGTTCATCATTTCAAATTTTATTTTGAGGGGGTTGAGCGTGGAAATTTAAAAAAAAAATATTTTTGACCAAGCCGAGTGGGGTCATATGAAAAGTGAATTTTTTTCTAGTCCAAAACAATTTTTTTGTAGTTTTCGAAAACGCCGTTTTTGATTCATTTGTTCATTTGTTCATTCATTCATTCATTAAAATTCTAAAATTGTGTTTTGTGAAGTGTAGTGATTGTGTACTATTCACAGTGAAGTGATTGTGTACTATTCACGTAAAATAATCGTAGAAGAGGATAAATTTTACTACGTTGTAGTAAATGTATATTATAGTAAATATTGAGTGAAACGAAGTAAAGAAATGAACAAACAAGATCAGATTAGATCAACACAGTTTAACAAGTCAGATGAACTAAACTTCAGGCGAAAGGCGTTAGGTTGAAAAATTATGCGATAGCATACCAGATACCTGTTTGCTATTATATAGATTATCATTTAATATGGTTGCATTGCAAATTTTCTCTGTGAAGTTGATCACTAATTACAAACATTTTTAAAAATTTTGAACTATTGAACTACTGTTGAACTAGAAAATTGTTACAGTCAAGTTAATTGAGGTTGGGGATCTGTTCTTTTCGTTAAGTCTGATACAGTACCACCAGTGCTGAAAAATAGTAGCAACCATCACTTTGAGTTTAGCTCTGCTGGAAGTCATTGTGAATGTTCATCTAGCTGAAGTACAAATCCTGTAGGTATACTATACCGATCTTCCCAATGTTCAGTAGACAAATCACTCGACTGTGTTAACAATGCACTCGTTGGCAATAATTTGACGACACTTTTTCTCCGTTTTTTCCGTTGGTTTCAATAAAAATCCTCAAAACTGGCTCTCAAACTATTTTCTACAAAAAAATTTATAAAGAAAAATTCATTAATCAACAAAGTTGAAGCTACAACAGTTGATAATATATTTTCCAATATAAATAGTTTATAAGCTGGCGTTATGGAAGCTTTCTTTAGCCACCATAAACAGCTTTGGGTAAAATGCAACCCAACGTGAAACAATGCAAACAAAAACGGTTGTTTTCTCAAATATTATATACACTGACCCCTCAGCGAGCGAATTTTATTCGGACTTGCCTGTCTTTTTTTAATAAAAATAAATATAAAAAAATATATTTTTTTTTTGATAAAATTCAAATTTTTATTTTATTCGATTTCGTTCGATATATATATATACTAGGTCATTCAAAAAGTCCGTAGGATGACACATAGATGGCGTTACTAGAATTTTTTCCATATGATTTTTATTTAGTACTAACCTTCAAACGATACGTGTATAAATTTGACAGCAATCTGACTATTTATTCGTGAGTTATAGCATTTTGTGTGAAGCAACTTTTGTTTTTGAAAAAAAATGGAAAAAAGTGAATTTCGAATTTTAATAAAGCATTGTTTTTGATGAAAAAAAATACAGTGGAAACCAAACAATGGCTTGATAAACATTATCCAAACTCTGCTCCATCGAGACAAATGGTAGAGAAGTGGATGACTTAATTTAAATGTGGTCGTACCAGCACAAAAGATGCAGAGCGCAGTGGACGCCAAAATGAGGCTGTTGTTGTGCCCCAGTTTACAGCGAGTTTCCGTACAGTTTCTTTTATGATTTGTATTTTTAAAGAATTTCACAATTTATAAATTAGTATTTAAAAGGTTAAATAATAACACCAATTGTTTATTTTATTTTTCACAACAGTTTTATTTAAAACTTTATTCGCCAAGAATGATAATTATTATCATTTATTTAATTAAAACTTTATTCACCAAGAATAATAATTTTCTTATTATTTATTTAATTAAAACCTTATTCACCAAGAATAATAATTTTCTTAAAGTTATGTTTTATTAACTTAGAAATTTTTGGAGCTAACTGCTCACTACGGTACCACACAACAACTGCCTTTTGATTCGTTTCTAACGAATCTCCACAACTTGTACGTGATAAAAAACGCTGTTTGGCATTTTTGTGAAACGTTAAACAAAATGAAAAATAAGAACTTGCGTTCTTATTTTATTTCATAAGAAAAATTATTTTATAAAAATTTTGTTTACTAATTAATTTTTTAACGACGATATTTTAAATCGTGAAATAAGATATTGAATATAATAATGCTTAACGCGAACGTACACTGGATACGTAAAGTACACTGGTTAAGTGATTTGAAAAGTTAAGTGATTCGAAAAGTTAAGTGAATTGAAAAGTTGACTAATAAGTTGACTAAACTGAAAGGGTGGGCTGGTCACCACATTACCCCCCTGTTAGTGAAAGATATTTCTTACATATATGCTAGGAAATATCTCTTTAGTTAACAGAAACAAAAACCAAGTTTTGGGCAAAACCCATAAGGTAACTATCTTTCGGTCAGTTGTTGTATGTTTACAATCTATGTTTTGGGTTACTTTTAAATTTGCAAATCTATGTTTGCTAATTTTTGATACCTATTTTTTTTCATTAATGAGCAAAGTAATCCACTTTGTTTTCCTTTTTTTCTCATACTTCATTTATTAATGTCTTAATTAAAATTATTTTCTTATATTTATTTATTATCAAAATAGATTCTCATACTTTATTAAGAATTATTCTCTTATGTTTATCATTGACCTGATTAAAATTAATTTCTTATATTTATTTATTATCAAAATAAATTCTCATACTCTATTAAGAATTATTCTCTTATGTTTATCATTGACCTGATTAAAATTAATTTCTTATATTTATTTATTATCAAAATAAATTCTCATACTCTATTAAGAATTATTCTCTTATGTTTATCATTGACCTGATTAAAATTAATTTCTTATATTTATTTATTATCAAAATAAATTCTCATACTCTATTAAGAATTATTCTCTTATGTTTATCATTGACTTGATTAAAAATTAATTTCTTGTATTTATGTAAAAATTGTTTTCGAATTTATTTAAAATGTTTTCTTAAAAAAAATCTTCAAAAGGTGTGGCGAGCAACAACACAGTACCTCGCTTAACTTGTCTGTCCCTATGTAATGGATAGTCTGGGCTAATGTCTGAACCCAGTATATTATAGTCTCAGATTTATTGGTTTTCATTTTTTTTTATTCACCTGTACCGCGCGTAATAGTTTCCCATCCATTCACCTTCAATAGCCGTATTTTTATAGTCCCCGTAACCCGTAGTTCCTTATTTTTCCTAGACCCCATTTAAATTTTCAATAGTTGGACCGACCATATGTGAGAAAACCAAAAGATTTTTGCACTGATTACGCTGGTTTGATATGTTAATTAATCTAATATAAGATAGGTTGGTTTTAATTAATTAATAATTATCTTTAAAGATCATCCATATTTTTATTTTACAACACCCTAAAAATGACGTGCGCTATGGTTACATTCAATATACTATTAAAGTTTGAATTCTCTAAACATCAACCGTAATTAAACAACTAACTTTTTTTTGAACCCTAAGTCGGCTGTGCGTATTTTTCCAGTCATCAACATTCAACGATTTAATATCTCGTTTTTGTTAAACATTCTATTGTCTTATTTTCTTTCAAAATGATTTTTCCGTTTCACTATAATGTGATTCTGGATTATAGTTTTGCATTTGATTCATTTTGAATTCGATGGTGAATGTTGTTGATGTGTCGGAAATATTTTGTGTTACAACCTTGTCGGTGTGCAATAGTATCAAATAACGAACGGTTTTGTGTAATTTTGAAAAATTCCCAACAATTGAAAACTTGATGGAAATTAATTTCCAAAACACCGTATTCGAGTTTTTTCGAGACAAAAATTTTTGGCTATATAATACGGCTCTGTCAATTATTAAAAGCTCTTAGTTTATTACATTTGCGTGGTGATGGTTATGGTCACATAGTCATTCCGTCCGGTTGACTTTCAAAAATCATAGTGCAAGTTATTTGTGAGTTTAAATTTAAAACAAACAAAAAATTTTATATGTTGTGTGCCGTTCTGAATCATACAAAGAAAAAAAAAATTAATGAATTTGTAAAATTGTTAACGCAAAAAAAAATCTTTATATGTTTGTGTTGTGCCCACTATAATAATGTGCCGTAAAATCAACAAGCAAAAAAAATTGCATTAAATCTACGTAGTACAAAATATTATAATCAATATTAAATTTGATAACGTTTCTAATCAACGCTTTATCCATCGAAATTCTCCAACGTGACCAGCGTACCAATGGAAGGCTGATGGAATCGGAATAGGAGGTCAGGAATTAATCGTGGGGTGAGTACACTCAGTTTGTTTTTTTTATTTTTTTTAATTAAGGTGGGGGGTGTGAATGGGTGTAAAAGGGCGTGTCAGAGATTGAATCGGGACATGCTAGTCGTCGAATGTGTGGGTGAATGTGTGACGTGTGAGTGTGTGGGCGTCTGAGAGTGAATGTAGGGGTTGGGCGTGGTGATCGTGGATCTTTCGCCCATGGCGTCGCCAGAGTCTCCATTTTTCCACTTGTATTTCTTTCCATTTCTGCAGATTTTCGTAAATAGCGTACATTTCTGTATTTGTGCTGAAGTAGCAGGTATTACTCTATCAAACCCGCGATGGCTGAGTCTTAGTCGTGATGGCTTTAAACTACTCAAGGTACGCTTCCTGCTATGCCACTCTCATTGGTTCGCCACTGAGAAAGCGCTTCATTACAAATTGGCGCCCAACGTGGGGCTTCTCTAAGGGTTTCTACAGTGATGTAGGACCCTGGAGGAGTCCCTCCATGTTTACACAAAATTTGAAAAATTTTTTTTTTGAAAATTTTTTTTCATGTTAATTTTCAAGTTGCACCCAACAATAGTAAGAGACTCTGGCGGCGTGGAAGCAGTTCCCTGCTTCACACGCGCAGGAGCGAAGGAAGTCTGAGATTCCTCAGACTTTCCTTCGATGGGGTTTTGCGTCCCCACGCCTCCAGCTACAACTCTCCTTTTTGTATTTTGATAACGCAAGGGTGAGAATGGTTCTTCGGAATCATTCTCAATGGGCTTTACAAACCCACGGACCCTAGTAACGGCTGGGTTTCTTACTGGCACGGGGAATGCCGGGGGTGACCGGGTGCCAGGATTAGATATTTGTGAAATGGCGTATACGCCTATCACATCCATCCTGGTCATCTGGCCATGCTCTGGGTTCGCTGTGACAGTGAGATTCTCAGCTGGGCTAACTGCTCCATAACGTTAGAGTCCCCTCCCTGGAGCGTTAGCACCCTATGGTCTGAGTTGTCCGGTTCTCGCGAATGATACTGGGGAACATCTTCTAAAGCAGTTCGATATCAACTGCTGAGGGAAGATGTTCGCCCAGCCTTCATGTCGCGAGTTAATTGGATTAACTCAGATCATAGCACCTCGCCCGTATGTGTTGGTGGTGTGGATCGCAGTTGGCAGGTGTTGATGATCGAATGGTGGTCCAGAGGATTTATCTTCTGGCCATCCCGTCAGCACTTGTCAGCTGGGTGAGATCCCATCAGCACATACCCCTTCTTATTCCTTTCCCACCCTACCTTTTCCCATCCTTTTACCTCCGCTCTTCTTCCCTTCTCCTTTCTGATTTCCCATCCTTTAACGTAGCATAATTTTACTTTTCTTTGGTCCCAAACAAACAAAAACATCTTAAAACAACAACAAATAATGAAAGACCGGCGATCACCCCTTCCAGCCCCATGTGTGGTGAACTTCCCCCAGGATTGGTCCGTCTGTCCTCCGTCCACAAATAAATAAATAACAAAAAAAAAAAGGAAAATAAATATTTATTATTGTGTAAATAGCAAATAAATAAATATAATAATAAATAAATAAATAGAATAACCAATAAATAAATATAATAATAAATAAATAAATATTTAATAAAGAAATAAATAAGTATTTATTAATTAAATAGTTAATAAATACATAAGACGGCAAAACAGCTGATAATATTGGGAACTAAATTTTTTTTTTCAATATATTTTAGATGCCAGCACAAAAAAATAAATATTAAACAAATAGATTATACATCAAGAATACGTATTTAAACCAAATATAGGAATTAATAATATATCAAATAAGGAAAACGAAGAGTATTCAACTCAAATAAATAAGCATCAAGAATAAGAAAATTATAACGGAAAACCAAAAATTTTATTCACCAATTTAAAGCTAACCTGGATAGAAGACTACAATTCGATTAATATTAGGTATAGATTGTTAGATTTAATCTTGTTTGTATATTTTCGTTTAAGGCATGATAGGCTAAGTTTTTTTTGTATTTTTGTTAAATTTTGAAACACATTTGCTTGTCGAACCGGTAGGCTTGCCGCACTTTTTTTTGTTTTCCCTTTTTGATTTTCGATTCGGGGAATTTCTGAGCCGCCCGAAATCGATTCGGAAATTTTTGTTTAATCCCCCGCCGACAATAGTGTAGGATATTAATTTTCACGCATTTTGCTTCATAATTTTTGTTCCCCACTTACCTCGTTAATAACAGTATAACTTACCTGTTTTTTTTTTTGGGCTTCATTTTCGCGTTTGTTTCACCAGATTGAACTGCTGCCCGTTAAAGCAAAAAAAAAAAAAAAAAAAAAAACAAAAAAACAAATTTTTCCTGATTGTTCACACATCAACAACGTAAGTAGTAATAGATATTTCATTCTTGATTACCCTCGGCGATAGCCCGTTTTACAAGTTTCTTAATCCATACATTGGACGAAGTGGTCAGATATCGCACAGCTGGTTAAGGGTTTGAATAACGAAATTTCCATACAACTCTCTAATATATTTCAAGTACTAAAATATTGTAATAAAGTATTTTTGTCTGGTAATAATTAAATTGTTTATTCGTTTTCAACGTTTGCAATAAGTAACACTTGGCTAGTGTAACAATTTTTCTCCCCATACTTGTCTTTATTGGTCTGGTCCTGTACGGCGGTTTGAGTTTTCATAATGTCAGCGGCTGATAAGATTGACGTTCTGGACAGGTCCAGCTCTTGTGCTGTTTGTCAGCACGAAATAGTGCCGGCCGACGTAAAACTCCTCACTCGGTGTAACCACCTCTTTCATGACATCTGCCTCAACGACTGGTTGTTGCAGAATAGCACCTGCCCGATTTGTCGAGCCGCTTGTGAGCGTGCAGAATTACAGAGGTTACCTCGAGGGAGGGAGAAAACTAATGATACAATGGTGCCACCACCACCGCGACCGGTGACCCGCTCTATTACCGCAGGCTGGCAACGTCGTTCCAGTACCGGAATTCAACCCTCGTCCACTCCCTTGGCAAACCGTCTCCCACCATCTCGACTCGCCGATGAAGTGCGAGGGAATATAGCTCAAAGATCTCCCATATATGGTGCCGCTGCAGCGGAAGATCCAGGTTTTCAGGAAGCGGTAAATGCTCACATCGATCGGGAAATTTCAAGAATTAATCACTCAATGATGCAATCACGTGCTCCAGCACCTGAAGTGTTGTTACCCCTAGCACATAATGCAGTATCACCCACCACCCCGCGTCATCAAACGGTTCATTCCGGAAATTATACACCAGTGAATGCGTATATGCGAAATAATGTACCAGTACCACCATTGTTTGCTGAGCCTCCTCCTGCTCTTGCTCCAACTAGAATGAGAACACATCTCGAGCAGCACTCTACAACAATTAGAAATTGGAACGTAACGTTCTCGGGTAGACCCGATGGTCTAGATGTTGAAGCGTTCATCTTCAGAATAGAGCGGCTGACCGAGATGTGTTTAAATAGCGATTTTACTATTGTCACCCGTTGTCTGTACCTGTTGTTCACAGATCGAGCAGCTGATTGGTTCTGGAGATATTTTCGCCAGAACCGACAGCTTATTTGGACTGACTTGTGTCATGCTCTGCGAATTGAATTTCAGGACCGGCAGACGGACGAAGAAGTGAAGGAGCGGATGAGGGCCAGGAAACAGCGGCCCACGGAATTGTTTGACGAATTCTTACAAGCGATTTATCGACTGGCAGATAAGCTACGAGTACCGATGTCGGACGCGGAGTTGTTATCCTTGATACGCAACAACTTACGATTAGAAATTAGAAGGGAGCTGTTATATGTTACCATTTATGGACTGGAACATCTGCGCCAGCTCTGCCGAGATCGCGAAAAGTTATGGGCCGAGTCAGTAACCAGATCGCGAGATTATAATATTCGACCGTCTAGACCGGTGTCTGAGGTGGATTTAGATAGTGAATTCTCACAAATTCAAATTAGCGAATTGCCAACTGAATCATTACCAATTACCTCTAACGAACTTGCGGCAATACAGCCTGCCCCTAATATGAAACGAATAACCAGTTCAACTATTTGTTGGAACTGTAAACGACCTGGTCATCGGTGGCACGATTGTCGTGAATCTCAGCGATTGTTTTGTTGGGGATGCGGAAAAGACGATGTATTATGTCCTAACTGTGAAAATTGTCGGGGAAACCGAAGGGGGGGCCAGAATCCCAACACCTTTTCTCGCTCCCAGGACCTGTCTTAGAATCATCTGAGACCAAATTCGATTTATCTCCTGATCCCTCGGTTGTGTCATCTACCACTCCCACTAACCTATTTGTACCCGATACACGGTCGAACCGAACCTCAACTTCCAATCTGATAGAACACCCGTTAATTACTACTTCGGTTACATTAGTACCCACTCATGATACTAATGTGAAATTATTGAAACGAACACCCGATCATACTGAACCGCCTCCATTATGGACCAAAATCAAATCGTTCCAACAACGATTGAACGAATACCTGAAAATACGCGCAACCATATTTGTCGATTCATTATCCTCTTTGAAACTTCCATCGCGCTCTGCGCTCCGTTCTCGTATTTATTGGCAACAACGACATCTGTTTAAATCCAAAACCATTTCCTCCATTGTGAAATTGGCCAACGATGTGAGATCTTATGCCACCGTGTCAATATTGGGTAAACAACATACTGGACTGTTGGATAGTGGAGCGTCCTTGACTGTAATTGGTGGTGATTTTGCTAAAGAAATCGTGCAAACTCCAGACCTCCTGACTTATTCATCTGCAGTAGTTCGTACTGCCGATGGCCAAAGGCAGAAGATCCTGGGATTTGTAAAAACAAAGATTTCATTTATGAACCAAGTCAGAACCCTGGACGTCTTCGTTACCCCGTCTTTAACGCAAGATCTATACTTAGGTATAGATTTCTTTAATGCTTTTGGCTTGTTTAACCCATTATTTAGCTTACCTACACTTTCGACTACAGAGTCAGGAATTTCAGAATTGTCTATGGACAATCAAACACGTCTACAAAACACTATTCAGCTTCTACCATCATTTTCAAAAATGGGTCTGGGTCGAACACATTTGTTGGAACATGTTATTGATGTGGGGACTGCAGCTCCCATCAAGCAACGACACTATCCAATATCGCCCGCCATTGAGAGACTGATGGGAGAAGAACTGGATAGAATGTTATCTCTGGGTATCATAGAGGTTTCAAACAGTCCATGGTCGAGCCCAGTGGTTTTAATTCGCAAACCCGGGAAGAATCGTCTTTGTTTGGATAGCCGAAAGGTCAATACAGTCACCAAAAAGGATGCTTACCCCCTTCCACAGATTGATGGAATTTTGAGTCGTCTGCCACAGAGTAATTTCATTTCCAGTTTGGATCTGAAAGACGCTTTTTGGCAGATACCTCTTGAAAAACACTCCCGAGAGAAAACTGCTTTTACGGTCCCGGGGCGGCCATTGTATCAGTTCGTAAGAATGCCTTTCGGACTGTGCAATGCGCCGCAAACAATGACTAAATTGATGGACCAAGTAATTCCTCCACATCTCAAGTCGTGCGTCTTCGTATACTTGGATGATCTTCTAATAGTTACAGATACCTTCGAGGCCCATCTGAAGCTGTTAGAAGATATCTCCCAGTGTCTTAGACGTGCGAACTTGACGATAAACGTGGAAAAAAGTAAGTTTCTCTTGCCGGATGTAAAATATTTGGGATATGTCGTGGGAGGTGGTACGTTAAAAATTGATCCTGATAAAACTCAGGCCATTTCTGAATTTCCTACGCCGCGTACGTCCAAACAGATTCGACGTTTCCTGGGTATGGCGGGTTATTATCGCCGTTTCATATCCGATTTCTCTGCTATGTCCTCTCCAATGTCAGATTTGTTGAAGAAAAATTCTAATAAATTCGTATGGACACAGGAAGCTGAAACAGCATTTATCAATCTCAAAAATGCTCTCATATCAGCCCCAGTCCTCATAAACCCCGACTATACTAAACCCTTTACTCTCCAGTGCGACGCTAGCAACGACGGTATAGGTTGTGTACTGCTTCAGTGTGACATGGACGGTATGGAGCATCCCATAGCGTACATGTCCAAAAAACTAAATTCTGCGCAGCGCAATTACTCCACTAGCGAGAAAGAGTGTCTAGCCGCCGTACTGGGAGTAAAGAAATTTAGAGCGTATGTCGAGGGTCAGGCCTTTAAGATCATAACTGATCATGCTTCATTAAAATGGTTAATGCAACAGAAAGACCTTTCTGGTCGATTGGCTCGTTGGAGCTTGAAATTGCAGGGTTATGTCTTTGATATTGAGTACCGAAAAGGAAATTTAAACATAGTTCCAGACACTTTATCAAGACGTGACTCTGTTGACGTCATTTCTGAATTATGTCCAGTGCCTGAATTAGATCTTAATTCCCCTTTCTTCAACACTTCTCGATATTTGGAGTTGGTAAATCTGGTTACCGAAGCAGACGGTACTTTGCCTGATCTGAAAGTAATTTCTGGTCGGGTTTATAAACGAACGGCTTGTCTAGATCTTGATATTCCTTCAGAGGATGAGGTTTGGAAATTGTGGTTACCTGAGGAATACACTGACGAGTGTATTGCAAGGGCCCACAATCCTCCTACATCATCTCATGGAGGTCTAGCAAAAACCTTGTATAACATTCGTAAATTTTACTATTGGCCTCGTATGTATACCCAGGTTAAATCTTACATAGGAAATTGTAAGACCTGTAAAGAAATCAAAGCGACTAATGTTCCACTTCGTGCTCCCATGGTGTCCCAAATGAAAACAGAACGAATTGGACAGCGATTATATATCGATATTCTTGGCCCTTATCCTCGTTCAAAGGCCGGGAATATCGCTATCCTTGTAGTATTAGATCATGTTACTAAATATCCATTTTTATTTCCTTTACGGAAACTAACCGCTGAACCAATTTGTCATCTATTGGCTACCAATGTCTTTCACGTATTTGGTTGTCCCGAAGTTATTGTGTCCGATAATGGGACGCAGTTTAAGTCTAAACTATTTGGAGATTTCTTGGCGAAGCACGGAGTGAAACATACATTACTAGCGTTATATTCACCTCAAGCTAACGCTTCGGAACGGGTAAATAGAAGTGTTTTATCTGGTATTAGAGCCTATTTAAAGGAGGAACATTCTGAATGGGATCTGCACTTGAGCGAGATCGCTTGTGCACTACGTTGTTCCCTGCATCAAACACTTCAATGTTCCCCTTATTACGCAATGTTTGGAATACCTATGGTGACTCATGGATCGTCATATGAACTGCTGAGACGACTGAATAGTCTTCTTGAGCCAGGTGAAACGATTCTGCGACCGGATTATCTTAATAAGATTCGAATTCGAATTCTTGATTTAACTGCCGAAGCATTTGTCAAAAGTGCTGAAAGATACAATTTACGAGCTCGGTTAACTTTGTTTAAACCAGGTGATACGGTGTTCCGAAGGAACTTTATTTTGAGTGACGCCGGTAAGAAATTATCGGCTAAACTTGCACAGAAGTTTATTGAAGCCAGAGTAATAAGGTTGGTAGGTAGCGCTGCTTACGAACTGGAGGACCTGGCTTCTAAACGTAGAGGTGTTTACCATTCCAAGGACATTCGTGCCTAATATCGGTGATAACTTCTTTTGTCACTATGTTAGTAACTTTCGCTTGTGTTTTACCGCCATTGCAAGTCAAGAGTATCGACGACCATATGAGGGTAGTTTCGTCTTGAATTCACAGTTCAGTAAGCGTGTATCAGCTGTGGTGTTCGGGTCTTGTTTCAAAAATTGTTTTTTTTCTGTTTTGACTATTTATAAGTGTAAATTCCGGGATTGAATATATTTGAATTTGGTTCAATTGGTTACCTTGAAACTATGCGAACAACCTTCCGAATCATTTGGATGGAAACGTACAACAGTGTGGCCCGGCTAGCGTAGTCGGAGAAGCATGAGACTCGTGTTGGTTCAGGTGTGGGTTGCGAGCCGGCATAACGTAAGAGCGGACTGGTCTCGGCTATTTCATTAAAGGAATTAGTCCAATGATGTTCTATTTTTCGATCTGTAGCAGATTGAATAAATTTTTTTTTGGTGACTTTAGAGTCTCGGGAACCCCCAGATCTGCCCGAAATTGGGTCTGGAAGATTGTAGTTATCCATCGCTTGCAATAGAGTAGAATACCGATTTTATCGTTGCCCCTCCAAAAAGTTTTTTTTTAATCATAGATACTTTGTTACTTTGTTTCTGCTAAGACTGGGTTTATAATACCGATCGATTTGATTGCTAATTTGTAGAATCTTGAAGTGCCTCACCATACTAAGGTGGATGTACAAGGTCTGTTTGCGACCAGTCTAGTCCTCTTTTCAACTTCTTTTTGGTCGTGAGTGCTCTTCCAAAAAGCACTTGCTCTGTAATGGATAGTCTGGGCTAATGTCTGAACCCAGTATATTATAGTCTCAGATTTATTGGTTTTCATTTTTTTTTATTCACCTGTACCGCGCGTAATAGTTTCCCATCCATTCACCTTCAATAGCCGTATTTTTATAGTCCCCGTAACCCGTAGTTCCTTATTTTTCCTAGACCCCATTTAAATTTTCAATAGTTGGACCGACCATATGTGAGAAAACCAAAAGATTTTTGCACTGATTACGCTGGTTTGATATGTTAATTAATCTAATATAAGATAGGTTGGTTTTAATTAATTAATAATTATCTTTAAAGATCATCCATATTTTTATTTTACAACACCCTAAAAATGACGTGCGCTATGGTTACATTCAATATACTATTAAAGTTTGAATTCTCTAAACATCAACCGTAATTAAACAACTAACTTTTTTTTGAACCCTAAGTCGGCTGTGCGTATTTTTCCAGTCATCAACATTCAACGATTTAATATCTCGTTTTTGTTAAACATTCTATTGTCTTATTTTCTTTCAAAATGATTTTTCCGTTTCACTATAATGTGATTCTGGATTATAGTTTTGCATTTGATTCATTTTGAATTCGATGGTGAATGTTGTTGATGTGTCGGAAATATTTTGTGTTACAACCTTGTCGGTGTGCAATAGTATCAAATAACGAACGGTTTTGTGTAATTTTGAAAAATTCCCAACAATTGAAAACTTGATGGAAATTAATTTCCAAAACACCGTATTCGAGTTTTTTCGAGACAAAAATTTTTGGCTATATAATACGGCTCTGTCAATTATTAAAAGCTCTTAGTTTATTACATTTGCGTGGTGATGGTTATGGTCACATAGTCATTCCGTCCGGTTGACTTTCAAAAATCATAGTGCAAGTTATTTGTGAGTTTAAATTTAAAACAAACAAAAAATTTTATATGTTGTGTGCCGTTCTGAATCATACAAAGAAAAAAAAAATTAATGAATTTGTAAAATTGTTAACGCAAAAAAAAATCTTTATATGTTTGTGTTGTGCCCACTATAATAATGTGCCGTAAAATCAACAAGCAAAAAAAATTGCATTAAATCTACGTAGTACAAAATATTATAATCAATATTAAATTTGATAACGTTTCTAATCAACGCTTTATCCATCGAAATTCTCCAACGTGACCAGCGTACCAATGGAAGGCTGATGGAATCGGAATAGGAGGTCAGGAATTAATCGTGGGGTGAGTACACTCAGTTTGTTTTTTTTTATTTTTTTTAATTAAGGTGGGGGGTGTGAATGGGTGTAAAAGGGCGTGTCAGAGATTGAATCGGGACATGCTAGTCGTCGAATGTGTGGGTGAATGTGTGACGTGTGAGTGTGTGGGCGTCTGAGAGTGAATGTAGGGGTTGGGCGTGGTGATCGTGGATCTTTCGCCCATGGCGTCGCCAGAGTCTCCATTTTTCCACTTGTATTTCTTTCCATTTCTGCAGATTTTCGTAAATAGCGTACATTTCTGTATTTGTGCTGAAGTAGCAGGTATTACTCTATCAAACCCGCGATGGCTGAGTCTTAGTCGTGATGGCTTTAAACTACTCAAGGTACGCTTCCTGCTATGCCACTCTCATTGGTTCGCCACTGAGAAAGCGCTTCATTACACCTATACCACACCCTGGGCTCTCATTTGAGCAATTGATGCGCCAATAAATTTTTGCTTCCAGTACTTTACTGCAAAATAAAGCAATCCGAGAAAGATCAAGCATACGAATATTCCTATATGGGTGTATGCAATAATATTCTCGTTTGCCGGGGTAGGATGTAATGGTGTACTCTGTACCGCTTGAGGTGGGATTATTACCTCTTTGTCCTTTGTACTTTGATTTCCCATTCTCAATAGAGGACAATCCAAAATTTAAACAATACTTTTACTACAAGATTTGTTGTACCTATTCCGGATAAAGAAATTAAAAGGTTATTGTTAAACTGCATTATACTTATCAAATTGTTCCCATAACCCAAGAAGTGTGTTGTTAGTATAAGGTGCAAGTAAGGTAAGTGTGATTAAATTTCCTAATAATAAAAAAAAATTCCCAACGCCATAATCCTAATATACGGCGATACAATTAAATTTTTCAGGACAAGTAATCCTATATGTATTTAAAGATGATTATTCCAAGAATTATAAAAATTTTCTAAGGCATGCGTTTGTAGAACGCGTTTGTAAAACCTAATAACTAAACGGTCTACCTAACAATTTATTTGGTTGTGTTAAGAAAAGAACGGTTTCAATCTATTATTGTGGATTATTTTCCTTTTCCCATTAATCAACAAAGTGCAATTCTCATTTGTAGAAACCTCGACAATTTCAAAAGGGCCAGAATAGAGCGAATCTAATTTAGATTTCTCTGGTTTTAACAGAAGTACCTTGTCTCCAACGGAGTAAGTTTTTTGGTTGATGTATTGATCAAAATAATTTTTAGAAATTACTTTGTTTGAAATCAGTGTATCTCTTGCAGCTTGCTGAGCTTCCTGTAGTTTGTTTTTAATTTCTACGGCATAATTATCGTAATTGTAAACCAGTTCCGGAGGTCTATTTAAAGACGATGGTAGTTCAGGTTCTCTACCATACATGAGATAATATGGAGAAAAATTAGTTGACGTATGCGGCGTAGAATTATAACTGAAAGTATAGTATTTTAGCCACGTATCCCAGTCCTCCTTGTGACGCTCGACGTACATTCTCAAATATTCTGCCATCACTCTATGGCTTCTTTCCAGGCCACCGTTAGATTGAGGATGGTAAGCAGAACACATTATTTTCTTTGTACCCAATAATTTACACACCTCTTTGAATAAGTTACTTAGGAACTCCGTTCCTTGATCCGTTTTTAATTTTAATGGGATGCCGTGTACCAATATTATATTCTCTACCCAAGCTTTGGCTGTTGTCGTCGCTTCGTGATTTGGAATTGGAACTGCTATTACAAATTTGGTCAAATCGTCCTGACAAGTGAGAATAAATTTGTTCCCAGTCTCTGACGCTATCAAAGGACCTACTATATCCAACGCAACCATCTCCCAAGCCTGTTTAGAGGTTGTGGTGATTTTCATTGGACAACGGGTATGTTTAGAACTTTTGTTATATTGACATTTGTCACATTTCTTTATGAAATTACTTATATCCTCACGAAGGTTATGCCAGTTGTACCTCAGTTTAATCTTTTTGTACATTTTTTTGACACCAACGTGACCACCGATTGGAGAATTGTGATAGTCTACCAGAATTTTGTCTCTTTCTAACGGATTAGTAATATTCTCAACCCAATCTACCAATATTATTTCCTTATTTAAATTATTAAAAGTGTGAGCAATTATACCCTTAAATTCTGCTATGTCTAATGACAGTATGTTCGTGACGTCCTTCTTGTTTACTACTAGAGTACAAAACCCTTGCGTTTCCGCGAACTGCGCAATGTTTTGGAAATAGAGCGATACCTCCTTAGAGGTTAACCGGTGTTTTGATATTTGGACCCATAATACATTTGATTTCTTGTCAAAAAGTAATGATTTATCCCGATTAGATATGAACTTAGCGTCCTGAATGTTTTCTAAATTCTGTTTAAAGATTAATTTAATACCTTCCTTTGGTATGGTTCTCGATTCCCTAAATGGAGTTAGCTTTTGATAATGATTAGGTTGGCTGTGGCCTGAGCCGGGTTGGCCAACCGAAGAACAAGGTTTAGGTGCCAAGTCTTTAGCTCTATTGCGGGTGATTACCGCAATCATATTGAATAGAGTTTCAGGTTCCTCGAACTTTGATAATGCGCTTAGAGTTTTCAGGTCTTCGAACTGTAATAAAGTGTTTTCCGGTATTATTATACGACTGAGGGCGTCAGCGTTAGTATTTAGCTTCCCTGCCTTATGTATTACTGTGAAGTCATATTCTGCTAACTTTATTCTCATTCTAGTGAGTCTAGAGGAAGGGTTGGTCATACCAAACAAGTAAACTAACGGCCTATGATCCGTAACTATTATAAATTTGTGACCGTACAAATAAGGTCGAAAATGCTGTATACACCATTCAATTGCGCGTAGTTCCTTTTCAATTGTGCTGTAATTTAGTTCAGCTTTATTTAAGGCGTGACTGGCATAAGCTATAGGTCTATCCGAACCTATTATTCCTTGACTCAAAACACCACCTATAGCTAAACCTGAGCCATCTGTAGTCAATATAAAACCTTTTTCAAAATCAGGGTATGCTAATACCTCAGAACTACAAAGTGCGTTTTTAAGCTGTTCGAAAGCTTCTTGACACTCTATGGACCAATTAAATACAACGTTTTTCTTTAGCAGAGCATTAAGAGGCTTAGTGATCAGTCCGAAATCCTTTATAAACCTTCGGTAATAGTTAGCAAAAGCTATGAACCTTCTCACTTCGTCCGCGTTCCTGCACACAGGGTAGTTCTTAACAACTTCGATTTTAGCCGGATCCGGTAGGATGCCACCCGCCGTGATAAGATGACCTAGGTAATTTACCTCTTTCCTTAGAAATACGCATTTATTAGATTGTAGTTTTAAATTGTGGCGTCTCAGACGCTCGAAGATTTTTCGAATTTTTAAATTATGCTCCTGTAGATTTTTAGCATATACACATATATCATCCATGTAAATCAGGCAAGAGTGACCATTTAGGCCAGTAAGTGCTATATTCATCATCCTCTGAAAGGCTGTAGGGGAAGTTTTTAAACCGAATGGCAATCTTTTAAAGTGAAAGTGGGCGTCTGAAGTGCTAAACGCTGTGTATTCCCTACTTTTTTCCTCTAATTCAATTTGGTGGAACCCAGACGCTAAATCCAACGTGGTGAAGTATTGTGAATTTCCCAACTGATCTAATATTTTGGTGATATTAGGCAAGGGATAAATTTCTCCGACTATTACGTCATTTAGCTTCCGATAATCTATGACCAACCGCCATTTTTTTTCTTCATTAGTGCTCTTCTTTGGCACGACCAACAACGCTGAGTTCCATGGACTTCGAGAATGTTCTATTAAATCTTCCTCAAGCAATTTTTCTACCTGTTTATTAATTTCCGTTCGCTGGGAATAAGGTAAGCGATAGTTTTTAACATGGATGGGTGTCGTACCCGAATTTAATTGAATTTCATGTTTGTAAATGTCCGTACTTGTCAGTTTGTCACCTGGACAGTAAAATAAATCTATATAATCGGTACACAGTTCCGTAACTTGTGTCCTTTCTTCGGAATTCAGAATGTTCACATTCAATTCCCCCAATACATGAGAAATACGTTTATTTATAAATTCTATATTTTCCTTGCTGCTATCATAGCTCAGTTTATTTTTTTGATTTGGTGTTTCCATAACACCTATTGTAATTAACGAACCGCCAATATCTCTGCTTCCAGATACTTCGTTGATTGCACTCGGCACCGTATCAACTACCGCATCGGAATCAGGGCTACTGCCGTTAATAATCGTAAAGTTTTCAAATGGTTCAAGCTTAGGCTTAAAACCCTTTATATTGACATTGTGTTCGTTAATGTTCATTAAGTTTACCACGATCCTCCGATCCCTAACTTCTACCAAAGAGTTAGCTAAAAATATACCCGGTTGCACTTCCCCTGAGTGCACCAAAAAACTTCCAGTTTCGTGGCAATTCAAATAAGCATTAATACAGCTTCTACCTGGGATAGACACCTCATTATCTACCTCCGTATTCATTTTGACACCCTTGTCAATTTTTATTAAATACAAACTGTTATCATTCTGAAATCCAACAAAAAATTCTGGCCTAAAATACCGTCGGCGCAGATACATAGATTATTCATTATGTGAAACTCAAAATGTACTCCTAATTCATTTATATAGGGTTTAACCGTACCCAATGTTTTGGTTATGCCACTGGTCACTCCGGACACAGAGCAAATATTTCCTTTAAATATAGCGGTTTCTCTTACGAGGACCTCCTCCTTAAGAACACTAATTTCGGCACCAGTGTCTACTAATAAGACTAATGGTCTATGGGAAACGTTTAAATGTAAGGTAACTACGTTTGTAGCTTTTGCTATATTTAGTTTTTTAACAATATTAAGAGGTGGATTTAACATACTTATAGACCCTCCGCCGCCACCTGCTCGGGGGCCCTGCATTCGTTTCCCTGTTCCTCTAGTACATTAACAGTTTTTCTATTAGAATTTGGTACTGGGTTATTATTACCATTATTACGTTCCTCCCGTCTAAAATTTTGTGTATTTCCTGTAAATGAAGGACTAGTAGCAGTGGAGTTATTAGGATAAACCCTTTTATTACAATTTTTACTGATGTGTCCATCCTGGCCACACGTGAAGCAATTAACAATTCCGGTAGGTTTTGAGTGAGAAGAGCGATTTCGATTACCCTGGGAATAAGTTCTATTAGGATTTGCGTACCCAGATTGTTGCCTATTATTATCTGTAAATCGCCGGTTATTTGAAAAATTATTATTATTATTATTATTATTATTCCCTGGTCGAATTGGGACAGCGCTTCGTTGAGATCGATCCTGTTGACCGTTATGAGTACCTTGTCGACCAGCGTTGTTCATTAGGTTCCCATTTTGAAGTTGAAAACAGTTTTGCAGTTGATGTCCTTTCCTTCCACAAGCTGAGCAAAATCTTTCAAACCTAGATACGCTTTCGCTATTAAGAAGACCAATTTCTTTCTTTACGAATACTCCCGACTGTAAGGATAAGGACTGTTGTTCTTCGTCTACTGCGGCCGCGATTGCTTCCTTCAGCGTTTTAAATCTTCCAGTTTTAATGTACAGACGCAGAGGTTCTCTTAGTCCCTCCGTAAACACTTTTAATGCAGTTTTTTCATTTATAGATTCAATGACTGCTTTAAATTCTTCACCCTGAATTGAGGTCATTGTGGTATTCAGTTCCGCCACTAAGTATTGAACCGTTTCCGAGAACTCTTTTATTGAACGATTATTTTGTTTAAGTCGGAACAGCTCCATTTGGATGTGCTCCGCTGGACGAGTTGGTTTACAAATTTTTCTCAACTCTAGGCCTAAGGCTCCTATGTCAGCAAAAGTTTTGTTCCTGATCTGTTCTGCCACCGAACCAGTTATTTTAATTACCTTAACAAAGTTTAGGCAATCTGTTCGTTGAGGCGCTGGCGTCATGTCATAGAGATATTTAGCACACCCCAAGAAATGTTCTAGATCTTTTGGATTTCCGGTGAACATTGGGATTACCGAAGAGGCCAACTTTACGTCAAAAACCATGTTGAAGCTGTCCTCGAAACCTAAAAAGGGTGGAGAAGTAGGTGAAATAAAATCTTCCGAGAGGGTAGTTTCGTTAAATTGATTTGCGTCCCAATCTGTGTTCAATGCTGTGGGCTTATCACTTGACATATAAATCTAACTATTACAGTGGAGATGGTACCTAACAG
This sequence comes from Diogma glabrata, assembly GCA_963693315.1. Taxonomy (NCBI): domain Eukaryota; kingdom Metazoa; phylum Arthropoda; class Insecta; order Diptera; family Cylindrotomidae; genus Diogma; species Diogma glabrata. Next base: position 137,144,132 of record OY856186.1, read on the forward strand.
CTCCTTGAGTGTTTGCAGTAGTGAAACGTTACAAGCCACTTAGAACAATATGGAAGAAACTACACGTTATAAGCCTCTTAGAACAATATTAGTGTCGCTCGTGCGAGTAGCCCCGTTGGCTGTTAAACTATTGGTCAACGATTTTATAAAAGAGAATGAATTTATTTAATCTAAAACAGAGGTGAATTTAATTAAAGATTTATGCAATTCTCAAGCCCAATCTGTACAGCTGACTAGCAGTAGTTTGAATTAAGAGTTTACCAATTGATTTTAAATTTGCTCCGTCCCAGATTTTATCCCGTTATAATTGGATTGTAATAAACGTTTGAAACCCACATGGAAACCGTTGTATATAAATTAAATGAAGAACGAATTTGAAGGTTAAGCCTAAGTGAGCCAAATTCCAATTGAAGCTAATTAAATCCTTCAGCTAAAGTTATTAAGAAATGAATCCCCTTGGATTCTAAAGTTACAAAAGACAACTTATACGATTATTACCTACAGTAGCACAGTATTTCTTAATTAGAATTGAGGAAAATAGAATAAGGAAAAGAATCAATTTAGTTGACCTCCATTAAGGTCTACAATTTTCCGTTAAATTGTTTAAGAAAATCAAACAAACCAAAAATATTTCAATCAATAACCGTAATTTTTCAAAAGTAGTAAAAAGATTTTTATTTAATAGAAGCTTATCAAAAGTATCGACCAATTTAGTTGACTTCCATAAAGGTCAACAATTTTCCGTTAAATCGTTTAAGAAAATCAAACAAACCAAAAATGTTTCAATCAACAACCGTGATTTTTTTTCCAAAAGTAGTTAAAACCTTTTTTTATTTATTTATTTATTTTTATATTTATTTATTTATTTTACGAATTTGAAGGTTAAACCGGTTCAGACCCAAAATATGGCTTTTCCGATGAAAAGGGTATTTTAAAAGTGAGCCAAATTCCAATTGAAGCTAATTAAATCCTTCAGCTAAAGTTATTAAGAAATGAATCCCCTTGGATTCTAAAGTTACAAAAGACAACTTATACGATTATTACCTACAGTAGCACAGTATTTCTTAATTAGAATTGAGGAAAATAGAATAAGGAAAAGAATCAATTTAGTTGACCTCCATTAAGGTCTACAATTTTCCGTTAAATTGTTTAAGAAAATCAAACAAACCAAAAATATTTCAATCAATAACCGTAATTTTTCAAAAGTAGTAAAAAGATTTTTATTTAATAGAGGCTTATCAAAAGTTTCGACCAATTTAGTTGACTTCCATAAAGGTCAACAATTTTCCGTTAAATCGTTTAAGAAAATCAAACAAACCAAAAATGTTTCAATCAACAACCGTGATTTTTTTCCAAAAGTAGTTAAAACCTTTTTTTATTTATTTATTTATTTTTATATTTATTTATTTATTTTACGAATTTGAAGGTTAAACCGGTTCAGACCCAAAATATGGCTTTTCCGATGAAAAGGGTATTTTAAAAGTGAGCCAAATTCCAATTGAAGCTAATTAAATCCTTCAGCTAAAGTTATTAAGAAATGAATCCCCTTGGATTCTTAAGTTACAAAAGACAACTTATACGATTATTAACTACAGTAGCGCAGCATTCTTATAGAAAAATTAAGAGATAAAAAGCTTGAGTTACCAAATACAACCTGTACGGTTGTTTTACGTAATGCAGAATTCTAAATAGAATTGAGGAAGATAGAAAAAGAAAAAGAATCAACAATTCAGTCAATTCCATCAATTTTCCACAAAAATCAAAAGTTAAAAGTTTAATCAGTTTCTTCTATTTTCACAAGAGCTTAAAAATCTTCTATAACTCGTACACAAATTTAAGTTTAGTTATTTAAATTTCCAATTGCATTATCGATTCCGAAGGTAAAAAGTAATCAATTAATTAGTAAAAGGTTCTATTAATTAAATTGAACAATAATTATTTTATAGATTTTTATCTATTCAAGAAAAATTTAATCAATTCCAACAATTTCTACAAAGTTAAATTTTATTTAAATTGTCGAAAACTTTAACAAACAAAACTTTTCATAGTGATTTATCTTTTCAAAAACAAAAATTTTTATCCACAAGAATTAAAAGTTTTCTATAAATTAAATTTATTTATTCAAATTTCTAATTGAATCATTGATTCCAAAGGTAAAAGTAATTAATTAGTTAAAAAAGGTTGTGTTAATTGAAATGAACAATAGTTATTTTATAGATATTTATCTATTCACGAAAAATTCAATCACTTCCAACAATTTCTACAAAGTTAAATTTTCATTAAAATTGTCAAAAACTTTAAACAAACAAAACTTTTCATAGTGATTTATCTATTCAAAAACAAAGATTTTAAATTTTTATCCACAAGAATTAAAAGTTTTCTATAAATTAAATTTATTTATTCAAATTTCTAATTGAATCATTGATTCCAAAGGTAAAAGTAATTAATTAGTTAAAAAAGGTTGTGTTAATTGAAATGAACAACAGTTATTTTATAGATATTTATCTATTCACGAAAAATTCAATCACTTCCAACAATTTCTACAAAGTTAAATTTTCATTAAAATTGTCAAAAACTTTAAACAAACAAAACTTTTCATAGTGATTTATCTATTCAAAACAAAGATTTTAAATTTTTATCCACAAGAATTAAAAGTTTTCTATAAATTAAATTTATTTATTTAAATTTCTAATTGAATCATTGATTCCAAAGGTAAAAGTAATTAATTAGTTAAAAAAAGGTTGTGTTAATTGAAATGAACAATAGTTATTTTATAGATATTTATCTATTCACGAAAAATTCAATCACTTCCAACAATTTCTATAAAGTTAATTTTATTCTAATAAGCAAAATTTTATTTCATAGAAATTTATCAAAAATTCAATCTTTTTCTTCTGAATCGTAACACCAGGAATTAACTATTTGTTAATTTATTCCAATAAGCAAAATTTTATTTTAAGAAATTTTTAAAAAAATTCAATCTATTTCATCTGAATCGTAACACCAAAATTAACTATTTGTTAATTTATTCCAATAAGCAAAATTTTATTATAAGAAATTTTAAAAAAAATTCAATCTATTTCATCTGAATCGTAACACCAAAATTAACTATTTGTTAATTTTATTCCAATAAGTAAAATTTTATTTTCGCAGAAACTTATTAAAAATTCAATCGATTTTATCTGAACAGTAGCAGTTTTAAAATTAGCTATTTATTAATTTATTCCGATAAGTAAAATTTATTTCATAGAAATTTATCTAAAATTCAATCGATTTTATCCGGACAGTAACACAATTTTAAAATTAGCTATTCATTAATTTATTCCAATATGTAAAATTTATTTTATAGAAATTTATCAAAAATTTAATCGATTTTATCCGAACAGTAACACAATTTTAAAATTAACTTTTTATTAGTTTATTCCGATATGTAAAATTTATTTCCTAGAAATTACCAAAAATTCAATCGATTTTATCCGTACAGCAACACAATTTTTAAAATTAGCTATTTGTTAATCCAATAAGTAAAAATTTTCATAGCAATTTATCAAAATTCAATCGATTTTATCCGAACAGTAACACAATTTTAAAATTAGCTATTTATCAATATATTCCACTAAGTAAAAACTTTATTTCATAGAAATTCATCAAAAATTTAATCGATTTTATCCGAACAGTAACACAATTTTAAAATTAGCTATTTATTAATTTATTCCGATAGGTAAAATTTATTTCATAGAAATTTATCTAAAATTCAATCGATTTTATCCGGACACTAACACAATTTTAAAATTAGCTATTCATTAATTTATTCCAATATGTAAAATTTATTTTATAGAAATTTATCAAAAATTTAATCGATTTTATCCGAACAGTAACACAATTCTAAAATTAACTTTTTATTAGTTTATTCCGATATGTAAAATTTATTTCCTAGAAATTACCAAAAATTCAATCGATTTTATCCGTACAGCAACACAATTTTTAAAATTAGCTATTTATTAATCTATTCCAATAAGTAAAAATTTTCATAGAAATTTATCAAAATTCAATCGATTTTATCCGAACAGTAACACAATTTTAAAATTAGCTATTTATTAATTTATTCCGATATGCAAAAATTTTTTTTTTTTTGGTGGAGTCGAAAATAATTAAAAGGTTCTATTCGTTTAAAGTAACAAATTAAAATCAACTCACCCACGGAATTAACAGCTTTTTCTGTAACCGGCTGTTTCCAACTTGCAAAAAAAAATCTCGTTGACTTTTCAGAGTTCCAAATTGTAGTTAAATTGAGCTGAGTTTCCAGAATTCCCGGATTTCGTTGATTGTTCAAAGTTCCAAATTGTAGTTAAATTGAGCTGAGTTTCCAGAATTCCCGGATTTCGTTGATTTTTCAAAGTTCCAAATTGTGGTTAAATTGAGCTGAGTTTCCAGAACTCCCGGATTTCGTTGATTTTTCAAAGTTCCAAATTGTGGTTAAATTGAGCTGAGTTTCCAGAACTTTAGTGAGTTGTTGTGTGGTATACTGATGTTAATGGCTTTGTAGCTCTGTCCCTCCTGGCAAGGTCGCCAAATATGTTGTGCCCCAGTTTACAGCGAGTTTCCGTACAGTTTCTTTTATGATTTGTATTTTTAAAGAATTTCACAATTTATAAATTAGTATTTAAAAGGTTAAATAATAACACCAATTGTTTATTTTATTTTTCACAACAGTTTTATTTAAAACTTTATTCGCCAAGAATGATAATTATTATTATTTATTTAATTAAAACTTTATTCACCAAGAATAATAATTTTCTTATTATTTATTTAATTAAAACCTTATTCACCAAGAATAATAATTTTCTTAAAGTTATGTTTTATTAACTTAGAAATTTTTGGAGCTAACTGCTCACTACGGTACCACACAACAACTGCCTTTTGATTCGTTTCTAACGAATCTCCACAACTTGGTGTACGTGATAAAAAACGCTGTTTGGCATTTTTGTGAAACGTTAAACAAAATGAAAAATAAGAACTTGCGTTCTTATTTTATTTCATAAGAAAAATTATTTTTTCTATGCGAAAAGCAAACTCACTAGTGTAAAAAAATAACAAATTATAGTTGCTATGGTTTTTCATATAATTTTACAAAGTATTTTAAACAACGTAACCATGAAAAATAGAATATGAATTTTGAATGTTTTGTTTTGTCGATTTAGAACTTTATAATTTATAGTAAATATCGATTATATATTACTATCATAGAAAAAATTGCATTTCCTACGCGAGATAAAAACGTTTTTCGTTCGTAAACATGTCTCACTCGACGCTGGCGCGTCTCGTGAACAAATGTTTACTCACGAAAAAAACAATGTTTTCATCTCTTGTAGGAAAATATACTATTATAAAAATTTTGTTTACTAATTAATTTTTTAACGACGATATTTTAAATCGTGAAATAAGATATTGAATATAATAATGCTTAACGCGAACGTACACTGGATACGTAAAGTACACTGGTTAAGTGATTTGAAAAGTTAAGTGATTCGAAAAGTTAAGTGAATTGAAAAGTTGACTAATAAGTTGACTAAACTGAAAGGGTGGGCTGGTCACCACACTGTTATTCCAGAAAACATAAAAAAAATCCACAAATTGGTTATGAACGATCGCAAATTGAAGGTGCACGAAATAGCTGACATTGTAAAGGTAGCAGATGGTAGTGTTTTTACCATTTTACATGAACATTTGGGTATGCGAAAGCTCTGTGCAAATTGGGTGCCGCGTGAGCTCACAGTCGACCAAAAACAACAACGAATCGATGCTTCAGAGGAGTCTTTGGCACTGTTAAACCGCAATAAAAGGGAATTCTATCGTAGATATGTGACAATGGATGAGACATGGCTTCACAATTACACACCAGAATCCAAAAGACAGTCAGCTGAGTGGACAGCAGTCGACGAACCGAATCCAAAGCGAGCAAAGACGCAACAGTCGGCCGGTAAGGTGATGGCGTCTGTATTTTGGGATACGAACGGAATAATATTCATCGACTATCTCCAAAAAGGAACCACCATCAACAGCGAGTATTACTGTGAACTTTTGGATCGATTGAAAAAGAAAAAAGTGTTGTTTCACCAAGATAATGCACCGTGTCACAGATCGATGAAAACGATGGCAAAATTGAATGAATTGGGCTTTGAATTGCTTACCCACCCACCATATTCTCCAGATTTATCCCCCAGCGACTTTTTCCTGTTTTCAGATCTCAAGAGAATGCCTGCTGGAAAGAAATTTAAGTCCAATGATGAAGTAATCGCTGAAAATGAGGCCTATTTTGACGAGAAAGAGAAATCGTACTATAAAAGTGGTATAGAAAAGTTGGAAAATCGCTATACTCGTTGTATCGCCCTCGAAGGCAACTATGTTGAATAAAAAAATCGAGTTTTGTCAAAATGTTGTTTTTTTCTTACTTATCCTACGGACTTATTGAACGACCTGTTATATATATATATATATATATATATATATATATATATATATATATATATATATATATATATATATATATAGTTATATATATATATATATATATATATATATATATATATATATATATATATATATATATATATATATATATATATATATATATATATATATATATATATATATTATATATTATATATATATATATATATATATATATATATATATATATATATATATATATATATATATATATATATATATATATATATATATATATATATATATATATATATATATATATATATATATATATATATATATATATATATATATATATATATATATATATATATATATATATATATATATATATATATATATATATATTTTTTTGAAAAATAAATATTACTTCTTGATATCTTTCGACGTTTATGTTTATGTTTAATAACATTGAAGAGAGTTATTTTTTTCGGTTTACTGGTTACTTCAATTGATTAGCGTTGGGTTGGTGTTTGTAAAAATTTTTTTCCGCTCTTTTTTTTGTCGAGATTTTTTTATCGAGGTGCGTATAGTTTTTTATCGTGGTTAGCTCATTCGAAACAAAATGGCTCCACCAGATGATAAGGTAGTGTCTAAACAAGACAATCAATCCGCAACATCCTCACAAATTAATGCGACGCATACAGTAGAGCTGAATACTTTTTGGGAAGATGACCCCGAATTGTGGTTTCTCCATGCTGAGAATACCTTTGAAAGCCGAAAATTGACCAGTGACAAGATGAAGTATATTAAAGTCGTTGCCGCGCTTTTGCGAAGCATAATCGCACTGGTTAGGGACTTAATAAAGAACCCTCCCCAGACTGATAAGTATGACGCTATAAAAAACAAGATTCTCAGTCACACAATAGAGACTGACTCTAAGCGAATACAGGGACTAATTTGTAAGGTATACATGGGAAACAATTCTCCCTCCAGATTCTACCGCCGGCTAGAACAAAAAGCCGGTTCTTCCTCAGCCGTGACAGAGGCTCTGTTATACAACCTCTGGATTACACGTCTTCCGATACACATTAAGGATATTGTAATCGCTTTCGAGGAAGATCCACTCTCAAAACGTCTTACTCTTGCGGACAAACTTTGGGACCCAACACGTCCCCTAGAATCCCAATTCTGTGCCAATATTGACCAGAATCAGGCATCAACAAGCCAAGTTTCACAGTCACGTACACAAAATAATGATTTGAATAATTTGGTTAAGGACTTAACCAAATCCATATCTGAACTACGTTCCCAATTAGACCGCTTTGAACGTGGTCACAGGGGTAGTTCGTACAGACGGGATCGAAGTTCTTCAAGTCGACGAAGTACTAGTAGATCATTTAAACCGTCTAGTCCTGCCGCTAACTACATTTGTTGGTGGCATAAATGTGGTATGGACAGCGAGCTAGACGTTGAGAAAAGCGATGTCAACATCACGACTCTAGCTTTATCACACCGGATTCGGAAAACTAAAACGTCCCTCTACAGTTGCAGCTAATGATGGGACTAATGATAATCGCCGCATGTTCGTTCGTTGTCTTAAAAGTAAGATACAACTTTTAATTGATACGGGATCTGATATATCAGTCATCCCTAATTTTTATTTTAAAAATCTTTCACCAGACGAACATTTAGTCCTTACTGCCGCTAATGGTTCTAACATTAAGACTTATGGTACAAAATTGCTGTGTCTCGATCTGGGTCTCCGTCGTGAATTACGACATCCATTTGTCGTTGCGTCAGTTAATAAACCTATAATAGGTGCTGACTTTCTTTCGGCATTATTGTCAACCTCAAGCGTAAGCGCTTGCTTGATGAAAGAACATCACTTACGGTGGCCACCATTTTATCGAATGATAAAACATTAACACCGAGACAGTTTACCATTAATTGAACATATGGAACTATTCTCCAAGAGTTCCCCTCTCTTACAATGGAGCCCAGATATGACGGCCCAGTAAAACACAACGTGGTACATCGAATAATTACTGAAGGACCCCTTCCTTTTCTAGACCACGTCAGCTGGAGCCTGAAAAATACAGCATTGCCAAGGATGAGTTTGATCAGATGGTTCAACTTGGACTAATAAATCCTTCTTCCTCACATGTGTCGTCACCGCTCCATCTCGTACCGAAAAAAGAACCAAATGATTGGAGACCCTGTGGGGACTACCGCCGTCTTAATGCGGTAACGGTACCAGATCGGTATCCTATTCCCCATATGCAGGATTTTTCAATGCACCTGTAGGGTCGCAAAATTTTTTCAAAAATTGATTTAGTACGTGCTTACCACCAAATACCTGTAGCCGCAGAAGATGTACACAAAACTGCAATAACGGTCCCATTTGGTCTTTTCGAGTTCATTAGAATGCCTTATGGTCTGAGTAATGCGGCCCAGACCTTTCAACGTTTTATGGACGAAGTTACCAAGGGGTTGGATTTTGTTTTCGTGTACATTGATGATATTTTGGTGGCCAGTAAAAGTGCAGATGAACACCAAAAACATTTACGCATTCTTTTTAAAAGACTTACTGATTTCGATATAAATATAAGCCATGAGATTTCGGCAGATGGCATATTACCATCTAATGATCGAATCCTGGCTTTTAGAAAATTTGTTATGTAGACTGGACAACGATGTCGTGGTTTTGTAAAATTCCCCGATTCGTAGATTCTCTGCTTCATCATATATCACAGATATATAACCGTGAACTCAATTTTGCTGGGAAAATTGCCTTATTACAACAAATTGCACTAATAAAACTAACTAATACTAAATGGCGGCTAATTGAAATTGTCCTGCTTAACTCACACTTAAATTTAAGAAAGAGAACATGAATGCAAAATTCAGCTTTTCATTGTGTCATTCATGAGAATTGTAATCAAATGGGAGACAATTCTTTTTTATCTTGCTTAATTTATAATCATCTATTTATATAGTTTCCGTTATACATATTTATTCTTATCATAAAAAAAATAATAATTTTTATGTGCAATACACTAATATTGGTTCACACTGCGTTTTCACCAGCTTAGCTTCGTCATACTACATTCTCCGGGACTCTAACCATAACTGCTCTAATGTATTCAAGCCTCAAATAGCTGTGCATATTTATCAGTTCGTTTTACTAGCCTAAAATTGTATCGGTCAATCAGTGTAGAAATTGGCCTAGGATTGTTTTATTTATTACTAACAATATTTCTCTCCGCTACACATATATATATTTATGTATATAAGGTTATTAGGCTTTAATATTATTTTAATAATAAAAAATTGTTTATTTGGTATATAGCCTATTTAATTGATAAATATTTTAACAAACTAAAATATTTTACATGAAAATGTTTACGCGTTTCGACGCTTTTCGCATCATTTTCAAAAAGTTTATTAAGAAACACAGAAAAAATTTTAATAGAAATTTAAAACAAATAAAAAATTGAGAAATAAAAATTTACTGAAAAATAAAATATTCCTTTGATTTTCGCTGTCAAATAATTTAATTTAAAATTGAGTTGTAATAATTATGAATGTAGTTAGAATCCGTTTGTTTGTTTAAAGAGTTAGAACTTTTTTTAATGTGGAGCATTTCCAACATTTGTAACTTATTAAAATTATTCTCCCTCTCTAAAATTTTCACATTGTCCATAGTTATTAGATGTTTAGCTGATCTTAAATGCATTGACAAAGCGCTAACATCACTATCATTATTTAAAGAGATTATGTTGATAAATCCGTTTTTTTAAAAGTTGAGTAGTACGGCCAGTATAAGTTGCAGGACAATCCGGCCAGTATAAGTTGCAGGACAATCACAAAAAGTTTGGTAAACAACATTACTTGAGAACTGCTTTTGAATTTTATCCTGTAGACTGGAAAAAAGTTGACTTTTAAAATATTAAATTTACTGTTGAAATTGAAGCTGATAATCAATTGAATTTTTTGGATCTTATTATTATCCATAATAATGATGGCTCTTTAAGTACTGATTGGTATCATAAACAAACTTGGTCTGGTAGATATCTAAATTTTGCATCGTGGCTTCCTTTGAACTATAAGAAAAATGCTGTGTTTCTTTTGGCTGAAAAAGTTATACGTCTTTCAGATTTGAAATTTCACCATAAAAATTTTAAAATGTTAACTGATATTCTTCTTTTAAATGGCTACCCTTTGTTTTTGATAAAACGTGGTATAAAAGATGTTATTTTTAAAAATGCTGTTCAAGAAGCTACAACACATGATAATACTTTTGCTCCAGTTTTTGAAAATAAAATTCATCTTTAGCAAATTCTTTTTTGTGTTGCTAAGGCTAAATTGTTGTATAATATTAAAAAAAAATTCCTGTGTAGTAATTAAATAAAGGAACCACGAAAAATTCAATGTTACGGTGTTACTAAAAATAAAATAAAAAAATCATGTACCAAAATTAAATATACGAGTAGTTGATCATTCCAAGTTGGATATATGAGATGTTTCGCTTTTACAACTAAACAATTTTGATAAGTGGATTCCAGCAAGTTCCTTGTTCCGGACTTGAGACAACCAAAAATAAAAAAAAAATACTAATAGTGCATTGTTCACATATAGTTGCTGATAAAGGAAAAAAATGTTTTTTGTTATTTGTCTGTTCTGTGAAAGATGAAAGGGGAGGAATTAAATTAATTTCTTATCGGCACCGTATGCTTTTTGCTGCCCGTGATAGCAAAGTAAGGTTTTGGATTTTGGCGCTACGGCGCAACATTCTACTATTATTGTTCAACTTATTAGTAATCGCCTTAGTTTTTGTAGTGCAACATTTATTATTACTATTTCAACTTACCAGTAATCGCCTTAATTGTTGTGGTGCAACATTTATTATTACTATTCAACTTACCAGTAATCGCCTTAATTTTTGTGGCGCAGCAATTTATTATTTTATTGTTATTATTCAACTTATCAGTGATCACCTTAGTTTTGTGGTGCAACATTTATTATTACTAGTCAACTTACCAGTAATCGCCTTAATTTTTGTGGCGCAAAATTTATTGTTATTATTCAACTTACCAGTAATCGCCTTAACTTTTGGGGCGCAACATTTTTATTGTAATTATACAACTTACCAGTACTCGCCTTAGTTTTTGTGGCGCAACATTTTGTCTAGTGCTTTCGAGTAACGCCAATTGCACTGATCATCTCAACTATAAATCAACGTGTCATCAACATTCTCTGGCCTGCCGCCTGAGTTTGATTTATTTTTTTTGTACTGGGGGATGCACCGATGATGGAGAGCTGAACCATAAGATATTGAGGACGGTCTGGATATAATCATGTGGTATGAATGAGCGTGGGTGGGTGTATGTATGAATGTATGTATGTGGGGTGGGTTCATGAGATGCATGCTCGGTGAATAAATTTCTGTATTTTATTGCATTTACTGAACAATCTGGATGAGGGTCAAGTAACCGAACCTGTAGTCTTGAAACGTGCTTGTTTATCGTCAAATATTCTAGAGGGTAGGCTTTCTTGGCCAACCTCTGCGTTATAATGATTACATAAAACTGAGAAGAGGGTGAATAATCTATCATTTTAAATTAATTGGAGAGGTGATCAGTGTGACAATGACCTTAACTCAACAGTGTATTTTTGGTTATTTGCAATAATTTTGTAAGACGATCTAGAACAAATACTTAAACGTGTAATATTCTGCTGCATTTCTCCAAATTGCGCCTTATTGAAGATAAGTAAGAAATGAGTCACTAGCAACAGAAATACATTAGTTTGGGTTTAAATTAATCATATTATATTTATTCAACATTTGAGATATCTAAATAGTATTTTCTTCATAGATTATCTCCATCAAAATGATACCAGAATACACAAATTTGCATAATGTTTATAAATTTAATTTAATTATGACAATCAAATAATTCACCGTGAATAATAACCGATTAATTACAGTAATGAAAATTGAAATATAACTAGTGATTTGTTTCGAGTGTGTTTGAATGTTGGCATAGATGTGGATATGGTTGATATTGTGCATGTGTGGGAGAGCGCGAGCGTGTATGAGGTGTGAGAGTGAGAGAGTGTGAGCGTATGGGAGTGAATGTGGGGGTTGAACGTGCTGATCGCGGTTTTTTCGCCAAAGGGGTCGCCAGAGTCTCATTTTTTCACTTGTCTTCTTTCTATTTCTGTCTAATCACGTAATTTGCGTACATTTCTGTATTTTTGTTCATGGAGCAGGTATATTTCTATCAAATCCACGAAGGCCGAGAGCTAGTCGATTCGGCGTTATCAATCTCACTAGGTACGCAGCCTGTTATGCGCTTCATTGGCCTCATTACAAATTGGCGCCCAACGTGGGGCTCCTCTAAGGGTGTCTACACCGATGTGGTACCCTGGAGGAGTCCCTCCACATTTACAAAAAACTTGAAAAATTTTTTTAAAGAAATTTTTCCTCAATTTTAAAGTTAATCTCATTTCCACCAAGCAATAGTAAAGACTCTGGCGACGTAGAAGCAACTCCTGAGACTCCTTCGACTATCTTTGATGGGGTTTTGCGTCCCCACGCCTCCAGCTACAATTCTCCTTTTTATATTTTTTTGAAACGCAAGGGTGAGAATGATTCTACGGGATCATTTTCAATGGGCTTTACAAACCCATGGAACATAGTAGCGGCTGGGTTTCTCGCTGGCACGGGGAAGGCCAGGGGTGTCCAGATGCCAGGCTTAGATATTTGTGAATTGGTGTATACACCTACCACATCCAGCCTGGTCATCTGGACATGCTCTGGGTTCGCCGTGGCAGCGAGATTCTCAGCTGGACTAACGACTCCATAGCGTTAGAGTCCCCTCCCTGGAGGGTTAGCACCCTATGTTTTGTTGTCCAGTTCTCGGAATGATACTGAGGAGTATCTTCCAAAGCAGTTTGATATCAACTGCTGAGGGAAGATGTTCGCCAAGCCTTCATGTCGCGAGTTAATTGGATTAACTCAGAACATAGCACCTCACCCGTGCGTGTTGGTGGTGAGGAGCGAGAATGACAGGTGGCGATAATCGAATGATGGTGCAGAGGATTTATACTCTGACCATTCTATCGTCCTCTGTCATTCGAGTGATACACCATCAGCACGCACCCAATCTCATTCCTTTCCCACCCTACCTTCTCCCATCCTTATCCATCCCTTCTTGTTCCCTTTCCTTTTTATTTCCCATCCTATCGAGTAGTTTACTTTTAATTTTTCTTTGGTCCCAACATAAAAACTAACTTCAAACACAAAAATTATAAAATGAAAGAACGGCGATCATCACCTTCAACCCCTTGAAAGTGATGAGCACCCCATGGTTGTCCGATCGTTCTCCGTCCACAAGAATTAAAAAAATAAATAAAGAAATAAATAATTACAGTACTAGATAGATAAAACTGCTGATATTTTTGGAAACTTATATGTTTTTTTTCTCTAAATTTTAGGTCCAGTAATATCAAATAAGAGGAAAAAAAAAATATTTAATAACCAGAAAGAAGAAAATAAATAACTCATATCCAGAATAAAGGAAATATTTAATAGCGTCAATAAAGGAAATTTATAAGCATAAATTATTCAAACCATCAAAAAGAAAAAAAATAACTCATCAGGAAATCAGACCAACATCACTATCTCTAAGTATTTTAAATTGTTTATAGGATTATGTTTATTTTCTGGCATGATAGTTTTAAGTATATATACAATAATTTAAATATTTTGCATGATATATCTAATTTTTGTTCAAGGTTGAAATTATAAATTTCTCCACCCCCACCGGAGGGCTAATTCCGCACTTTCTTTTTGTTGTGACCTTCGCGTCCTGGGAACCCAGTCTCGCCCGTAATTGATTCTGAACTATTTTTAAATACTACCGTTGACAATAGTATTAGTCTAACTGTTTTCTTTCTCCTCTCAATTTTTACGTGTGCCTGATCAGGTAATAATCTTATTAAGAATATAATTTGTTTTTTTTATCCCACCGTCAGCAATAGTTAGCATAATGATTTTCTCTCTACACTACACCTTTTCTCTTTCAATTGGTCAAATAATGCACAGCTATTCACTGTTTGAATAATCATATTGATGTCAGCTCCAGATAGGATTGACGTATCCGATAGGTCCAACTCTTGCGCGGTCTGCCAACACGAGATAGTGCCCGCAGACGTGAAAATCCTCACTCGATGTAACCATTTATTCCACGACATCTGCCTCAACGATCGGTTGTTGCAGCATACGACGTGTCCATTATGTCGAGCCGCTTGCGAGGGACGGACAAAAGTAATTGCACGGTAGTGCCACCTCCTCCACGACCTGTGACTTGATCTGTTACGGCGGGCTGGCAGCGTCGGTTCAGCACTGGCAATCAGCGATCCTCTACTCCAGTGCCCGTCAATCTTCCACCATCTAGACTTGCCGATGAAGCTCAAGGGAATATCGCACACAGACAACTCAGACAAGGTACCTCTGCTGCCGAGGAACGAGGTTTTCATAGAGTAGTAAACGCGCATATTGAGCAGGAATTTTCAATGATTAGGAATTCGATAATTCAAAACCGTGCTCCTGTACCAGAGGCAGTATTGCCCGTGGAACCTAATGAAGTATCACACATTTCACCGCGTCATCGATCAGCTCAGTCAGTGCGCTATGCACAAGATAATTTATTACCAAGGCATAATCCACCGATCTAACCGATGTTTGCTGAACCTCATCCTGCTCCTGCCCCGACTAGAACCCGACCACATCTCGATCAGTATACTACAATGATAAGAATTTGGAATGTAACCTTCTCCGGCAGACCCGATGGTCTGGATGTTGAAGCATTCATCTCTAGAATAGAACGATTAACCGAGATGTGTTTGAATAGTGACTTTACAATTGTCACACGCAGCTTGTACCTACTGTTAACTGATAGAGCAGCTGATTGGTTCTGGCGATATTTTCGCCAGAATCGACAGCTCATCTGGAATAACTTTTGTCATGCTCTACGAGTAGAGTTCCAAGATCGGCAAACCGATGAAGAGGTGAAGGAGCGGATGAGGGCCAGGAAACAGAGGCCCACTGAACTGTTCGATGATTTTTTGCAGTCGGTATACCGAATATCGGATAAATTAAGAATACCAATGTCTGATGCCGAGCTGTTGTCCTTGATTCGAAATAATCTGCGGTTAGAAATACGTAAAGACTTATTGTTTGTTACTATATATGGGTTGGAACATCTGCACCAGCTCTGTAGGGACAGAGAGAAGCTATGGGCAGAAGTAAGTGCCAGACCTCGCGATTATAATATCAGATCATCTAGACCTGTGTCTGAGGTGGATCTAGAAAATGAATTCTCTCAAATCCGCATTTGCGAACTACCAACCGAGTCACTACCCAATGTATCAACTGAACTCGCAGCGATACAGTCTGCACCTAATGTGAAACGGATAACCAGTTCAACTATTTGTTGGAACTGCAAGCGACCGGGTCATCGGTGGCACGATTGTCGTGACTCACAGCGTTTGTTTTGTTGGGGATGTGGGAAGGACGATGTATTGTGTCCTAATTGTGATAATTGTCGGGGAAACCGAAGAGGGGGCCAGAATCCCAACACCTTTTCTCGCTCCCAGGACACGTCTTAGACTCATCCGAGCCTAAACATATTTTGTCTCCTACAAATATTTTATCAGCGAATCCTAGCAACTTAATATTTCACGATACACTGTTGAACCGAACTTCAACACCAAAGTTAATAGAACCAACCTTGAATACAGTACCTGGTAATGTTCCGATCAATAACGAATCTGATCGTACTTCT
>OY856186.1:137165435-137200435 GCA_963693315.1 Diogma glabrata
TTAGTTTCAAAATGTGCTGGCGGAAATCTCTAGATGTCATTTAAGCGAAATTAGTCAAAATACCAGATTTGCTACCTTAAACAGGCCATATATCGAAAATCAAAAAATTTTAAAAACGAAACAAAAGTTTGTGCTCCGACTAAACCCGCATTCCAATTATGCTATAACTTGAGTACGGGTACTCTTTTGGACCCATCTTTCAGTTTATATACCATTCTCCAAGATTTGCGACAATTTTTGCTGTCGCCAATATGTGCTGGTACACAATCTCTGGCCCCGCATTTTGAAAATTTTTTAGGAAGGTATATTAGGAAGAAATGTTTGAAATGAAAAATTAAATGGACCTCCTCATACATTTGACCCCTCTAAAAGTCATCACGGTGGAGCTATGAATTATTTTTTAAAATTTTTATTCATATTTTGAGTTTTTTATATGGGAACCCCCCTAAGGGTTGAAGATGGGGTGTGGATGATTTCGGGTGAAATATTACGATTAAAAAAATATTAGGACCTTGTCATACATCTAGGAGTCACTTTGGGCCAGTTACAGCCAATTTATGCAAAAATGTTTATTTTTCCACTTATGTATGGGAACGTCCAGAAGGGAGGCAGATAGAGGATAGGTATATTTGGAAGAAATGTTTGAAATAAAAAATTAAATGGACCTCCTCATACATTTGACCCCTCTAATAGTCATCACGGTGGAGCTATGAATTATTTTTTAAAATTTTTATTCATATTTTGAGTTTTTTGTATGGGAGCCCCCCTAAGGGTGACAGATGGGGTGTGGATGACTTAGGGTGAAATATTACGATTAAAAAAATATTAGGACCTTGTCATACATTTGCCACATCTAAGAGTCACTTTGGGCCAGTTACAGCCAATTTATGCAAAAAAGTTTATTTTTCCACTTATGTATGGGAACGTCCAGAAGGGAGGCAGATAGAGGATAGGTATATTTGGAAGAAATATTTGAAATAAAAAATTAAATGGACCTCCTCATACATTTGACCCCTCTAAAAGTCATCACGGTGGAGCTATGAATTATTTTTTAAAATTTTTATTCATATTTTGAGTTTTTTGTATGGGAGCCCCCCTAAGGGTTGCAGTTGGGGTGTGGAAGACTTAGGGTGAAATATTACGATTAAAAAAATATTAGGACCTTGTCATACATTTGCCTCATCTATAAGTCACTTTGGGGCAGTCACACCGAATTTAGATAAAAAATTAATATATCCACTTTTGTATGGAGACCTCCAGAAGGGAGGGAGATAGAAGATTGGTATGTTTGGAGGAAATAGCGGAAATTAAAAACCAATAGGACCTAGTCATACGTTTTACTCCTCCAGTGATCACACCGAGGAAGCTATGAAATATATTTTAACATTTTTTTTTTAATTTTTTGATTTTTTTGTATGAAAACCCTCAGAAGGGAGGCAGATAGGGGTTAAGTATGTTCGGAAGAAATGTTGGAAATAAAAAATCAATAATACCATCTCATACATTTAACTACTCTAAGAATGACCTAGAAGAAGTTATGAACTATTTTTTAAAATTTTCCTTACATATTTTAAGTTTTATGTGAAGTCGAAGGTAGTCTTTTGTAATTTTATATTGTTTTAATAAGATGTGATTTTATTTTTTGAGTATTTTACACTACTTTAGGACATAAAAAGTATTATATGAGAGTAGTCGATCAAAAGAAAAAATATAAAATAAGTTTTATATTTATGTATTGAATGTAATTCATTGTTTGGATTATTGAATATACTTGTAAAGACATTTATTATGTTATACATGATGGGGCATGTTTATTGAATAAAATAAAAGAAAACAAAATTCTTATATATAATAGAACAAAAATAGAACCGAATATAGTTTATTATTGGAAAGGTAATCGTTCCAAGTAATAAAGTTATATAAGTGGAAAGCAATTTCACTAATAATTGAAACACAAATATTTATAAATATAAATAGAATTCTGGTTGATCCTGCCAGTAGTTATATGCTTGTCTCAAAGATTAAGCCATGCATGTCTAAGTACACACCCTTGTAAGGTCAAACCGCAGAAGGCTCAGTATATCAGTTATGGTTTATTAGATCGTATTCATAATTACATGGATAACTGTGGTAATTCTAGAGCTAATACATGCAACAGATCACGATCCGCAAGGAACGTGTGCTTTTATTAGATTAAAATCAATCGATACATTAGGTATACTTGTATACTGTATCGTTTTTAATATGAATCTGAATAACACGTTGATCGCATGGTCTTGTACCGGCGATGGATCTTTCAAATGTCTGCCCTATCAACTATTGATGGTAGTATCTAGGACTACCATGGTTGCAACGGGTAACGGGGAATCAGGGTTCGATTCCGGAGAGGGAGCCTGAGAAACGGCTACCACATCTAAGGAAGGCAGCAGGCGCGTAAATTACCCAATCCCGGCACGGGGAGGTAGTGACGAAAAATAACAATACAGGACTCAATCCGAGGCCCTGTAATTGGAATGAGTACACTTTAAATCCTTTAACAAGGAACAATTGGAGGGCAAGTCTGGTGCCAGCAGCCGCGGTAATTCCAGCTCCAATAGCGTATATTAAAGTTGTTGCGGTTAAAACGTTCGTAGTTGAACTTGTGTCAAGCACAGGTAGTACACCATAACTGGGTTAGTACAATACTTTGATGCTATGACGTATTACTGGAGTGATATAAGCTGAAGATTCTTTGAATTAGAGGTTTATTCACGTGTAAATCTGTTTCAGTGCTCTTAATCGAGTGCTGTTGTAGAACAGTACAATTACTTTGAACAAATTAGAGTGCTTAAAGCAGGCCATTTGTGCCTATATATTCTGTGCATGGTGTAATGGATAGTCTGGGATAACATAGTATATTATGGTCGCAGTTTCCTTAAGTGTTGTTCCTTATATTAATCGGTACCACTTGTAATAGATTCTCATCCCTTCGTCATCAATAGTCATATTTCATGTAGTTTCCTTAACCCATAGTTTCCTTATGTTTCTCAAAATCTACTAAATCTGCAATAGCCGGACAAACGTATGGGAGAAAGAAAATTACACTAATTACCTTGAATTATTTATTCATTGATATAACACAATATTGGTTAATTTGAATTAATTAATAATTTTCCTTAATCATCATCCGTATAATCACTAAAAATTAATCAGAATTTAATCTTACAACGCACTAAAATTGACGCGCGTTGTGCTTCCATTCGATTGTCCTCGCCTTACTACTTGAGTTTGAACTTTTTTTGTTTCAAAACACAAACCGTAATGAAATAACGAAATTCTCAAAACCTCACAACAGCTACGTGTATTTTGCTCCCAATCGTCAACATACAACGAATTACTATTTCTGCTTGGTTAAACATTTGATTTGACTTTGTATGAGTGTTTTGCTTTAAACAATCCTTCCGTGATTGATCTGAACTTCACGGTATTGATATTGCAGAATGTAGTTATTAAATGTCTAAACATCACTACATTGATCGAATCGGTATTTGATTCATTTTGAATTCAATTATACGTGTTATGAAAGTGTCGGAAATATTGGGGATCCCAACCTTATTTTTAGTACAATATTATCAAGTAGCAAACGGTTTTGTGAACTATAATAAGTTCCCAATAATTTGAAAATCTGATGTAAATTAATTATCTCTCATCTAAATACTTTATTCGAGTTATTGCGAGATTAAAAATTTGACTATATAATGAGCACGGGAACTTATTCTCTCGCTTAGTTCAATTAGCGATTCACATAGTACTCGCGCAATCTATTACATTGGCATTATGTTGTTGCATTTTTGACGTTCAAGTTAAAAATTCTAATTATCCGTGCGGGACATGGATATCGTTTTTCTGATTCATGTGCTATTAATTTTCAATTTGTTCAGTGTTAGTTGTTATAGCTTAAATAAAATTTTATTGTGTGATTTAGTGTAATTAGGGAGACTTGCTACCTCTAATATTAAATAATACAACCATTGTGCAAGTGGATCTGCTGAGGTTGAGATAGCGGTAGAATTAGCGGAAAGCGGTTTGTTTAGAATGCCGTGATTAAAAAGGTAAAGAATCATGTATAATTGCTTGTCTCATAGTAAATTAGAACAAACAAATTGAAAATTGCTCAGTGAACGAAACTGAACATACCTAGATGTTTCGTAATAAATTTGACACAAATAATATTAGTGAAAACCTGTAAATTCTTGTATGCTTGTTAGTAAATGTAAATACTAATTTATTTAGTGAAAAGAACTGTAAATTTTGTTATGATTCATAGTAAATGCATGTAGTAATTTATTTAGTGAAAAGAACTGTAAATTCTGTTATAATTCATAGTAAATGTAAATAGTAATTCATTTAGTGAAAAGAACTGTAAATTTTGTTATGATTCATAGTAAATGCATGTAGTAATTTATTTAGTGAAAAGAACTGTAAATTCTGTTATAATTCATAGTAAATGTAAATAGTAATTCATTTAGTGAAAAGAACTGTAAATTCTGTTATGATTCATAGTAAATGTAAATATTGATTGATTTAGTGAAAAGAACTGTAAGTTCTGTTATGATTCATAGTAAATGTATATATGAAAGTTGTCTGGTGAGCAACCGTAAATTCATGCTTGGTTAATAGTATAAGTAAAATATTACTAGTTCCATAAAATCAACTAATAAACCTGTAATTTAGTGTTTGTTCAGAAATAATTTAAAAAAACAAGGGGAATCAGACGAAAACGGCTCTGGTTCAGTACAAGATTGTAAAATGTTACTTGTTTAGAATATCGCTAAATTAATGCTTGATTTAATAATAAAAAGAAGAGAATAATAACTGTTTTGATTATCGCCTTGGTCGATAGGGAATACGAAAAGCTGAAAGTATTGAGGGCGGGAGCGAAAGAATCAACCTAAAGGAAATTTGAATTTATCTATGGGTATCTTCAACATGACATTTGAATCAAATTTTTGCTATTTCAACGCAACTTTCCTGGAAGTGTCTTTGTTATTACTGCCATATTGATATAGAGTTTTTTTTTGGTTATTGCCACCGTATAGCCACGCATTATTTATATACCGTTCTTGCTGATAATATCGTGTTTTCTACACAACATTTTTACCATATTTTGGCTATTACAACTGATTATTTATATACCAGTTTTTTTTTGCTGATACTATCGTATGTTCAACGCAGCATTTTTACAAAATTTTGGGATATTGCAACTGGTTATTCGTATACAATTTTTGCTGATATCATCGTATTTTCAACGCAACCTTTTTACAATCTTTTGGGATATTGCAACAGATTATTTATGTAAAATCTTTGCTGATATTATCGTATTTTCAACGCAGCATTTTTACAAAATTTCGGAATATTGCAACTGATTATTTATATACCAGTTTTTTTTGCTGATAATATCGTATTTTCATCGCAACAATTTTACCAAGTTTTGGATGTTAACACCGTATTGCAACGTATCATTTACATACAATATTTGTTGATACTACCATTTTTTTTCAACGCAACATTCTTACCAAGTTTTGGCTACTTACAACGGATTATTTATATACAATTTTTGCTGATATTGTCGTATTTTCAAAGCAACATTTTTACAATATTTCGGGATATTTCAACTGATTATTTATATACAATTTTTGCTGATATTACCGTATTTTCAAAGCAACATTTTTACAATATTTTGGGATATTTCAACTGATTATTTATATACAATTTTTGGCTGATATTACCGTATCTCCAACGCAACATTTTTACAATAGTTCGGGATATTTCAACTGATTATTTATATACAATTTTTGCTGATATTGACATATTTTCAACTCCATATTTACACCAACTTGTTTGCTATTGCTGCCAAATTGTCCACGCACCAGTGGATCATTCGTACATTTATTTTTTTGTAATACCACACCTGTTGGATGAATCATCACTAATGGAGGGCTAAGGCCGAAGACCTTTGACGACTGGAGGATTAATCATGGGGTGAGTGGACTTGTTTTATTTCCTTTATATTTTTTTTATGTCATTTTATTTGTTGTCTAACTTAGAAGTGTGAATGTGTGGGCGAACGTTAGTGTGCGTGAAGTGTGAGTGTGTGAGCGTCTGAGAGTGATTGTGAGGGGTTGGACGTGGTGATCGTGGGTCTTTCGCCAATGGGGTCGCCAGAGTCTCCTTTTTTCACACTTGCATTTTTTTCTCCATTTCTGTAAATTTTAGTAAATAGCGTACATTTCTGTATTTGTGCTGAAGTAGCAGGGTTACTTTATCGTTCCCATGGGCCGAAGCTAGTTTGGGGCTTGAAAATCAATCTCGCTAGGTACGCTTCCTGCTATGTCCTTCTCATTGGTTCGCCAATGAGAAAGCGCTTCATTATAAATTGGCGCCCAACGTGGGGCTCCTCTAAGGGTCCCTACAGCGGTGTAGGACTCTAGAGGAGTCCCTTCAAATGACAAAAAACTTTGAAAAAAATTTTTGTTAAATTTTTTTTTCTTCTTTTAAATTTTCATTATCCACCATATAATAGTTAAAGACTCTGGCGGCGTGGAAGCAATTCCCTGCTTCAAACGCGCAGGAGCAAAGGAAGTCTGAGATCCCTCAGACTTTTCTTTGATGGGGAGTTGCGTCCCTACGCCTCCAGCAATGTTTCTCCCTTTTGTTTTTTTTTTTTTTGATAACGCAGGGGTGGGAATATTTCTTAGGAAGTATTCCCAATGGGCATTACAACCCCACGGACCCTAGTTACGGGCTGGGTTTCTGGCGATGTCACGAGGGCCGAAGGTGATTCAGGTGCCAGACCTAGACTGACGTGTATTGGTGTATACGCCAATTCTCGTCCGAGTCTGGTCACCTGGTCAGGCTTCGGGTTCGTGGTGTCCTCAGAGTCCAGTCCGAACTGATATTGTCTAATTGTTAGAGTCCCCTCCCGACAATATTGGTTTCCTATGGCCTGAGTGTTTCGGTTCCCCATGGATAATACTGGGGGACATTTTCCAAAGTAGCCCGATCAGCTACTGAGGGAAAATGCCCGCTCAGCTTTTATGCCGTGGTTGACTGAATCCACTCAGGTCATAGCACCTCGCCCGTATGTGTTGGTGGTGTGGATCGCAGTTGGCGGGTGTTGATGATCGAATGGTGGTCCAGAGGATTTATCTTCTGGCCATCCCGTCAACACTTGTCAGCTGGGTGAAACCCCATCAGCACATACCCCAACTTATTCCTTTCCCACCCTACCTTTCCCATCCTTTTACATCCCCTCTTCTCCCCTGTTCCTGTCTGAGTTCCCATCCTTTAACGTAGTATATTTTAAACTTTTCTTTGGTCCCAAACTAACAAAACTAACAAAAAATTTAATTAAAAACTATAAACAACAAAACATTTAATGAAAGACCGGCGATCACCACTTCCAACCCAGGTGTGGTGAACTCCCCCCTTGATTGGTCCGTCCGTCCATCGTCTGTAAATAAATAAATATAAATAAATAAATAAATAAATATTTATTAAAAAAATAAATAAATAAATATTCATACATAAAAATTATAATAAATAAATAAATATTCATACATAAAAATTATAATAACTAAATAAACATTCATACAAAAAAAAGGCTATACTAAATAAATAAATGTTTATATAAAAATAAATGAATAAATATTTATATAAAAGAAAAAAAATATAAATAAATAAATAACTCAATTTGCTGATAATATTAGGTATTAATTGTTGCTTTCTCTCAAAATTGTAGGATCCACCTAAATATATAAAAAAAAAGGGAAATATTGAAATCAAGATATCCAATCATATAGGAAATACTATTTACCTAGAAGACATCAAATTATAAAGAAAAAAAAAATTATACTATTTACCTAGAAGACATCAAATTATAAAGAAAAAAAAAAAATTTATACTATTTACCGAGAATACATCAAATTATCAATATTACAACCTACCACCAGGACAACAACACAGCTATAGTATTTTTGTTTGTTTTAAATTTAAGTCGTATTAGTACTTTTTTTATTCTTGTGTTCCTTAATGCATGGTAGATTTTAAGTTTGATATAAATCAATTTTTTTTTGTTATTATCGGTTGAAATTATTAATTTCTCCGCCCCCACCGGAGGGATATATCTGCACTCATTTAGCATTTCCTAGTAGTTCGAGTGACCTGTTGACCTATTGGGTCTGGAACAGTTTATATTATTGCCATCTTCTGCCATATTCTTAGTATACTTATTTTCTCTCACAGTACAATTTTTACCTTGTTTGGTCAAATCAAATACCAGCATCAGCCAGGATAGTTTTTTTTGTGTGTTACACGCTCGGCTGTTGTCAGATTAACATATTTTTTTAAAGCAAAAATTATACTTGTGTCGAATTGGTCAGATCTCGCGCGGCTGTTCAAGGTTTGAATACTTATATCGTCTTAATAATAATTATATCGACATACCACTCTTTACACGCTACTCTAATATCTTTGAACACAGTAGTATTTTCGTAATTGCCATCTTCTGCCATATTTGTAGTATACCTTTTTTCTCAAATCTCACCGTTTATTTTTTTGTTCTGTTCATATATCAGCACCTTGGAAAACAGTTGTAAATAGTAATAAAATAATATCAAGATAATAATCAATCTGATTTAATATAATTGTCGAATTGGAGGAAAATATTGCGCAGCTGTTTGAGGTTTGAAACGCTAAACTTCCATATAATTTTTTTTAAATTCTGCCTTAAAATATTCAAAGTGATCAAATATTGGAATAAAGTAATCTTTTCTGTTGATAATTAAAATTGTTTATTTGGATTCAAAGTTCACATCGATAGTGTAATAATTTTCGTTTCGCTCTCCATATACGTGCATTTATTGATCTGGTCCTGTGCGGCGGTTTGAGATTCATAATGTCTGCCGCGGATAAGATTGACGTTCTGGATAGGTCCAGCTCTTGTGCTGTTTGTCAACACGAAATAGTGCCGGCCGACGTAAAACTTCTCACTCGGTGTAACCACCTCTTTCATGACATCTGCCTCAACGACTGGTTGTTGCAGAATCGCACCTGCCCAATTTGTCGAGCCGCTTGTGAGCGTGCAGAATTACAAAGGTTACCCCGAGGGATGGATAAAACTAATGATACTGTGGTACCACCTCCACCGAGACCTGTGACTCGCTCTATTACCGCAGGTTGGCAACGTCGTCCTAGTATTGGAAAGCAACACTCTTCCACTCCCTTGGCAAACCAACTCCCACGACCTAGACTCGCCGATGAAGTGCGAGTGAATATAGCTCAACGATCTCCCATATATGGTGCCGCTGCAGCGGAAGATCACGGTTTTCAGGAAGCGGTAAATGCACACATCGATCAGGAAATTTCGAGAATTAATCATGTAATGAAGCGCTTTCTTATTGGCGAACCAATAAGAAGGACATAGCAGGAAGCGTACCTAGCGAGATTGATTTTCAAGCCCCAAACTAGCTTCAGACCATGGGAACGATAAAGTAACCCTGCTACTTCAGCACAAATACAGACATGTACGCTATTCACGAAAATCTGCAGAAATGGAAAGGAATACAAGTGGAAAAACGAAGACTCTGGCGACCCCATTGGCGAAAGACCCACGATCAACACGTCCAACCCCTACGTTCACTCACATATGCCCACACACACACACTCCCACACGCACACACACACACACACACGCTCACACATACACACACACACACTCTCACACCCCCTTATCATTATGGCCGTAATAATGAAATAAATTTACTCACCCCATGATTAAACCCCGTCCTCCTATTCGAATTCCATCAGCCCTCCATCAGTGATGATTCATC
This sequence comes from Diogma glabrata, assembly GCA_963693315.1. Taxonomy (NCBI): domain Eukaryota; kingdom Metazoa; phylum Arthropoda; class Insecta; order Diptera; family Cylindrotomidae; genus Diogma; species Diogma glabrata. The sequence goes on from OY856186.1 coordinate 137,175,305, forward strand.
CAACAGAAAATTGACGAATAATCCACTGGTGCGTGAACAATTCAGCAACAATAGCAAATAAGTGGTGTAAATAATGAGTTGAAACTCCGATAGTATCAGCAAAAAATTGTATATGAATAATCAGTTGCAATAATCAAACTTTAGTAAAAATGTTGCGTTGAAAATACGATAATATCAGCAAAAATTGTATATATATAAATAATCCGTTGAAATAATCAAACTTTGGTAAAAATGTTACGTTGAAAATACGATAGTATCAACAGAAATTGTATGGTGATAATCAGTTGAAATAATCAGAATTTGGCAAATATGTTGCGTTGAAAATACAATAATATCAGCATAAATCGTATATAAATAATCCGTTGAAATGATCAGAATTTAGTAAAAATGTTGCGTGGAAAATACGATAATATCAGCATAAATTGTATATAAATAATCCGTTGAAATAATCAAACTTTGGTAAAAATGTTACGTTGAAAATACGATAGTATCAACAGAAATTGTATGGTGATAATCAGTTGAAATAATCAGAATTTGGCAAATATGTTGCGTTGAAAATACAATAATATCAGCATAAATCGTATATAAATAATCCGTTGAAATGATCAGAATTTAGTAAAAATGTTGCGTGGAAAATACGATAATATCAGCATAAATTGTATATAAATAATCCGTTGAAATAATCAAACTTTGGTAAAAATGTTACGTTGAAAATACGATAATATCAGCATAAATCGTATATAAATAATCCGTTGAAATAACCGAAATGTAGAAAAAATGTTGCGTTGCAAACACGATAATATCAGCAAGAATTGTATATAAATAATCCGTTGAAATAATCAAACTTTAGTAAAAATGTTGCGTTGAAAATACGATAATATCAGCAAAAATTGTATATATATAAATAATCCGTTGAAATAATCAAACTTTGGTAAAAATGTTACGTTGAAAATACGATAGTATCAACAGAAATTGTATGGTGATAATCAGTTGAAATAATCAGAATTTGGCAAATATGTTGCGTTGAAAATACAATAATATCAGCATAAATCGTATATAAATAATCCGTTGAAATTGATCAGAATTTAGTAAAAATGTTGCGTGGAAAATACGATAATATCAGCATAAATTGTATATAAATAATCCGTTGAAATAATCAAACTTTGGTAAAAATGTTACGTTGAAAATACGATAATATCAGCATAAATCGTATATAAATAATCCGTTGAAATAACCGAAATGTAGAAAAAATGTTGCGTTGCAAACACGATAATATCAGCAAGAATTGTATATAAATAATCCGTTGAAATAATCAAACTTTAGTAAAAATGTTGCGTTGAAAATACGATAATATCAGCAAAAATTGTATATATATAAATAATCCGTTGACATAATCAAACTTTGGTAAAAATGTTACGTTGAAAATACGATAATATCAACAGAAATTGTATGGTGATAATCAGTTGAAATAATCAGAATTTGGTAAATGTGTTGCGTTGAAAATACGATAATAACAGCATAAATCGTATATAAATAATCCGTTGAAATGATCAGAATTTAGTAAAAATGTTGCGTAGAAAATACGATAATATCAGCATAAATTGTATATAAATAATCCGTTGACATAACCAAGATTTGGTAAAAATGTTGCGTTGGAACAAGGTACGGTAAGAACAGCCAAAACTTTGCTACAAATAATGCGTTGAAGCAAATGGCAGTAGCACCAATTTTATATTAACGATGCGTTGAAACAATTTCGCGATTCCGCAATTTATAATATGCATAATTCAATCATTCCGTATACTAAATGTGAACCAAGATGGCCATTTAATATCATAAAAAAAAATATAACCACAAATTCAACAAAACGGCATATTCTAGAATCCGTACACTAGAGTGATCGATTGGCGTATGTTCATCATTGTGGATTGTGACCTTCCAATTAATAACACATGAATTTATTATCCGAAAAATGGATTTTGATTATATTCAATACAAGTTTAAATTTAAATTCAAAAAAAAAACACAACAGTTTCTTGGATAATTACTTACATTAGATTGTAATAAATGAATAGCAACAACTAACTGACCTTCCGTATGTTACAAACTTTTAATTGATTGCAATCACAAAACATTTATATAATTTTTTTTCTTATGGTAATTAATTCTTCTTTTCTTTCTTACGGCACAATTTATTATCCGTAAAAAGAATTTTGATTATATTCAATACAAGTTTAAATTTAAATTTAGAAACAAAAACAACAGTTTCTTGGATAATTACTTACATTACGTTGTAATAAATAAATAGCAACAACTAACTGACCTTCCGTTTGTTACAAATTTTTAATTGATTGCAATCACAAACATTTATATAATTTTTTTCTTATGGAAATTAATTCTTTTTTTGTTACTTTCGTACGGCACAAACAGATAATATTTTTTTTCTTTGATAACTTTACACTCACAATTTTTTTGTTTTAATTGGACACGTACATTTTGACTAAATAAATTAAATAAATTACGCTTATATCAATTAAGCTAATACTAGATTTTATCACTTAATTTTTTTAAAAAAAATCGATTTAAATAGCGCACCGGACATGCAATCATAATCTGGATGAAATTTTTATATCCATCGACTGAATGCCACGAGAGATGTCAAACAACTCACAATGTAATAATGAGAGTCTTCGTCTCCGTCGAAATTAAAACTAAGAGACCAATAGACGTACAGTGGCCTAATATATAGCAAAATTTTTGTCTCGAAAAAACTCGAATACGATGTTTTGGAAATTAATTTCCATCAAGTTTCAATTGTTGGGAATTTTTCAAAATTATACTAAACCGTTCGTTATTTGATACTATTGCACAACGACAAGGTTGTAACACAAAATATTTCCGACCCATCAACAACATTCACCATTGAATTCAAAATGAATCAAATGCAAGTTCAATTGGTGTTATGGCGTTTAGATACTGCAAACTACAATACAAAATCACATTATAGTGAAACGGAAAAATTATTTTGAAAGAAAATAAGACAATAGAATGTTTAACAAAAACGAGATATTAAATCTTTGAATGTTGATGACTGAAAAAAATACGCACAGCCGACTTAGGGTTTAAAAAAAATTAATTGTTCAATTACGGTTGATGTTAGAGAATTCATACTTTTAGTAGTTTATTGAATGTAACCATAGCTCGCGTCAATTTTAGGGTGTTGTAAAATTAAATTCTGATTAAAGTTTAGCGGTTATACGGATGATGATTAAAGAAAATTATCAATTAATTCAAATTAACCAATACTATATTATATTAATGAATAAATAAATCAGGGTAATTAGTGCCATTTTCCCTCTCCTATACGTCCGTCCACCTATTGCAGATTTAGTCAGATTTTAAGAAATATAAGGAAACTATGGGTTAAGGAAACTACATGAAATATGACTATTGATGACGAAGGGATGAGAATCTATTACAAGTGGTACAGATTAATATAAGGAACAACAACTAAGGAAACTGCGACTGTAATACACTGCGTTCTGACATTATGCCAGACTATCCATTACAGAACAAGTGCTTTTTGGACGAACACCTACGACCAAAAAGAAGTTGAAAAAGGCATAGGCTGGTCGCCAATAGACCTTGTATATACATATTAGCTTGGTGAAGCACCTCGACGTACCACAGACTAGCAATCAATGCGATCAGTATTACAAACTCAGTCCTAGCAGAAACCAAGTAACAAAGTATCTAAGAATATACAAAAAAAACTTTTGGGAGGGGTATCGATAAAATCAGTATTCTACTCTATTGCAAGCGGTGGACAACTAAAATCTTCCAGACCCAATTTCGGGCAGATCTGGGGGTTCCCGAGACTCTAAAGTCACAAATAGAATTGATTCAATCTGCTACAGATCGAAAGGAAAAAACACCGTGGGACCGACTTCTTTAATGAAACATCCGACACAATTTCGTTTTTTTTTTTTTTTTTTTTTTTTTACGTTATGCAGGCTCGCAACCCACACCTGAACTAACACGAGTCTCATGCGTCTCCGACTCGCTAGCCGGGCCACACTGTTGTACGCTTCCGTCCAAGTGACTCGGAAGGTTGTTCATATAGATTCAAGGTAACCAACTGAACCAAATTTAAATATATTCAATTCGGGAATTTACGCCGGCAAATAATGCAGAAGAAAAAAAAAAAATTGCTACAAGACCCAAACACCAATGCTGACACCCACTTACTGAACTGGGAATTCAAGACGAAACCACCCTCACATTTTCATGTCATTGATAAACAATATCCTACGGAAACAGACCTGATTTGTAGATTTTTAGGCTCGAATGTCCTTCGAATGGTATACACCTCTGCGTTTGGAGACCAGGTCTTCCAGTTCGTAAGCGGCGCCACCTACCAACCTTATTACTCTGGCTTCAATAAACTTCTGTGCAAGTTTAGCCGATAATTTCTTACCGGCGTCACTCAAAATAAAGTTCCTTCGGAACACCGTATCACCTGGTTTAAACAAAGTTAACCGAGCTCGTAAATTGTATCTTTCAGCACTTTTGACAAATGCTTCGGCAGTTAAATCAAGAATTCGAATTCGAATCTTATTAAGATAATCCGGTCGCAGAATCGTTTCACCTGGCTCAAGAAGACTATTCAGTCGTCTCAGCAGTTCATATGACGAACCATGAGTCACCATAGGTATTCCAAACATTGCGTAATACGGGGAACATTGAAGTGTTTGATGCAGGGAACAACGTAGTGCACAAGCGATCTCGCTCAAGTGCAGATCCCATTTAGAATGCTCCTCCTTTAAATAGGCTCTAATACCAGATAAAACACTTCTATTTACCCGTTCAGAAGCGTTAGCTTGAGGTGAATACAACGCTAGTAATGTATGTTTCACTCCGTGCTTCGCCAAGAAATCTTCAAATAGTTTAGACTTAAACTGCGTCCCATTATCGGACACAATAACTTCGGGACAACCAAATACGTGAAAGACATTGGTAGCCAATAGATGACAAATTGGTTCAGCAGTTAGTTTCCGTAAAGGAAACAAAAAGGGATATTTCGTAACATGATCTAATACTACCAGAATAGCGATATTCCCGGCCTTTGAACGAGGATAAGGGCCAAGAATATCGATATATAATCGCTGTCCAATTCGTTCCGTTTTCATCTGGGACACCATGGGAGCACGAAGTGGAACATTAGTCGCTTTGATTTCTTTGCAGGTCTTACAATTTCCTATGTAGGATTTAACCTGGGTATACATGCGAGGCCAATAGTAAAATTTACGAATATTAAACAAGGTTTTTGCTAGACCTCCATGAGATGAGGTAGGAGGATTGTGGGCCCTTGCAATACACTCGTCAGTGTATTCCTCAGGTAACCACAATTTCCAAACCTCACCCTCTGAAGGAATATCAAGATCTAGACAAGCCATTCGTTTATAAACCCGACCAGAAATTACTTTCAGATCAGGCAATGTACCGTCTGCTTCGGTAACCAGATTTACCAACTCCAAATATCGAGAAGTGTTGAAGAAAGGGGAATTAAGATCTAATTCAGGCACTGGACATAGTTCAGAAATGATGTCGACAGAGTCACGTCTTGATAGAGTGTCAGGAACAGTATTTAATTTTCCTTTTCGGTACTCAATATCAAAGACGTAACCCTGCAATTTCAAGCTCCAACGAGCCAATCGACCAGAAAGGTCTTTTTGTTGCATTAACCATTTCAATGAAGCATGGTCAGTTATGATCTTAAAGGCCTGACCCTCGACATACGCTCTAAATTTCTTTACTCCCAGTACGGCGGCTAGACACTCTTTCTCACTAGTTGAGTAATTGCGTTGCGCAGAATTTAGTTTCTTGGACATGTACGCTATGGGATGTTCCATACCGTCCATGTCACACTGCAGTAATACACAGCCTATACCGTCATTACTAGCGTCGCACTGGAGAGTAAAAGGTTTAGTATAGTCGGGGTTTATGAGGACTGGTGCTGATATGAGAGCATTTTTGAGATTTGTAAATGCTCTTTCAGCTTCTGGAGTCCATACGAATTTATTAGAATTTTTCTTCAACAAATCTGATATTGGAGAGGACATAGCAGAGAAATCAGATATAAAACGGCGATAATAACCCGCCATACCCAAGAAGCGTCGAATCTGTTTGGGTGTTCGAGGCGTAGGAAATTCTGATATAGCCTGAGTTTTATCAGGATCAATTTTTAACGTACCACCTCCCACCACATATCCCAAATATTTTACCTCCGCTAAGAGAAACTTACTTTTTTCCACGTTTATCGTCAAGTTCGCACGTCTAAGACACTGGGAGATATCTTCTAACAGTTTCAGATGGGCCTCAAAGGTATCTGTAACTATTAGAAGATCATCCAAGTATACGAAGACGCACGACTTGAGATGTGGAGGAATTACTTGGTCCATCAATTTGGTCATTGTTTGCGGCGCATTGCACAGTCCGAAAGGCATTCTTACGAACTGATACAATGGCCGCCCTGGGACCGTAAAAGCAGTTTTCTCTCGGGAGTGTTTTTCTAACGGTATCTGCCAGAAAGCGTCTTTCAGATCCAAACTGGAAATGAAATTACTTTGTGGCAGACGACTCAAGATCCCATCTATCTGTGGGAGGGGGTAAGCATCCTTCTTAGTAACTGTATTGACCTTTCTACTATCCAAACAAAGACGATTCTTCCCAGGTTTGCGAATTAAGACCACCGGACTTGACCATGGGCTGTTTGAAACCTCTATAATACCCAGAGACAACATCCTATCCAGTTCTTCTCCCATCAGTTTCTCAATGGCGGGCGATATTGGATAGTGTCGTTGCTTGATGGGAGCTGCAGTCCCCACATCAATAACGTGTTCCAACAAATGTGTTCGACCCAGACCCATTTTTGAAAATGATGGTAGAAGCTGAATAGTGTTTTGTAGACGTGTTTGATTGTCCATAGACAATTCTGAAATTCCTGACTCCGTAGTCAAAAATGTAGGTAGGTTAAATATCGGGTTAAACAAACCAAAAGCGTTAAAGAAATCTATACCTAGATATAGATTTTGAGTCAAAGACGGGATAATGAAGACGTCCAGGGTTCTGACTTGGTTCATAAATGAAACCTTTGTTTTTACAAACCCCAAGATCTTCTGTCTTTGGCCATCGGCAGTACGAACTACGGCAGACGAATAAGTCAGAAGGTCTGGAGTCTGTACGATTTCTTTAGCAAAATCACCACCAATTACAGTCAAGGACGCTCCACTATCCAACAGTCCAGTATGTTGTTTACCCAATATTGACACTGTGGCATAAGATCTCACATCGTTGTCCAATTTCACAATAGAGGAAATGGTTTTAGTTTTAAACAAATGACGTTGTTGCCAATAAATACGAGAACGGAGCGCAGAGCGCGATGGAAGTTTCAAAGAGGATAATGCATCGACAAATATGTTTGAGCGTATTTTCAGGTATTCGTTCAATCGTTGTTGGAACGATTTGATTTTGGTCCATAATGGAGGTGGTTCAGTATGATCGGGTGTTCGTTTCAATAATTTCACATTAGTATCATGGGTGGGTACCAGTGTGTCAGAAGCAGTACCTTTAGACTGCGCTGCAGGGGCGTAAAAACTTTCAGCCGGTTCGTTATGGCTTGAATTAACGGCAGGTGGTGGGCTCAAAGAATTATTCAGCAGATTAGAGGTTGAAGCCGAGTTTGAGACTGCATCATAAAGAAATGGATTGGTAGACGACAAAGTTGTAGGAGCGGGAAATAACATATTTTTAGGCTCAGATGAGTCTAGGGTGTGTCCTGGGAGCGAGAAAAGGTGTTGTGATTCTGGCCCCCTCTTCGGTTTCCCCGACAATTATCACAATTAGGACACAACACATTGTCCTTTCCACATCCCCAACAAAACAATCGCTGAGATTCACGACAATCGTGCCACCGATGACCAGGTCGTTTACAGTTCCAACAAATAATTGAACTGCTTATTCGTCCCATATTGGGAGCAGGCTGTATTGCCGCAAGTTCGTTGGATGCAGCTGGTAACGATTCCGTTGGCAACTCGCTAATTTGAATTTGTGGAAATTCACGATCTAAATCCACCTCAGACACCGGTCTAGACGGTCTAATGTTATAATCTCGCGGTCTGGTCGTTGACTCGGCCCATAATTTTTCGCGATCACGGCAGAGCTGGCGCAGATGGTCTAGTCCATAAATGGTGACATATAGCAGTTCCCTCCTGATTTCTAATCGTAGGTTATTTCGAATCAGTGAAAGCAATTCGGCATCCGACATCGGGACTCTTAACTTATCTGCCAGTCGATAAATTGACTGTAAGAATTCATCAAATAATTCGGTGGGCCGCTGTTTCCTGGCCCTCATCCGCTCCTTTACCTCTTCGTCCGTCTGCCTGTCTTGAAATTCTATTCGAAGAGCATGACATAAGTCAGTCCAAATAAGCTGTCGGTTCTGGCGAAAATATCTCCAGAACCAATCAGCGGCACGATCTGTGAACAACAGGTACAGACAGCGGGTGATAATAGTAAAATCGTTATTTAAACACATCTCTGTCAGCCGCTCTATTCTGAAGATGAACGCTTCAACATCCAGACCATCGGGTCTGCCTGAGAACGTTACGTTCCAATTTCTAACTGTGGTAGAGTGCTGATCGAGATGTGTTCGTATTCTAGCTGGAGCAAGAGCAGGATGAGGTTCAGCAAACATTGGTGGTACTGGTACATTAGTTTGTACAAACGCATTTACTGGCGTATAATTTGAATGAACCGATTGATGTCTCGGGGTGGTGGGCGAGATTACATTATGCGCTAGGGGTAGTAACACTTCAGGTGCTGGAGCACGTGATTGCATCATTGAGTGATTAATTCTCGAAATTTCCTGATCGATGTGAGCATTTACTGCTTCCTGAAAACCTTGATCTTCCGCTGCAGCGGCACCATATATGGGAGATCGTTGAACTATATTCACTCGCACTTCATCGGCGAGTCGAGATGGTGGAAGACGGTTTGCCAAAGGCGTGGACGAGGGCTGATTTCCGGTACTGGAACGACGTTGCCAACCTGCGGTAACAGATCGAGTCACAGGTCGCGGTGGGGGTGGCACTATTGTATAATTATTCTTATCTATCCCTCGAGGCAACCTCTGTAATTCTGCACGCTCACAAGCGGCTCGACAAATTGGGCAGGTGTGATTCTGCAACAACCAGTCGTTGAGGCAGATGTCATGAAAGAGATGGTTACACCGAGTGAGAAGTTTTACGTCGGCCGGCACTATTTCGTGTTGACAAACAGCACAAGAGCTGGACCTATCCAGAACGTCCATCTTATCAGTGGCAGACATTATGAATACTCAAACCGCCGCACAGGACCAGATCAATAAATGCACGTATATGGAGAGCGAAACGAAAATTATTACACTATCGATGTGAACGTTGAATCCAAATAAACAATTCAATTATCAACAGAAAAGATTATTTTATTCCAATATTTGAGTACTATGAATATATTTTAAAGCAGAATTTTTAAAAAAAAAATTATATGGAAATTTAGCGATTCAAACCTCAAACAGCTACGCAATGTCTGACCAATTCGTCAATTATATTAAATAAGATTTATTATTGTCTTGATATTATTTCACTACTATTTACAATTGTTTTCCAAGATGCTGATATATGAACAGAACAATAAAAAATAAACGGTGAGATTCGAGAGAAAATAAGTAGACTACAAATATGGCAGAAGATGGCAATTACGAAAATACTACTGTGTTTTGTATCTGACTTGACTAAACAAGGTAAAAATTGTACTGTGAGAGAAAACAAGTATACTAAAATATGGCAGAAGATGACAATTATATGAACTTTCCAGACCCAATTCCGGGCAGATCTGGGGGTTCCCGAGTCGCGGAAACAAGTGATGTGCAATTACCGTTGAGGTAATAATACAAAAAAAAATAGTCAGTATTACGCCACTGGTAAGGCAAGACTAATCTTAAAACTAACAATAGCAAATTATAACTAACATGCAATAAAAAAAATTTTGAGACTTAATACTACTTTACTTAATAATTTTTCTTTTTTTTTTTTTTTTTTTTTATTTATTTATTTTGAAGGGATCAAAAGAAACTTAGCCGTATTCCCAATTCTGGAATTTATAAATTTGGGGTAGTATAAAATTAGAGGAGTCAAACAAAAACTCACGGTTTGGATGCCGAAGTGTGCCACCCAATAAAAAAACAACCCTAATACCATAAGCTAATATTAAGGACACACCCGGAACTTTAAGGGTCAATTTGATCCCTTCAAGAATTCTTCGTAAGATTAATCTTGGCTGCTGACTCTCTTGATGATAAATTTTGTGTTATATTTTTTTGTTGTTTCTTGATTGTCTCCCAATTTTACTTTATAAGTTGACTTTTTAAAATTTGTCTTGATTTCAAAATATTTCTTGACTTTGAAATATAACTTGACTTTTAAATTACGCTTAATTTTTAAATTTTTCTTGGCTATTAGTTCCTAAAAACGGAGAAAGAAAAGAATTAGCATCTAAAAATATCAGCCGTTTTATCTTAATATCTATATAAGAATTTTTTTTTGTTTTTTTTTTTTTTCATTTATTTCTTTCCAAATATTTATTTACTTATTTATTCAAATATTTATTTATTCAAATATTTATTTATTTTTTTAATAAATAATTATTTAATTATCTTTCTTAATACATATTTATTTATCAATTTATTTATTTATCTATTTTTTTAATAAATATTTATTTATCGACGACGGACGGACGGACCAATCACGGGGGGAGTTCATCACACCCGGGGTTGAAGGTGGTGACCGCCGATCTTTCTCATTTTGCTTTGTGGTTTTTTTATGCTTTTACTTTGGGACCAATGAAAATTGAAAGTGTTCTACGTTAAAAGGATGGGAAGTGGAAAAGGATAGGGAACAAGACGGGATGAATAAGGATGGGAGAAGGGAGGGTGAGACAGGAATAAGGTGGGGTATGTGCTGGTAGTGCCTCACCCAGCTGACGAGTGCTGATGGGATGGTCAGAAGATAAAATCCCCTGCACCACCATTCTATCAACAACACTCGGCAGCTGCGATCCACGCCACCCACACATACGGTAAGGTGCTGTGGCAGAGGTGGACCAGTTACACATCAGCATGACAGCCGAGCGAAATCTTCCCTCGACAGCGGGCCAATGCTGTCTTGGAAGAACTTCCTCGGTATCACCCGATGAGAACCAGCACACCTCAACCACAGGGAAGCTAGTATTGCCGGGAGGGGTCGCTAACGTTAGGCAATAGTAGCGCAGGTTGGGCTCTGAGGACCCCGCAAACCCGAAGCCTGACCAGGTGACCAGACTCGGACGAGGTTTGGCGTATACACCAAACCACGTCGTTCTAGGTCTGGCACCTGAGACACCTTCGGCCTTTGAGACGTCTCCAGAAACCCACCCCGTAACTAGGGTCCGTGGGGTTGTAATGCCCATTGAGAATAATTCCGAAAAATTATTCTCACCCATGCGTTTTAAAAAAAAAAACAAAAAAGGAGAATATTAGCTGGAGGCGTAGGGACGCAACTCCCCATCAAAGTACAGTCTGAGGAATCTCAGACTTCCTTTGCTCCTGCGCGTTTGAAGCAGGGAATTGCTTCTACGCCGCCAGAGTCTTTACTATTGTTTTGGTGGAAAAGAAAGTTAATTTTGAAGAAAAATTTTAAAAAAAAATTTTTCGAATTTTTTTTGAAATTATGGAGGGACTCCTCCAGAGTCCTACATCGCTGTAGGGACCCTTAGAGAAGCCCCACGTTGGGCGCCAATTTGTAATGAAGCGCTTTCTTATTGGCGAACCAATAAGAAGGACATAGCAGGAAGCGTACCTAGCGAGATTGATTTTCAAGCCCCAAACTAGCTTCAGACCATGGGAACGATAAAGTAACCCTGCTACTTCAGCACAAATACAGACATGTACGCTATTCACGAAAATCTGCAGAAATGGAAAGGAATACAAGTGGAAAAACGAAGACTCTGGCGACCCCATTGGCGAAAGACCCACGATCAACACGTCCAACCCCTACGTTCACTCACATATGCCCACACACACACACTCCCACACGCACACACACACACACACACGCTCACACATACACACACACACACTCTCACACCCCCTTATCATTATGGCCGTAATAATGAAATAAATTTACTCACCCCATGATTAAACCCCGTCCTCCTATTCGAATTCCATCAGCCCTCCATCAGTGATGATTCATCCAACAGAAAATTGACGAATAATCCACTGGTGCGTGAACAATTCAGCAACAATAGCAAATAAGTGGTGTAAATAATGAGTTGAAACTCCGATAGTATCAGCAAAAAATTGTATATGAATAATCAGTTGCAATAATCAAACTTTAGTAAAAATGTTGCGTTGAAAATACGATAATATCAGCAAAAATTGTATATATATAAATAATCCGTTGAAATAATCAAACTTTGGTAAAAATGTTACGTTGAAAATACGATAGTATCAACAGAAATTGTATGGTGATAATCAGTTGAAATAATCAGAATTTGGCAAATATGTTGCGTTGAAAATACAATAATATCAGCATAAATCGTATATAAATAATCCGTTGAAATGATCAGAATTTAGTAAAAATGTTGCGTGGAAAATACGATAATATCAGCATAAATTGTATATAAATAATCCGTTGAAATAATCAAACTTTGGTAAAAATGTTACGTTGAAAATACGATAGTATCAACAGAAATTGTATGGTGATAATCAGTTGAAATAATCAGAATTTGGCAAATATGTTGCGTTGAAAATACAATAATATCAGCATAAATCGTATATAAATAATCCGTTGAAATGATCAGAATTTAGTAAAAATGTTGCGTGGAAAATACGATAATATCAGCATAAATTGTATATAAATAATCCGTTGAAATAATCAAACTTTGGTAAAAATGTTACGTTGAAAATACGATAATATCAGCATAAATCGTATATAAATAATCCGTTGAAATAACCGAAATGTAGAAAAAATGTTGCGTTGCAAACACGATAATATCAGCAAGAATTGTATATAAATAATCCGTTGAAATAATCAAACTTTAGTAAAAATGTTGCGTTGAAAATACGATAATATCAGCAAAAATTGTATATATATAAATAATCCGTTGAAATAATCAAACTTTGGTAAAAATGTTACGTTGAAAATACGATAGTATCAACAGAAATTGTATGGTGATAATCAGTTGAAATAATCAGAATTTGGCAAATATGTTGCGTTGAAAATACAATAATATCAGCATAAATCGTATATAAATAATCCGTTGAAATTGATCAGAATTTAGTAAAAATGTTGCGTGGAAAATACGATAATATCAGCATAAATTGTATATAAATAATCCGTTGAAATAATCAAACTTTGGTAAAAATGTTACGTTGAAAATACGATAATATCAGCATAAATCGTATATAAATAATCCGTTGAAATAACCGAAATGTAGAAAAAATGTTGCGTTGCAAACACGATAATATCAGCAAGAATTGTATATAAATAATCCGTTGAAATAATCAAACTTTAGTAAAAATGTTGCGTTGAAAATACGATAATATCAGCAAAAATTGTATATATATAAATAATCCGTTGACATAATCAAACTTTGGTAAAAATGTTACGTTGAAAATACGATAATATCAACAGAAATTGTATGGTGATAATCAGTTGAAATAATCAGAATTTGGTAAATGTGTTGCGTTGAAAATACGATAATAACAGCATAAATCGTATATAAATAATCCGTTGAAATGATCAGAATTTAGTAAAAATGTTGCGTAGAAAATACGATAATATCAGCATAAATTGTATATAAATAATCCGTTGACATAACCAAGATTTGGTAAAAATGTTGCGTTGGAACAAGGTACGGTAAGAACAGCCAAAACTTTGCTACAAATAATGCGTTGAAGCAAATGGCAGTAGCACCAATTTTATATTAACGATGCGTTGAAACAATTTCGCGATTCCGCAATTTATAATATGCATAATTCAATCATTCCGTATACTAAATGTGAACCAAGATGGCCATTTAATATCATAAAAAAAAATATAACCACAAATTCAACAAAACGGCATATTCTAGAATCCGTACACTAGAGTGATCGATTGGCGTATGTTCATCATTGTGGATTGTGACCTTCCAATTAATAACACATGAATTTATTATCCGAAAAATGGATTTTGATTATATTCAATACAAGTTTAAATTTAAATTCAAAAAAAAAACACAACAGTTTCTTGGATAATTACTTACATTAGATTGTAATAAATGAATAGCAACAACTAACTGACCTTCCGTATGTTACAAACTTTTAATTGATTGCAATCACAAAACATTTATATAATTTTTTTTCTTATGGTAATTAATTCTTCTTTTCTTTCTTACGGCACAATTTATTATCCGTAAAAAGAATTTTGATTATATTCAATACAAGTTTAAATTTAAATTTAGAAACAAAAACAACAGTTTCTTGGATAATTACTTACATTACGTTGTAATAAATAAATAGCAACAACTAACTGACCTTCCGTTTGTTACAAATTTTTAATTGATTGCAATCACAAACATTTATATAATTTTTTTCTTATGGAAATTAATTCTTTTTTTGTTACTTTCGTACGGCACAAACAGATAATATTTTTTTTCTTTGATAACTTTACACTCACAATTTTTTTGTTTTAATTGGACACGTACATTTTGACTAAATAAATTAAATAAATTACGCTTATATCAATTAAGCTAATACTAGATTTTATCACTTAATTTTTTTAAAAAAAATCGATTTAAATAGCGCACCGGACATGCAATCATAATCTGGATGAAATTTTTATATCCATCGACTGAATGCCACGAGAGATGTCAAACAACTCACAATGTAATAATGAGAGTCTTCGTCTCCGTCGAAATTAAAACTAAGAGACCAATAGACGTACAGTGGCCTAATATATAGCAAAATTTTTGTCTCGAAAAAACTCGAATACGATGTTTTGGAAATTAATTTCCATCAAGTTTCAATTGTTGGGAATTTTTCAAAATTATACTAAACCGTTCGTTATTTGATACTATTGCACAACGACAAGGTTGTAACACAAAATATTTCCGACCCATCAACAACATTCACCATTGAATTCAAAATGAATCAAATGCAAGTTCAATTGGTGTTATGGCGTTTAGATACTGCAAACTACAATACAAAATCACATTATAGTGAAACGGAAAAATTATTTTGAAAGAAAATAAGACAATAGAATGTTTAACAAAAACGAGATATTAAATCTTTGAATGTTGATGACTGAAAAAAATACGCACAGCCGACTTAGGGTTTAAAAAAAATTAATTGTTCAATTACGGTTGATGTTAGAGAATTCATACTTTTAGTAGTTTATTGAATGTAACCATAGCTCGCGTCAATTTTAGGGTGTTGTAAAATTAAATTCTGATTAAAGTTTAGCGGTTATACGGATGATGATTAAAGAAAATTATCAATTAATTCAAATTAACCAATACTATATTATATTAATGAATAAATAAATCAGGGTAATTAGTGCCATTTTCCCTCTCCTATACGTCCGTCCACCTATTGCAGATTTAGTCAGATTTTAAGAAATATAAGGAAACTATGGGTTAAGGAAACTACATGAAATATGACTATTGATGACGAAGGGATGAGAATCTATTACAAGTGGTACAGATTAATATAAGGAACAACAACTAAGGAAACTGCGACTGTAATACACTGCGTTCTGACATTATGCCAGACTATCCATTACAATCACTCAATGATGCAATCACGTGCTCCAGCACCTGAAGTGTTGTTACCTCTAGCACCAATTGCAGTATCACCCACCACCCCGCGTCATCCATCGGTTCATTCAAATTATACGCCAGTAAATGCGTTTGTGCAAAATAATGTACCAGTACCACCAATGTTTGCTGAACCTCATCCTGCTCTTGCTCCAGCTAGAATACGAACACATCTCGATCAGCACTCTACCACAGTTAGAAATTGGAACGTAACGTTCTCAGGCAGACCCGATGGTCTGGATGTTGAAGCATTCATCTTCAGGATAGAGCGGCTGACAGAGATGTGTTTAAATAGCGATTTTTCTATTGTTACCCGTTGTCTGTACCTGTTGTTCACCGATCGAGCAGCTGATTGGTTCTGGAGATATTTTCGCCAGAACCGACAGCTTATTTGGACTGACTTATGTCATGCTCTGCGAATAGAATTTCGGGACCGGCAGACGGACGAAGAGATAAAGGAGCGGATGAGGGCCAGGAAACAGCGGCCCACTGAATTGTTTGACGAATTCTTACAATCAATTTATCGACTGGCGGATAAACTTCGAGTACCGATGTCGGACGCAGAGTTATTATCCTTGATACGCAACAATTTACGATTGGAAATTAGGAGGGAACTACTTTATGTCACCGTTTATGGTCTGGAACATCTGCGCCAGCTCTGCCGTGATCGCGAAAAATTATGGGCCGAGTCAATAATCAGACCGCGAGATTATATCAGTAGACCATCTAGACCGGTGTCAGAAGTAGACTTGGTTAGTGAATTCTCACAAATTCAAATTAGCGAAATGCCAACTGAATCGCTACCAATTGCATCCAACGAACTCGCGGCAATACAGCCCGCCCCTAATATGAGACGAATAACCAGTTCAACTATTTGTTGGAACTGTAAACGACCTGGTCACCGGTGGCACGATTGTCGTGAATCACAGCGTTTGTTTTGTTGGGGATGTGGGAAGGATGATGTATTGTGTCCTAATTGTGAAAATTGTCGGGGAAACCGAAGGGGGGGCCAGAATCCCAACACCTCTTCTCGCTCCCAGGACACCTCTTAGACCCATCTGAGCCTAAAAATAGTTTGTCTCCTGATCCTTCAAATATTTCATCAACTAGTCCCAATAACCTATTAGTGCACAATACAATGTTGAACCGAGCTTCAACATCCAATTTGATAGAACACTCTTGGAATACTCTACCTGTAAGTATTTCAAACAGAGACGAAACAGATAATAATTCCATTATCGTCACCCCTGAAACACCGATTACAAATGCGACTTTTAATGATTTGGTATCCACCCATGATATCAATGTAACATTATTGAAACGAACACCCGCTCATACTGAACCACCTCCATTATGGACCAAAATCAAATCGTTCCAACAACGATTGAACGAATACCTGAAAATACGCTCAAACCTATTTGTCGGTTCATTATCATCTTTGAAACTTCCATCGCGCTCTGCGCTCCGTTCTCGTATTTATTGGCAACAACGTCATTTGTTTAAAACTAAAACCATTTCCTCCATAGTGAAATTGGCCAACGATGTGAGATCTTATGCCACCGTGTCAATATTGGGTAAACAACATACTGGACTGTTGGATAGTGGAGCGTCCTTGACTGTAATTGGTGGTGATTTTGCTAAGGAAATCGTGCAAACCCCAGACCTTCTGACTTATTCATCTGCGGTAGTCCGTACTGCAGATGGCCAAAGGCAGAAGATCTTGGGTTTGATAAGAACCAAGATTTCATTTATGAACCAAGTCAGAACCTTGGATGTCTACATTATCCCGTCTTTGACACAGAATCTATACTTGGGTATTGATTTCTTTAACGCGTTTGGCTTATTTAACCCGTTGTTTAATCTACCTACATTACCGACTACGGAGTCAGTGCTATCCGAGTTGTCTATGGACGATCAAGCCCGTCTACAAAACACTGTTCAGCTTCTACCATCATTTTCAAAAATGGGTCTGGGTCGAACACATTTGTTGGAACACGTTATTGATGTGGGGACTGCAGCTCCCATCAAGCAACGACACTATCCAATTTCGCCCGCCATTGAGAAACTGATGGGAGAAGAACTGGATAGGATGTTATCTCTGGGTATTATAGAGGTTTCTAACAGTCCTTGGTCGAGTCCCGTGGTCTTAATTCGCAAACCTGGGAAGAATCGTCTTTGTTTGGATAGTAGAAAGGTCAATACAGTTACTAAGAAGGATGCTTACCCCCTCCCACAGATAGATGGAATCTTGAGTCGGCTGCCACAAAGTAATTTCATCTCCAGTTTGGATCTGAAAGACGCTTTCTGGCAGATACCGTTAGAAAAACACTCCCGAGAGAAAACTGCTTTTACGGTCCCAGGGCGGCCATTGTATCAGTTCGTAAGAATGCCTTTCGGACTGTGCAATGCGCCGCAAACAATGACCAAATTGATGGACCAAGTAATTCCTCCACATCTCAAGTCGTGCGTCTTCGTATACTTGGATGATCTTCTAATAGTTACACATACCTTTGAGGCCCATCTGAAACTGTTAGAAGATATCTCCCAGTGTCTTAGACGTGCGAACTTGACGATAAACGTGGAAAAAAGTAAGTTTCTCTTGCCGGATGTAAAATATTTGGGATATGTAGTGGGAGGTGGTAAGCTAAAAATTGATCCTGATAAAACGCAAGCTATTTCTGAATTTCCTACACCGCGTACGTCCAAACAGATTCGACGATTCCTGGGTATGGCGGGTTATTATCGCCGTTTTATATCCGATTTCTCTGCTATGTCCTCTCCTATATCAGATTTGTTGAAGAAAAATTCTAATAAATTCGTATGGACACCAGAAGCTGAGATAGCATTTATAAATCTCAAAAATGCTCTCATATCAGCACCAGTCCTCATAAACCCCGACTATACTAAACCTTTTACTCTCCAGTGCGACGCTAGTAATGACGGTATAGGCTGTGTATTACTTCAGCGTGACATGGACGGTATGGAACATCCCATAGCGTACATGTCCAAGAAACTAAATTCTGCGCAACGCAATTACTCAACTAGTGAGAAAGAGTGTCTAGCCGCCGTACTGGGAGTAAAGAAATTTAGAGCGTATGTCGAGGGTCAGGCCTTTAAGATCATAACTGATCATGCTTCATTAAGATGGTTAATGCAACAAAAAGACCTTTCTGGTCGATTGGCTCGTTGGAGCTTGAAATTGCAGGGTTACGTCTTTGATATTGAGTACCGAAAAGGAAAATTAAATACTGTTCCTGACACTCTATCAAGACGTGACTCTGTCGACATCATTTCTGAACTATGTCCAGTGCCTGAATTAGATCTTAATTCCCCTTTCTTCAACACTTCTCGATATTTGGAGTTGGTAAATCTGGTTACCGAAGCAGACGGTACATTGCCTGATCTGAAAGTAATTTCTGGTCGGGTTTATAAACGATTGGCTTGTCTAGATCTTGATATTCCTTCAGAGGGTGAGGTCTGGAAATTGTGGTTACCTGAGGAATACACTGACGAGTGTATTGCAAGGGCCCACAATCCTCCTACCTCATCTCATGGAGGTCTAGCAAAAACCTTGTATAACATTCGTAAATTTTACTATTGGCCTCGTATGTATACCCAGGTTAAATCTTACATAGGAAATTGTAAGACCTGTAAAGAAATCAAAGCGACTAATGTTCCACTTCGTGCTCCCATGGTGTCCCAAATGAAAACAGAACGAGTTGGACAGCGATTATATATCGATATTCTTGGCCCTTATCCTCGTTCAAAGGCCGGGAATATCGCTATCCTTGTAGTATTAGATCATGTTACTAAATATCCATTTTTATTTCCTTTACGGAAGCTAACCGCTGAACCAATTTGTCATCTATTGGCTACCAATGTCTTTCACGTATTTGGTTGTCCCGAAGTTATTGTGTCCGATAATGGGACGCAGTTTAAGTCTAAACTATTTGGAGATTTCTTGGCGAAGCACGGAGTGAAACATACATTACTAGCGCTATATTCACCTCAAGCTAACGCTTCGGAACGGGTAAATAGAAGTGTTTTATCTGGTATTAGAGCCTATTTAAAGGAGGAACATTCTAAATGGGATATGCACTTGAGCGAGATCGCTTGTGCACTACGTTGTTCCCTGCATCAAACACTGAAATGTTCCCCATATTACGCAATGTTTGGAATACCTATGGTGACTCATGGTTCGTCCTATGAACTGCTGAGACGATTGAATAGTCTTCATGATCCAGGTGAAACGATTCTGCGACCTGATTATCTTAATAAGATTCGAATTCGAATTCTTGATTTAACTGCCGAAGCATTTGTCAAAAGTGCTGAAAGATACAATTTACGAGCTCGAATAACTTTGTTTAAACCAGGGGATACGGTGTTCCGAAGGAACTTTATCTTGAGTGACGCCGATAAGAAGTTATCTGCTAAACTCGCACAGAAGTTTATTGAGACCAGAGTAATAGGGTTGGTAGGTGGTTCCGCCTACGAACTGGAGGACCTGGTTTCTAAACGTAGAGGTGTTTATCACTCCAAGGACATTCGTGCCTAACATCGGCAATAATTTTTTTTCTGTCAGTATGATAGTAACTTACGTGCGTGTTTCACCGCCATGGTAAGTCAAGATTATCGACGACCATAAAGTATGAGGGTAGTTTCATCGTGAATTCACAGTTCAGTGAGTGTGTATCAACTTTGGTGTTCGAGTCTTGGTTCAAAATTTTTTTGTGTAGACTATTTGCCAGCGAAAATACCGTGATCGAATGTATTGAATGTGCCTCAATTAGTTGCTTTGAACCTATGTGAACGGCTTTTTTTCTCAGCCTTCAGAGTCACTGGGACGGAAGCGTACAACAGTGTGGCCCGGCTAGCTCAGTCGGAGAAGTATGAGACTCGTGTTAGTTCAGGTGTGGGTTGCGAGCCTGCATAACGCAAAGACGAAATTGTGTCGGACGTTTCATTAAAGGAGTCGGTCCAATGGTGTTTTTTTTTCTTTTCGATCTATAGCAGATTGAATAAATTTTTTTTTGTGACTTTAGAGTCTCGGGAACCCCCAGATCTGCCCGAAATTGGGTCTGGAAGAAGTTAGTTATCCACCGCTTGCAATAGAGTAGAATACTGATTTTATCGATACCCCTCCCAAAAGTTTTTTATATTTTTAGATACTTTGTTACTTTGTTTCTGCTAAGACTGAGTTTGTAATACTGATCGCATTGATTGCTAATCTGTGGTACGTCGAGGTGCTTCACCAAGCTAATATGTATATGCAAGGTCTATTGGCGACCAGCCTATGCCTTTTTCAACTTCCTTTTGGTCGTAGGTGTTCGTCCAAAAAGCACTTGTTCTGTAATGGATAGTCTGGGATAACATAGTATATTATGGTCGCAGTTTCCTTAAGTGTTGTTCCTTATATTAATCGGTACCACTTGTAATAGATTCTCATCCCTTCGTCATCAATAGTCATATTTCATGTAGTTTCCTTAACCCATAGTTTCCTTATGTTTCTCAAAATCTACTAAATCTGCAATAGCCGGACAAACGTATGGGAGAAAGAAAATTACACTAATTACCTTGAATTATTTATTCATTGATATAACACAATATTGGTTAATTTGAATTAATTAATAATTTTCCTTAATCATCATCCGTATAATCACTAAAAATTAATCAGAATTTAATCTTACAACGCACTAAAATTGACGCGCGTTGTGCTTCCATTCGATTGTCCTCGCCTTACTACTTGAGTTTGAACTTTTTTTGTTTCAAAACACAAACCGTAATGAAATAACGAAATTCTCAAAACCTCACAACAGCTACGTGTATTTTGCTCCCAATCGTCAACATACAACGAATTACTATTTCTGCTTGGTTAAACATTTGATTTGACTTTGTATGAGTGTTTTGCTTTAAACAATCCTTCCGTGATTGATCTGAACTTCACGGTATTGATATTGCAGAATGTAGTTATTAAATGTCTAAACATCACTACATTGATCGAATCGGTATTTGATTCATTTTGAATTCAATTATACGTGTTATGAAAGTGTCGGAAATATTGGGGATCCCAACCTTATTTTTAGTACAATATTATCAAGTAGCAAACGGTTTTGTGAACTATAATAAGTTCCCAATAATTTGAAAATCTGATGTAAATTAATTATCTCTCATCTAAATACTTTATTCGAGTTATTGCGAGATTAAAAATTTGACTATATAATGAGCACGGGAACTTATTCTCTCGCTTAGTTCAATTAGCGATTCACATAGTACTCGCGCAATCTATTACATTGGCATTATGTTGTTGCATTTTTGACGTTCAAGTTAAAAATTCTAATTATCCGTGCGGGACATGGATATCGTTTTTCTGATTCATGTGCTATTAATTTTCAATTTGTTCAGTGTTAGTTGTTATAGCTTAAATAAAATTTTATTGTGTGATTTAGTGTAATTAGGGAGACTTGCTACCTCTAATATTAAATAATACAACCATTGTGCAAGTGGATCTGCTGAGGTTGAGATAGCGGTAGAATTAGCGGAAAGCGGTTTGTTTAGAATGCCGTGATTAAAAAGGTAAAGAATCATGTATAATTGCTTGTCTCATAGTAAATTAGAACAAACAAATTGAAAATTGCTCAGTGAACGAAACTGAACATACCTAGATGTTTCGTAATAAATTTGACACAAATAATATTAGTGAAAACCTGTAAATTCTTGTATGCTTGTTAGTAAATGTAAATACTAATTTATTTAGTGAAAAGAACTGTAAATTTTGTTATGATTCATAGTAAATGCATGTAGTAATTTATTTAGTGAAAAGAACTGTAAATTCTGTTATAATTCATAGTAAATGTAAATAGTAATTCATTTAGTGAAAAGAACTGTAAATTTTGTTATGATTCATAGTAAATGCATGTAGTAATTTATTTAGTGAAAAGAACTGTAAATTCTGTTATAATTCATAGTAAATGTAAATAGTAATTCATTTAGTGAAAAGAACTGTAAATTCTGTTATGATTCATAGTAAATGTAAATATTGATTGATTTAGTGAAAAGAACTGTAAGTTCTGTTATGATTCATAGTAAATGTATATATGAAAGTTGTCTGGTGAGCAACCGTAAATTCATGCTTGGTTAATAGTATAAGTAAAATATTACTAGTTCCATAAAATCAACTAATAAACCTGTAATTTAGTGTTTGTTCAGAAATAATTTAAAAAAACAAGGGGAATCAGACGAAAACGGCTCTGGTTCAGTACAAGATTGTAAAATGTTACTTGTTTAGAATATCGCTAAATTAATGCTTGATTTAATAATAAAAAGAAGAGAATAATAACTGTTTTGATTATCGCCTTGGTCGATAGGGAATACGAAAAGCTGAAAGTATTGAGGGCGGGAGCGAAAGAATCAACCTAAAGGAAATTTGAATTTATCTATGGGTATCTTCAACATGACATTTGAATCAAATTTTTGCTATTTCAACGCAACTTTCCTGGAAGTGTCTTTGTTATTACTGCCATATTGATATAGAGTTTTTTTTTGGTTATTGCCACCGTATAGCCACGCATTATTTATATACCGTTCTTGCTGATAATATCGTGTTTTCTACACAACATTTTTACCATATTTTGGCTATTACAACTGATTATTTATATACCAGTTTTTTTTTGCTGATACTATCGTATGTTCAACGCAGCATTTTTACAAAATTTTGGGATATTGCAACTGGTTATTCGTATACAATTTTTGCTGATATCATCGTATTTTCAACGCAACCTTTTTACAATCTTTTGGGATATTGCAACAGATTATTTATGTAAAATCTTTGCTGATATTATCGTATTTTCAACGCAGCATTTTTACAAAATTTCGGAATATTGCAACTGATTATTTATATACCAGTTTTTTTTGCTGATAATATCGTATTTTCATCGCAACAATTTTACCAAGTTTTGGATGTTAACACCGTATTGCAACGTATCATTTACATACAATATTTGTTGATACTACCATTTTTTTTCAACGCAACATTCTTACCAAGTTTTGGCTATTTACAACGGATTATTTATATACAATTTTTGCTGATATTGTCGTATTTTCAAAGCAACATTTTTACAATATTTCGGGATATTTCAACTGATTATTTATATACAATTTTTGCTGATATTACCGTATTTTCAAAGCAACATTTTTACAATATTTTGGGATATTTCAACTGATTATTTATATACAATTTTTGGCTGATATTACCGTATCTCCAACGCAACATTTTTACAATAGTTCGGGATATTTCAACTGATTATTTATATACAATTTTTGCTGATATTGACATATTTTCAACTCCATATTTACACCAACTTGTTTGCTATTGCTGCCAAATTGTCCACGCACCAGTGGATCATTCGTACATTTATTTTTTTGTAATACCACACCTGTTGGATGAATCATCACTAATGGAGGGCTAAGGCCGAAGACCTTTGACGACTGGAGGATTAATCATGGGGTGAGTGGACTTGTTTTATTTCCTTTATATTTTTTTTATGTCATTTTATTTGTTGTCTAACTTAGAAGTGTGAATGTGTGGGCGAACGTTAGTGTGCGTGAAGTGTGAGTGTGTGAGCGTCTGAGAGTGATTGTGAGGGGTTGGACGTGGTGATCGTGGGTCTTTCGCCAATGGGGTCGCCAGAGTCTCCTTTTTTCACACTTGCATTTTTTTCTCCATTTCTGTAAATTTTAGTAAATAGCGTACATTTCTGTATTTGTGCTGAAGTAGCAGGGTTACTTTATCGTTCCCATGGGCCGAAGCTAGTTTGGGGCTTGAAAATCAATCTCGCTAGGTACGCTTCCTGCTATGTCCTTCTCATTGGTTCGCCAATGAGAAAGCGCTTCATTACAATGGAATAATGGAATAGGACGTCTGTTCTATTTTCAATTGGTTTTTAGATCAAGACGTAATGATTAATAGAAGCAGTTGGGGGCATTAGTATTACGGTGCGAGAGGTGAAATTCGTGGACCGTCGTAAGACTAACATAAGCGAAAGCATTTGCCAAAGATGTTTTCATTAATCAAGAACGAAAGTTAGAGGTTCGAAGGCGATCAGATACCGCCCTAGTTCTAACCATAAACGATGCCAGCTAGCAATTGGATGTAGCTACTCCTATGGCTATTTCAGTAGCTCTTCGGGAAACCAAAGCTTTTGG
>OY856186.1:137205435-137231250 GCA_963693315.1 Diogma glabrata
TTTTCAACTTTCCCTCACGGTACTTGTTCGCTATCGGTCTCATGGTTATATTTAGTTTTAGATGGAGTTTACCACCCACTTAGTGCTGCACTATCAAGCAACACGACTCTAAGGAGATATCTTCTTATACACAATAATAGTCACTACGGGCCTGGCACCCTCTATGGGTAAATAGCCCCATTCAAGATGGACTTGGACGTAAAATTGAATGTATAAGATAAAAGATACTCCAGCACATTGAATGACCAATTTATCCATTATAGATAAAAGGACTTAATGCTGAACTTTTCCTATTTCGCTCGCCGCTACTCAAGGAATCTTAGTTAATTTCTTTTCCTCTCCTAATTAATATGCTTAAATTCAGGAGGTAATCACACATGAATTGAGGTCGCAATAAAATTTTTAATGTTATTATATAATATATCATTACAAAACGAAATAGTTCACATTCTCAATATTTAAAATAAAATAATGACTGATGTTGAACAAAAAGCACATTTTATAATTTTATATAATAAACATTTTATTATAAATAATATAAATTATACATCATTGTACATCATATATTATTATTATTCCTGAATTATAGTATTATAACCATAAAACAGCATTAGTTTTATTAAAAACAGTTTATTTAGCTTATATAAACGACCCTCAACCATATGTGGTCCAGCAGCATATATATGTTATATATTTATACTTGAGCATGGACCGCAATATGCGTTCAAAATGTTGATGTTCATGTGTCCTGCAGTTCACATAACTTCACGCAGTTTGCTGCGTTCTTCATCGACCCATGAGCCTAGTGATCCCCCGTTAAGAGTTATTCATTATTTTTTTTTCATATAGCTATAAATTTTATTCAATTTTATATTGAAAATAGCACGAATTTAGTTATTCAGCAATGCTGAGCGCATTTTCAATGGTAATTTTCATTTTTGGATTATTAAATCAATAATGATCCTTCCGCAGGTTCACCTACGGAAACCTTGTTACGACTTTTACTTCCTCTAAATAAACAAGTTCGGTCAACTTTGGTGAAACTACCACAACACAGTTATATGTCACGGCGATCACCTCTGAGGACCTCACTAACATATTCAATCGGTAGTAGCGACGGGCGGTGTGTACAAAGGGCAGGGACGTAATCAATGCGAGCTTATGACCCGCACTTACTGGGAATTCCAGGTTTAGGTGAACAGTTTCAGTCCACAATCCCAACCACGAAGGTGGTTCAGCGGTTTACCCAGTCTTTTAAGACCAGGAAGACACGTTGATACCTTCATTGTAGCGCGCGTGCAGCCCAGGACATCTAAGGGCATTACTGACCTGTTATTGCTCAATCTCATTATTGCTAGACGCAATTTGTCCATTTAAGAAGCAAGTGTCCTGTTCAGACAAACCGCCAGGTATGGCTCCATCCATATGATAACTTAAACTTATTACAACAATACTCCGAAAAGTATAGAGAATAGAGGAATAACCACATATAGAGTTTCAACACCATAACCCTGCCGGCATCTAGTTAAGAAATTTGAGTCTCGTTCGTTATCGGAATTAACCAGACAAATCACTCCACGAACTAAGAACGGCCATGCACCACCAGCCATAGATTCGAGAAAGAGCTATTAATCTGTCTTACTCGTTTATGTTCGGACCTGGTAAGTTTTCCCGTGTTGAGTCAAATTAAGCCGCAGGCTCCACTCCTGGTGGTGCCCTTCCGTCAATTCCTTTAAGTTTCAACTTTGCAACCATACTTCCCCCGGAGCCCAAAAGCTTTGGTTTCCCGAAGAGCTACTGAAAGAGCCATAGGAGTAGCTACATCCAATTGCTAGCTGGCATCGTTTATGGTTAGAACTAGGGCGGTATCTGATCGCCTTCGAACCTCTAACTTTCGTTCTTGATTAATGAAAACATCTTTGGCAAATGCTTTCGCTTATGTTAGTCTTACGACGGTCCACGAATTTCACCTCTCGCACCGTAATACTAATGCCCCCAACTGCTTCTATTAATCATTACGTCTTGATCTAAAAACCAATTGAAAATAGAACAGACGTTCTATTCCATTATTCCATGCACAGAATATATAGGCACAAATGGCCTGCTTTAAGCACTCTAATTTGTTCAAAGTAATTGTACTGTTCTACAACAGCACTCGATTAAGAGCACTGAAACAGATTTACACGTGAATAAACCTCTAATTCAAAGAATCTTCAGCTTATATCACTCCAGTAATACGTCATAGCATCAAAGTATTGTACTAACCCAGTTATGGTGTACTACCTGTGCTTGACACAAGTTCAACTACGAACGTTTTAACCGCAACAACTTTAATATACGCTATTGGAGCTGGAATTACCGCGGCTGCTGGCACCAGACTTGCCCTCCAATTGTTCCTTGTTAAAGGATTTAAAGTGTACTCATTCCAATTACAGGGCCTCGGATTGAGTCCTGTATTGTTATTTTTCGTCACTACCTCCCCGTGCCGGGATTGGGTAATTTACGCGCCTGCTGCCTTCCTTAGATGTGGTAGCCGTTTCTCAGGCTCCCTCTCCGGAATCGAACCCTGATTCCCCGTTACCCGTTGCAACCATGGTAGTCCTAGATACTACCATCAATAGTTGATAGGGCAGACATTTGAAAGATCCATCGCCGGTACAAGACCATGCGATCAACGTGTTATTCAGATTCATATTAAAAACGATACAGTATACAAGTATACCTAATGTATCGATTGATTTTAATCTAATAAAAGCACACGTTCCTTGCGGATCGTGATCTGTTGCATGTATTAGCTCTAGAATTACCACAGTTATCCATGTAATTATGAATACGATCTAATAAACCATAACTGATATACTGAGCCTTCTGCGGTTTGACCTTACAAGGGTGTGTACTTAGACATGCATGGCTTAATCTTTGAGACAAGCATATAACTACTGGCAGGATCAACCAGAATTCTATTTATATTTATAAATATTTGTGTTTCAATTATTAGTGAAATTGCTTTCCACTTATATAACTTTATTACTTGGAACGATTACCTTTCCAATAATAAACTATATTCGGTTCTATTTTTGTTCTATTATATATAAGAATTTTGTTTTCTTTTATTTTATTCAATAAACATGCCCCATCATGTATAACATAATAAATGTCTTTACAAGTATATTCAATAATCCAAACAATGAATTACATTCAATACATAAATATAAAACTTATTTTATATTTTTTCTTTTGATCGACTACTCTCATATAATACTTTTTATGTCCTAAAGTAGTGTAAAATACTCAAAAAATAAAATCACATCTTATTAAAACAATATAAAATTACAAAAGACTACCTTCGACTTCACATAAAACTTAAAATATGTAAGGAAAATTTTAAAAAATAGTTCATAACTTCTTCTAGGTCATTCTTAGAGTAGTTAAATGTATGAGATGGTATTATTGATTTTTTATTTCCAACATTTCTTCCGAACATACTTAACCCCTATCTGCCTCCCTTCTGAGGGTTTTCATACAAAAAAATCAAAAAATTAAAAAAAAAATGTTAAAATATATTTCATAGCTTCCTCGGTGTGATCACTGGAGGAGTAAAACGTATGACTAGGTCCTATTGGTTTTTAATTTCCGCTATTTCCTCCAAACATACCAATCTTCTATCTCCCTCCCTTCTGGAGGTCTCCATACAAAAGTGGATATATTAATTTTTTATCTAAATTCGGTGTGACTGCCCCAAAGTGACTTATAGATGAGGCAAATGTATGACAAGGTCCTAATATTTTTTTAATCGTAATATTTCACCCTAAGTCTTCCACACCCCAACTGCAACCCTTAGGGGGGCTCCCATACAAAAAACTCAAAATATGAATAAAAATTTTAAAAAATAATTCATAGCTCCACCGTGATGACTTTTAGAGGGGTCAAATGTATGAGGAGGTCCATTTAATTTTTTATTTCAAATATTTCTTCCAAATATACCTATCCTCTATCTGCCTCCCTTCTGGACGTTCCCATACATAAGTGGAAAAATAAACTTTTTTGCATAAATTGGCTGTAACTGGCCCAAAGTGACTCTTAGATGTGGCAAATGTATGACAAGGTCCTAATATTTTTTTAATCGTAATATTTCACCCTAAGTCATCCACACCCCATCTGTCACCCTTAGGGGGGCTCCCATACAAAAAACTCAAAATATGAATAAAAATTTAAAAAAATAATTCATAGCTCCACCGTGATGACTATTAGAGGGGTCAAATGTATGAGGAGGTCCATTTAATTTTTTATTTCAAACATTTCTTCCAAATATACCTATCCTCTATCTGCCTCCCTTCTGGACGTTCCCATACATAAGTGGAAAAATAAACATTTTTGCATAAATTGGCTGTAACTGGCCCAAAGTGACTCCTAGATGTATGACAAGGTCCTAATATTTTTTTAATCGTAATATTTCACCCGAAATCATCCACACCCCATCTTCAACCCTTAGGGGGGTTCCCATATAAAAAACTCAAAATATGAATAAAAATTTTAAAAAATAATTCATAGCTCCACCGTGATGACTTTTAGAGGGGTCAAATGTATGAGGAGGTCCATTTAATTTTTCATTTCAAACATTTCTTCCTAATATACCTTCCTAAAAAATTTTCAAAATGCGGGGCCAGAGATTGTGTACCAGCACATATTGGCGACAGCAAAAATTGTCGCAAATCTTGGAGAATGGTATATAAACTGAAAGATGGGTCCAAAAGAGTACCCGTACTCAAGTTATAGCATAATTGGAATGCGGGTTTAGTCGGAGCACAAACTTTTGTTTCGTTTTTAAAATTTTTTGATTTTCGATATATGGCCTGTTTAAGGTAGCAAATCTGGTATTTTGACTAATTTCGCTTAAATGACATCTAGAGATTTCCGCCAGCACATTTTGAAACTAATTAAATCTGTAATTTTTAATTGGTAGCAAATATAGTATTTTAACTAATTTCGCTTAAATTGACATTTAGAGATTTCCGCCAGCACATTTTAGGACTTATAAAAATCAAAAAAAGTTAACAACAAGCAGTGTTCCCAAGCGGTCATCCATCTAAGTACTAATCACGCCCAATGTTGGTTAACTTCGGTGATCAGACGAGAACCGGTGATTTCAACATGGTATGGTCGTTAACATATATTTGATAGTTATTTTTATATTATAACTGATAACTACAACTTTTTTCTATATGAGTTGATGTCTTCATACAAATTTTTAAAAATAATAATAGATCTCAATATAGAAGATAATGATTTCTTTCTATATGAGTAGATATTTTCATCACAAACAAAAATATCGCACCATCTCCTAAGTCGTACTACCACCTAATTATTTATCCTCTTGAACATCTCTTATTTATCCTCCTGAACATTATAATACTTAGATTACATTTATAATAATTATAATAACATTAATATAACAATAATAAGAACATTATAATAATGAAATTATTATAAGTATTATAACTATTATTATGTCTTATGTTTTATTTTTATGTTTTATGTTTATGTTTAATATAAGTTTATGTTTATGTTTATGTTTATGTTTATGTTTATATTTTATATGTTTATAATTTATTCGAATGTCGTAGACGTAATAGTCTTATTACATTCTTCATTCATAACCTCATGGTTTTGGTTAAATTCAACATAACTGTTTTAAGAGTTAATTCATATATTAATACGAATCCTCGAAAAGAAGACGAGTCTCAAGGGATCGCAGTATGACGGCTGCTCTACCCTTTACAACGCTTCCACCGATAATAATGTCGTTTGCAATTGATTCTGGGTTCTTACAGTGTCAATACTAAAGATTTGTATTATTCTGATCTTTGGCAAAACTATGAACATTCAAATAGATCATAACAGCCTTAAACCAAATATACACATTAGCATCAATTAAACCAAAAGTATCGAATAATAAGTAAATTACTATTTTAGAATATGGTTTTTGCTTAACAGATTGTTAAAACCCCATTTCAATTTTCGCAGACTAGCTTGGATACGACCTTAGAGGCGTTCAGGCATAATCCAACGATCGTTGCTTCATACCACTGTTCTCTCGAACAAGTATTGAACCATGGGTCCGTACCTGCGGTGCTCATTGATTCATATAGTTTCCGTTACACATATTTATTCTTATCATTTTATATGCAATACACTAATATTGGTTCACACTGCGTTTTCACCAGCTTAGCTTCGTCATACTACATGAATTTAAATTCTCCGGGACTCTAACCATAACTGCTCTAAATGTATTCAAACCTCAAATAGCTGTGCATATTTATCAGTTCGTTTAACTAGCCTAAAATTGTATCCGTCAATCAGTGTAGAAATTGGCCTAGGATTGTTTTATTTATTACTAACAATATTTCTCACCGCTATACATATATATATATATATATATATTTCTCTATAAATCTCGCAATTGTAGTTTGCTATTTTAATATTGGTTGTAAAACGTAATAAACCGATATTCTGAATGTACATCCGAGACTTCCATTGTAATTCATTAGTTCTCACTATTCCCCTGTAGATATCCACCAACCGGTTGATATTTCAGGTTGCTATCCATGAACATACTCCAATTTAGGACCCGGGTATTGTACGATGGTTTTGTTGTTTTTCAAATACATTGGTCAATATATTTCCCAAAATAAGAAAAAAAATCCATTTCCTGATAGATGTCTCAATTCATGATTGTTTTCGATCGTCATAACAGAAATTCGAGATATCAAACCAAAAAAAATGTTCGAATTCGCATGCTATATAAGCGCTGATTTTTCATATGGCGGCCTCTTAGTGGACTTTTTTGTCTGATGTAATAACAGCTGTGATTATTTTTTTGACGTGTTGCCGATGCAGGTGAATGATGGATGGCATATAAATCATCTGATACAACATAAAGAATTGATGGATTGGAATTTTGGAAGGAGATCGAATCTTTTATTTGGAGGGTCTACGTATTTTGGAGATTTGATAAATATTTTCCGATACCTGTAAGTTGTTTTTTCAAATGTTTAGTGACTTGCATAAAAACTAATGCAAAGAATATTAAAAATGGCGTTCGAATAGTTTTTGTTTTTGTGAGAAGTGACAGTCATTTTTTGTTGTTAGATGGATAATAGAAAACCAATCCCGTGTTATAGTGTCAGTAGTCAAATTTATATCTGTAAAACTAAATGTATATCTAGTAAAGTCTATAGTGAAATCTCCCATAGAATCACTCAATTAAAAGATATATAGACCATTAACTTCGTAGTTATTAAACTCTATAGTGTCATCTAGGCAAAACCTTTATGTATGAAATTAAAATAAACAAAAAAAAAACAAAAGAAAAATTGCTATTTAGTAACTTTTATTGAGTTGCCAAGATAAAATATATATATATAAATAAAAGTAAAATTGATAGTTAGCAAATTTTTTACAGTGCTACTAGGATAAAATATATATATATAAATAAAATTAAAATTGATAGTTAGCAATTAGTGCTACTAAGTTAGGATATGTATATAATTAACATTAAATTCATTTTTAATAACTTTTATAGTGTTGTTAAGATAAAGTATGTTTATAAAGAACAGTAAGTTCATGTCTAGTAAATTTCATAGTGCTGTCAAGGCTAAATATATGTGTAACCGTAAAATCATATTTAGCAAAAATTTTTTGGTGTTGCTAAGGCAAAATATATATAAGTAACTGAAAATTCATCTTTAGCAAATTCTTTTTTGTGTTGCTAAGGCTAAATTGTTGTATAATATTAAAAAAAAATTCCTGTGTAGTAATTAAACAAAGGAACCACGAAAAATTCAATGTTACGGTGTTACTAAAAATAAAATAAAAAAATCATGTACCAAAATTAAATATACGAGTAATTGATCATTCCAAGTTGTATGTATGAGATGTTTCGCTTTTACAACTAAACAATTTTGATAAGTGGATTCCAGCAAATCCCTTGTTCCGGACTTGAGACAACCAAAAATAAAAAAAAAATACTAATAGTGCATTGTTCACATATAGTTGCTGGGAAAGGAAAAAAATGTTTTTTGTCATTTGTCTGTTCTGTGAAAGATGAAAGGGGAGGAATTAAATCAATTTCTTATCGGCACCGTATGCTTTTTGCTGCCCGTGATAGCAAATTAAGGTTTTGGATTTTGGCGCTACGGCGCAACATTTTACTATTATTGTTCAACTTATCAGTAATCGCCTTAGTTTTTGTGGTGCAACATTTATTATTACTATTCAACTTACCAGTAATCGCCTTAATTTTTGTGGCGCAACAATTTATTATTTTATTGTTATTATTCAACTTATCAGTGATCATCTTAGTTTTGTGGTGCAACATTTATTATTACTAGTCAACTTACCAGTAATCGCCTTAATTTTTGTGGCGCAACATTTTATTGTTATTATTCAACTTACCAGTAATCGCCTTAACTTTTGGTGCGCAACATTTTTATTGTAATTATACAACTTACCAGTACTCGCCCTAGTTTTTGTGGCGCAACATTTTGTCTAGTGCTTTCGAGTAACGCCAATTGCACTGATTATCTCAACTATAAAGCAACGTGTCATCAACATTCTCTGGCCTGCCGCCTGAGTTTGGTTTATTTTTTTTGTACTGGGGGATGCACCGATGATGGAGAGCTGAACCATAAGATATTGAGGACGGTCTGGATATAATCATGTGGTGAGTGTTCTTTAGCTATTCTTTTAAATTAAAGGTATGAATGAGCGTGGGCGGGTATATGTATGAATGTATGTATGTGGGGTGGGTTCATGAGATGCATGCTCGGTGAATAAATTTCTGTATTTTACTGCATTTACCGAACAATCTGGATGAGGGTCAAGTAACCGAACCTGTAGTCTTGAAACGTGCTTGTTTATCGTCAAATATTCTAGAGGGTAGGCTTTCTTGGCAAACCTCTGCGTTATAATGATTACTTAAAACTGAGAAAAAGGTGAATAATCTATCAGTCTAAATTAATTGGAGAGGTGATTAGTGTGACAATGACCTTAACTCAACAGTGTATTTTTGGTTATTTGCAATAATTTTGTAAGACGATCTAGAACAAATACTTAAACGTGTAATATTCTGCTGCATTTCTCCAAATTGCGCCTTATTGAAGATAAGTAAGAAATGAGTCACTAGCAACAGAAATACATTAGTTTGGGTTTAAATTAATCATATTATATTTATTCAACATTTGAGATATCTAAATAATATTTTCTTCATAGATTACCTCCATCAAAATGATACCAGAATACACAAATTTGCATAATGTTTATAAATTTAATTTAATTATGACGATCAAATAATTCACCGTGAATAATAACCGATTAATTACAGTAATGAAAATTGAAATATAACTAGTGATTTGTTTCGAGTGTGTTTGAATGTTGGCATAGATGTGGATATGGTTGATATTGTGCATGTGTGGGAGAGTGCGAGCGTGTATGAGGTGTGAGAGTGAGAGAGTGTGAGCGTATGGGAGTGAATGTGGGGGTTGGACGTGCTGATCGCAGTTTTTTCGCCAAAGGGGTCGCCAGAGTCTCATTTTTTCACTTGTCTTCTTTCCATTTCTGTCTAATCACGTAATTTGCGTACATTTCTGTATTTTTGTTGATGGAGGAGGTATATTTCTACCAAATCCACGAAGGCTGAAAGCTAGTCGATTCGGCGTTATCAATCTCACTAGGTACGCAGCCTGCTATGCGCTTCATTGGTTCGCCAATGAAGAAGCACCTCATTTCAAATTTCCTCAGCCAACATCCGTTCAGCAGGTTTAGCGGTTTGTAGGTATGGTTAATTATTAAAATAGGTTTATACCTAAACTGGCCGAATTACTCGCACCAGTTCATACCCATCCTGCAGCCCTTATTAAACAAGGCAAGAAAGTAAAATTTTCTTGGCCCGTTGAATGTAGTGCAGCTATGACATTGTCAAACAAGCACTTGAGCATACAACACTTCTGGCACATCCTCAACATAACTCATTTTTCTGTTTAAAAACGAATGCTTCAGGTAATGCGATAGGAGCAGTACTAGAACAGTATGCAGATAAATGTTGGCAACCATTAGCATTTTTCTCTCGCAAGCTTTCGCTTGCTGAAACTAAATATTCTGCTTTCGATCGTGAGCTTTGAGCAATATTTGCTGCGATCAAACATTTTCGATATTTCATCGAGTGTCGAAAGTTCACTGTGTTCACTGACCACAAACCTCTGACTACTGCTATTACATCCAAGACGGAACGTACTCCTAGACAAGCTCGTCATTTGGACTAAGTGGCTCAGTTTACCACTGATATTAGACATATATCTGGAAAAGGGAATGTTGTGGTGGATACACTATCACGATCATTTGAGGAAATGGCTCTTTGTCTAACCGGGTTGGATATCTCTCAACTCATTCAACTTCAGGAGTCCGACAAAGAACTCCAAGACTTGGTTGTTCAAAAGACAAAAAATTTTAAGTTCAAACTGGAACTCATTTCTTGTGAGCACGCTCATAAGCCAACTTGGTGTGAGACTACCTCGGGAAAACCTCGTTCGTATATTCCCGACGAATTAAGACGAAATATATTTCATAATTTGTCCCACCCAGGTGTTCGTGCTTCACGGAAGTTAATTTCTTCTAGGTACTTTTGGCCATCTATGAATATCGACGTTTGTTTTTGGTCTAAAACATGCCTGGCATGTCAACGATCCAAAATCAACCGTCATACACGAACCGAATTCGGTAGGTTCGACATTCCAAGCGGTTGATTTGATCATATCCATATAGACACCGTGGAGCGTCTACCTCCTTCTAATGGATATGAATACATATTAACTACTGTTGACCGTTTTACTAGATGGCCAGAAGCAATTCCGATGGTTGATATGCGTGCAATGACTGTAGCTAGAGCCCTAGTCGATCAGCACATCTCGCGTTTTACCGTTGGAGTACCGTTGTATATTACCACAGATCAAGGTGCGCAATTTGAATCTGGGTTATTTCAAGAGCTCATGAGTTTACTTGGAACGCACAAAATTCGAACAACGGCTTACAATCCTAAAGCCAATGGAACAGTCTAGAGGTTCCATAGACAGCTGAAAGCTTCTCTAAAGGTGCACGGTAATACCCTTAATTGGAGTGACACACTCCCAATAGTTCTACTTGGTATTCGCTCGTCGGTCAAATCTGATCTTGAATGCACTCCAGCTGATCTTGTCTACGGACAAAGCCTTAGGATCCCTGGAGAACTAACTATGCATTCGGAAGGTAATTCGTCAGATCTTTCAACGCTGGTCGGACTTAGAAAGCAGACTATGCGCTGCCTTATCCCTAAAGAAACTCGGAAAGGTCCTCAAGACAATATTTACATTCCTAAAGAATTAGAAGAATACGACTTTGTTTTTGTTCGTGTGGATAAAATCAAAACTGGTTTATCACCACCATATGAGGGCCCATTCAAAGTAATAAGGTGATTCCGAAAATATTATGTAATCGAAATAAACGGAAAAAATATTTCGATTTCTTTGGACCGACTTAAGCCAGCACACATGACTGACGCTATAAAATCGAAGCATCGAGAAGCTACAAAACGGGTTCACTTCAAATTATAATTACGAATAGGTGAAAATGAAATCGATACACAATTTATTGTCAAAGAAATATTTATTTTTTTACTTTTTTATATATTTCACTTTATATTTTGTAATGAATAGCCTGGGACAACGCCTAAACGTAGTGTATTATAGTCTCTGATTCATTAGTTATCATTTTGATTTAGCTCGGAATAGTTTCTCATCCATCCACCATCAATAGTCATATTTTCTTATAGTCTCCGTAACCCATAGTTTTTTTTATATATAAACCTTAATATTTAATTTTACAACCCTCTAATATTGATTCATAATACGTTTCCATCCGCTTTATTTTATCATACTAAATGAATTTGGATTGTATAAACACTACCGTTTTTAATCAGCGAAGTTTTCAAACCTATAAACAGCTGTGTGTATTTGTCCAACCGTCAAAATAAAAAGAATTAATATCCTACAATTTATTATGCATTCGATTTCCTGTATGGGTGTTTTTATCAAATTGTCTTTCCGTTATGGATCTGAATTTCTCTGTAATACTGTTGTAGATTGTTGTTTCGCGATACATAAACATTCTAAAAATCGATTAAACTTACGTTTAATTCATATTAAATCATTGATATTTCTTATTAATGTGTCAGAAATAATTTGTTTCACAAAATTGTTTTTTTTTGCAATGGTCGGTACTACGGGGTAACCGCCCGTTTCGTTTTATCGAAAAAAAGATCCTAACATTGATTTACATAATTAATTTCCTTACATCAGAAACCCTTTATTCGAATGTTTCGAAGTCAAAACGGCTATATAATGAACGACTGTACCATTGTTTTTCTCTTATGATAACTTTTCTCATGAATGTCAAAAATAAAAGATTGAAATTTTTGCATTCATGCATTTTCAACTTATATTTAAGGTTAATATAAGTAGAAAATTTTTAATTAGACAAATTTAAAGTTAAGTAGTTTCAATTAGTGCAATTTTTTTAAATGTCCGTCCCGGTAGTGAAATTTAGTTAAAAAAATATTATTTGTT
Source organism: Diogma glabrata (assembly GCA_963693315.1). Taxonomy (NCBI): domain Eukaryota; kingdom Metazoa; phylum Arthropoda; class Insecta; order Diptera; family Cylindrotomidae; genus Diogma; species Diogma glabrata. The sequence continues at coordinate 137,218,089 of OY856186.1, forward strand.
TGTGCCGTAAAAAAAAAATTACAAACCAAAAAAAAATTTCAAAGAAAAGAAATCATGACCTTGTAGGTCAAACTCTCTCAGTTCTACTGTTCCAATTGGAACGATCTTGTTTTTGGTTTTTTGACATCTTCGTGCGCGGTAGATGGTTAGCCATTGATTATAATCGATAGAAAATTAAAATAAAATTAAAATTAAAATCCGTGCTGTTGTAATTTTAAGTAGCAAAATTTACCTAGTGTTAATAATATTATTTATTGGTCAATGTTAAAACAAAAAAATATATATATGTTTGTACGTATTTGTCGAAATAAGTGTATTAAATGTGAATTACTAAGTTTTGCTAATTCTATGATTATCGAGTTAAATATATGTGGTAATCTTCTGTTACGGGTCATATTCTTTATATGAAGCGGTATGTTAAATTAAATTCATATGACCTAGATTGTATTTAAAATAAAAGATGATAAACGAATTTCAAAAGTTAATGAACGGAAAATTATTGATGAACAGAGTCGATCTTACCGTAAACTAAAGGTAATCATAAATTATTTATCTTAGAGTTGTTTGATTTGGTTCTTTTTCAATGACCTTGAAGTTCGGTATTTCTACTAACTCATAAATTGAGTTCAATAAGTAAATTCGTGAACGGTGTTCTTGAACTTTATAATTCTATGCTATAGTAAATGAATTGTTTAATTAAATACTCTGGAATTTTCCATTTGCATGCTGTAGTACTAAACAAAATAATTATTTAATGATTAAATCTTGTACTTTTGATTTGCATGGTGCAACCATACGTAAAATAATATTATATCTTATAATTAATGATTCACATAGTTGTCAATAAATAAATAGCGCAATAAATAAGAAACTGTTTTTTTTTGTAAGTACACACTTAAAATTGAAAATGCTAAATTAAAAATAAAGAAAACTTTAAACTATTTGGTGTTGCATTGAAAATAAAATTTATTCTATTGTTGTGATTTTGATCGCTACTTTGGGTGATTGCAATTAGATATTGTCCTTCAAAATTTGATTTAGTACAAAATCAATTCAGAATTTATACCATCATTGTCAACTTTTACAACGAAGTTTTGGACAATATTTATATCGTTCATGCCAAGCTTTTATACGAATTTTGATACAATATTTACATCATCAGTGTCAACTTTGACAACGAAGTTTTATACAATATTTGTATCATTCCTGTCAAATTTTTACAACGAATTTGGATATAATATTTACAACATTCTTATCAACTGTTGCACCATATTTCGGTATAATATTCATATCAGCAATTTCAACTTCTACAACGAATTTTGGGTATAATATTTACAACATCAGTTTCAACTTTTACAACGAAGTTTTATACCGTATTTATATTAATATATACAAATCTTGACCTTATATTTGCAACATATTCATCCGTATTTGCAAGTGATTCAACGTTTATGTATACAAAGTTTTACATCATATTTTCAACATATTCATCCGTATTTGCCAGTTATTCGACATTTATTGATACAAATTGTTACATTTTATTTCGACGTATTCGACTACAATTACAAATTTATTCAACGTTTATTTATACAAATTGCTACCTGGTGTTTTCAACGTGTTCAACTGTAGTTGCAAATTTATTCAACGTTTATTTATACAAATTGTTACATCGCAGTATTAATCAAAGTATTTGGACACAATTGTTACTGATGGAGTGCTGAGATAACTAAAGCTTGGAGACCAGGAGGATATATCACCATGGGGTGAGTGTAACTGAATTATTTCTATTTTGTTCTTATGATTTAGGGGTGTGAATGAATGTATGTGTGTGAGCGTATGTGAGTGAATGTGAGGGTTGAACGTGCTGACCGTGGTTCTTTCGTAAAAAGGGGTCGCCAGAGTCTCATCTTTTTCATTTGTATTTTTTCCCATTTCTGTTAATTCATGGAAATTGCGTACATGTCTGCATTTGTGCTGAAGCAGCAGGTTTATAACATGTCAAACCCACGATGGCTGAGCCTTAGTCGTTACGGCATTACAAAAAATCTAGGTACGCATCCTGCTAAGCCATTCTCATCCTTTGATGAGAGGGCACTTCATTACAATTTTTTTATCGAAATGGGGAGTATTGTGGGACTTCACTTCGGTATTTTATTTATGTCCCACAAACAAATAAACAAACAACGCTTCCTACCTTTTAAAACTAATTCAATAAAACATATGTTTTCGGAAATTGGTTTTTTGATTGAAGGAAAAGAAAGAAAACTTAACCATTCCGGTCTAGACTTTCAAATTAAATAATTGAAATTATATTAAATAATTTAATGTGTTCAAATTATATTCAAAATTAAATTATTGTGCTACCACATCAAATTATAAATTATCAAAATTATATAAATAAAAAATTATATACATATATATGTATATATATATATATATATATATATATATATATATATATATATATATATATATATATATATATATATATAGATATATATATATATATATATATATATATATATATATATATATATATATATATATATATATATATATATATATATATATATATATATATATATATCACTGGCGGGCGGTACGAAGAAAGCAGGGTCATACCTGCTTACCCAAACAAAATTTAAAATAGTCTTCTTAACAAAAATTTAAATTAATTAAAGAATATAAAAACATTCTAAATTGATTATTAATATCATTTATTTATTAACGATTATTCTAATATTCCAAAAATCTATATTTACATGTCAGCCTTTTTGAATTTTCAACACTCCAAATCTAAAATGCACATTTAAATAAAATATAAAAAAATTTTGTTTTTTGGCAGATTTTATCTATTCTTTGTTCTTTGGTCATCAGTAAAATTTCTGCTTTCAATCGCTATGTATTCCTTAGAAGTTGTATTGAAAAACAAACAATTAAAGTCCCAATAAAATGAGTGAAAATAAGCAGAAGATAATTCTGCTTTTAAAGTTTTTTCTTTCTTTTCCTTTTGTCATTTCACATTTTGTGCGAATAAGCGAATATAAAGAAAATTGTTTGTTAGTTTTTTCCTGATAAGATTGAAATTATTTTTAATCTATTTGTTGTGTTATGAAAATTAATAATATTATTTATTTATAGTTTTAATGGGTGTAATATTTCGTTTATTAAAATGGTGCAACCATTAAATAATATAGTTTCCAGTGATTTAAATTATGAAATTATTGGATCTTTCATTGAAGGTTTTTTATGTATGTTTCTTGAAAACGGTTTATTCGATTTGGATGATTTAAATTGTATTCTGTTAAGGTAGTGGTCCTAAGGTAATGGTCCCAAGTGGTCCATTTTTTATGACGTGAAAAATACCGTTTTTCTATGATAGCAGAGGAAAATTTTATTTTCAAGCAGGCTTAATCCCCTATGAAAATGGGCTTTTTCCCTCTATTGTAAAAAGAATAACAAATTGTAGTTGCTATGGTATTTTCATATAATTTTAAAACAAAGCAACCATATGTAAAAATAGAATATGAACTTTGAATGTTATTTTGTCGATTTCTAATTTAATAAATTCTAATAAATATCGTTTATGTATTTACTATCATAGAAAAAAGTGTATTGCCTACGCGAGATAAAAACATTTTGCGTTCGTGAAATTGTCCAACTGGACGTTAACGGATCTCGTGAACAAATTTTCACTCACGAAAAAGCAGCGTTTTCATCTCTTGTAGCAAAACGTACTATTTTCAGAAAATTGGAAAAACTATATTTTTTTATGTATTTTCGCCGGTTTATCGAAAACAGCTCACTTGATTTGGATGGTTTAAATGTATTCTATTAAGATAGATGCCCGGGTGGTCCCATATTTTTTATATTACGTGGAAAATGGTCGTTGTTCAGAAAATTGAAAAAAAACTATATTTTTCATGTATTTTCGTCGATTTCTTTGAAACAGCTTAATCTATTTGGATCTCTTTGGACGGTTAGAGTTGTATTTAATTGATATAGATGCCGAAATGGTCCTAAATTCCTTTCTATGACAGAAAATATCCCCTTTCTCAAAAATATGATAAAACCATGTTTGTTAGATTTTCATCGATGAATGCTTGCCGCGATTTTAAGTTATTACTTCAAAAACACTTTCTTAGCCGCCTTTTGATTTTATGACTACACAAAATGAAATAATAAATAAACTTTTTTAAAAAAATAAAACCGACTTCAGAAAAAACAAAAGAGGCACAAAAAAGTGGAAAATAACTCAATTGTGCCTTTTAGAGACGAAAATACGTATAAATTTTGATTAATTTAATTTAATTATAGTTAGTTACATACAAAAAATTACGCTTTTAAACAAAGATATTATATTGTAAAAGTTATTTTTTTATAATAGCTTTTATATTATGAAATTTATTTTCAATACAAAATGTTCGAAGTCGGTACCACCATTGACATCTCATCGATTGCCAACAGTTTTGTACTACAAATAAATCTTATAATATAATAACTATTACAACAACTATAATAATTATAATAAAATATAAGTTTTATAATATAACATCTTTGTTTAAAAGTGTAATTTTTTGTAGTTAAGTATAATTAAATTAAATTAATCAAAATTTATCGGTATTTCTGTCTCTAAAAGCCACAATTGAAATATTTTTCACTTTTTTGTGCCTCTTTTATTGTTTCTGAAGTCTGTTTCATTTTTTTTTAAAATGTTTATTTTATTTTCTAAAGAAAGGGTATTTAAACCTACGATGGTTATCATAATTTAAATAATTTTTTTAATGCCGTTAGTAAACACCAAGCCATATTATATTAATCAATCAATTTTTTCAAATTATTCGGTAGTCTTATAATGTTGAAAGTGTTATCAATATATGATCAAGAATTGAAATCATTTTTATAGGAGTCCAAAGTATTTTTAGGCATTTTCAATCATATACAAAATGATTTGAGTGAATCAAAAGTGTTGATCTAAAAAACTCAATTTTTTTAGAAATCAAAGTTTGTTTATTTATTGCCATACTTCTTGATGAAACATCAGGTATATCTTATAAGTCGCAATTGTCAACAATAGGACGATTTGTAACTAAACTATTGTAACTTTTGAAAGACTCTTAGCTTTTACAGATATTAGTGCAGACTGATCTGCCAAAGCCGTCATGCAATCAATACAATGGAAGAACTATCATGTGGGTATAAATTAAAAAATGTTCTGTTTTTTATATAATCTGCTTACCGTCTATCGAAACCCACTGCACGCCACTGATATATATATATATATATATATATATATATATATATATATATATATATATATATATATATATATATATATATATATATATATATATAAATATATATATATGTAAAATTACCGTATATATATATATGTAAAATATATATATATATTTTACATATAATATATATATATATATATATATATATATATATATACGGTATATATATATATATATATATATATATATATATATATATATATATATATATATATATATATATATATATATATATATATATATATATATATATATATATATATATATATATATATATATATATATATATATATATATATATATATATATATGTAAAATTACCGGTAAAATTGGTAATATTACGTAATATTACTTAGGCTTGGTAAAATTGGTAAAATTGGAATAAAATTTTATTAACCTTTGTTTAATAAAAATCAAAGTGTGTGCTTTTTTTGTGGAATTATCGAATATTTATTACAACAACCAGAATATTTATCACAACAAGATGCCTCTGAAAACCTAGATCTTAGTCCAAAATGCATCTGAGGTATTGAACACTTTTTTAAACTGGTGTAGATTTAGGCTATCCAGGGTTATTGATTTCAGCAAAGTTAGTCTTTGTGCAGTACCTACTGGCGAGCAATTGATACGAATAAAAAAGTAACTCTTATGCATTTCATCGGTACACTGCGGTGAACTGTTTTTCAATTGCAGTACGGGGTGTGACAGATCGAGTGAATTAAAAACATTCTGTTGGAAAACAAAATGCTTCATTTGACTCTATAGCAGTTGCGGATTTCTATATTATTTCTTCGCTTTGAATATTAGATTGAATAATTTTGTGAAGTTCGTAGATGTCTTTATTGTTGGCCGTAAGTATAGTTCGTTGTCTCACAAATCGTGATTCTTATATAGCAAGTAAGAATATTTAGAAATAATTTGAAAGTAATTTGGTTCGCGTTGCAATTTTACTTTACACGAAGCAGCAACAGCAGCAGATCGATAGAATTCTCAAACTGTTAAGAACACACAACGCAACGAAACATTAACAGCCCTTCATTGTAAATTTTTGTTTCGAGTTTGAGAAAAATTTTTTTTTAGCCATTTGCCTTTTATATTGTTCCCATGAATGAAACAATGCACGAATTAGATTTTGATTGTTGCCCGCGTAATTAATGTATCAATCCCATCGTCGGTTGTGGCATATGTTGAGTGACACGCCACACATTTAATGCCGTTGACAATTATCAATACTGAAAAAACGTTAAATCGGGCTCATTTTCCAACCACATGCGATGAAAGTAGCATTTATGTAGCATCGCATATAGTTTGAACATATATTAAGCTTCAATGAATATGCTTGGTTTTCTGGTGCCATTTAATGGTTTTATATTTCCATTCCATGTGTAATACCAATACGTAAACATTTTCGAATATAGTATTAGCCTTACAAATGCATAAATTCGACATAACAGTGAAGAAAGCAGTCATCGTTGTAGTCAGTTGGTCCAGGATTTGTTTCATTTTTACAGATGTGCAAACAACGTGTTGTCCCTTTTTAAGATATACACTGCTAAGTATAAACAACAGCCGATTTTCGTTAATTTTTAGATATAAAAGAATTTTCCAATGCTGATTATGTATATTCCTGTCTATAAATACTCTGCGAGTAAGCATATCTAACTCCATAAAAATATATTTGATTTGCATAATGTTTTTATAAACTATAGAAATGGTTGTGATAGAGTCGTACATTTTGAATTAATTAAAAATGCAACCATAATTTAATTTTTTGATCCAGTTTTATATTTTACCTATTTTAGCAATTTTACCAATCTTACCGGTAATTTTACGGTAAAATTACCATAAAAATATTTTGCCGGTAAATTTACATCTGTACTCTGGATGTAAGTCATTCGGATTAATTGGCTTTTTGCATTCGATATGTAAAAGATGATAAAATCAATGAACGATTAGTTGCTTTTATTCCAACTGAGGGTCAAACATAAGAGTATCTTTTAGGCATCGTTTAAAAATTCCTCGAAGAAAACAAAATTGACATACAAAATTGCAGAGACAGTCATATGACAACGCAAACAATATGGCCGGAATTAGTGGCGGTTTTCAAGCGTTGATTCGATTGTTGTAAGGATTGTTGTAAAGATTGTTTGTAAAGATTGCTGATTATTTTTTTTATTTCTATGAAATTAGGCTCGATATCAATACTGTTACCGTTCCCAGCTGAACGATAAATTTTCAAAATGAAAGTAATCAATAACATATTTACATCGAGAGTAGCGCTTCCAAAATTTCCGTTTTGCCAATACTGACAAAGTTTCTCACGTTACCGGTGTAGTACCGATACTCTAGAAAATAGAATAACTAAAACACTTTTTTTAGAAAAGTTATTGAAATAAATATAAACAAAATATTCAAATTAGACTTTAGTCAGATTTATTTTATTTCAATTAGTGAAAAGAATACATTTAATTATTATTTTCAGTAAAAAAACACACAAACAATTTTATAAAGATTAGTGTTGCAATAAACTTTTAATAGAATTTCAATAAATATTCTTCTATCTATCTTCTTCTATCTTCTATCTTCTTCTATATAAATAAAAATGTAAATGTTCGTTTGTTCAAAATAGGTAATCTCCTTAAGTACTGGATCGATTCCTTTGAAATTGGGACGATTAGTTGCATTTCAATAAAGGCGGGGTTTCACATGATTTTTTTTAGCTGTATATGTTTCATAACATAGGCTGTCAACAAGTACAAGTTTTTCACCTGTTGTATTCTCAATTAACTCAATGTTATGGTCGAGTTTCACTTCATGCTTAATTTGATCGATTAGTTTTGTATAGTGATCAGCCCATAGATTATTTTGTGTCCTCTTTTCGGTAGGACTGTTTTCCTTTGGAGCAAGAAGGTCCTCCGTCCTCATTTACTATAAAGATGTCCTCTTTATTCGTTTTATTTATTTTATCAATGAATTTTATTTTTAAATTAAAACATGCTTCTCTGTCGGAGGAGTAAAACGTCGTATTGCTTTCGTGTTTAATGAATTTTATTTTCTCACAAATTTGCAATGCTCATTGCTCGCTCGCATTGTAAACTTTTGATCGAAAATAAACTAGTTCATTAAACATCTCAACAATAAAGTACTATTATACAGTTAGTTTCTTAGGTGCCTTTGCGTGTCAAAACATAGATGCAATGAAAAATGCTGGAAAATATGGTCGAAAATTCACTGAGTTTCATTTTTATAGAAAACTTACAAATGCAACAAAAATTAAACGAGATTGGCTAATCTATTCACAGTCATCCGAAGCAGTTTTTTGTTTTGTATGCCGTTTATTTGGTGATTTGAATGGAAAATCGCAAGCATTTTCATTAAAAAGAATCAATAATTGGAATAATTCATCACATTTCGAAGCATGAAGAGTCTAAGTATCACATGACCAATAATTTTACATATAAAATGCGTATCAAAAATGAACTTACTTTCGAGAAATCTTTTAATAATACAACTAAAATTGCATCACGAGGACTTGCTTTTCGTGGTCACGATTACAGATGTAAAAGTAATATTACCCATGGTAAAATTACCGGTAAAATTGGTAATATTACGTAATATTACTTAGGCTTGGTAAAATTGGTAAAATTGCAATAAAATTTGAATAATTTTTATTTTATAAAAATTAAAGTTTGCGCTTTTTTGTTGAAAACCCGTATAATTGAAAATTGCGTGCACATTGTTGTGAGAATATCTCAACTGATCGATCGATTTGAAGCTGAACAGCCATAAATGTAGAGAATTTTAACGTATCTACGTGTTCTAAGTTGAGTAATTTAGACAAGCATTTATTTTGTCTACTGGTGTCAATCGGTGGGTTGGAATGGGTAGTTTTTTCCCCTGGTAGCAATAACGCAGCTATTCTGAATGAGGCAAAAGATAAGTCTATGTCATTTTGGGATCAAATTGCTGCCATGAAGAAGGGTTTTCCTTCCCTGATATTGACAGTTTGCTGATTATCCTTGTTAATCACCCTCAAAGGTCACTAGTGTAGTAATTTTGTTCACGTTCACCATTATCAACGCTTCGTTGTAAATTTTCGCAGCGAAACGCACGTTCATGTTTAAATATTTCTTGCGTTTTTAAAGGCAAATATCTTCAGCAATTTGCGATTTATATTTTGCCAAGAAAGAGAAAGAAACAATGCATGAGTTAGATTATGATGTGACATGTTGCACACGTAATGCATACATTTATCCCAGTGTCGGCTGTGGCAAATGTTGTACGCGAAAAGTGAGATGTGTAACGCCGTTAACAATTCTCAATTGCAGGGAACCGTTGAACCGGGTTCATTTTCTAATCACATGCGATGAAAAAAGATTGATTGGGATCCATTGCGTACAATCTTTACTAAAGTAAGTTTCATTGAAAATGCTTGGTTATCTGTCAATTTGCTCTTTGCATTTGAGCCATTAAAATGCATTTCTACTTCCATTCCATGCGTAACACATAAACATTTCCGAATACGTAAGTGTTTTCAAAAACGCATAATTTTAAATAACAGTGAAGAAAGCAGTTATCGTTGAAGCCAGTGTGTTCAAGATTTGTTGCATTTTTTGCAGTTCTGAAAATAGCGGGTAGCCTGTTTTCAAGAACTCCTGTTGAAATAACAACGGCTGAACTTTGTTCATGTATGGATGGGCATAAAAGAATTTGCCATTGTTGCATATGTATGTTACTGTCTATAATACTCTGCGAGTGAAGATATTTACACTCGATAATAATATATTTGATTTGCAATTTATGTTTTCATAAACTAGAAATGATTGTAATAGTCATCAATTTTAAATTAAATGAAATTGGAACTATTATATTTAATATTGATATTTGATATTTAAATGTTTTGAAATAGTTTTATATTTTACCAATATTACCAATTTTACCAATCTTACCGGTAATTTTACGGTAAAATTACCACAAATATATTTTACCGGTAAATTTACATCTGTAGTCACGATGAAATTTTAGGATCAAAACACAATGGAAACTTTCTTGGATCTCTTGAATTGTTGGCTAAATTTGATCCCTATTTACAAGAACATATTTATCGTTTTGGCGATAAAGGAAAAGGTACACTCTTTTCATGTAACATTCACAAATAATTTTTTTTTATTATTCGGAATATTTTTAGGAAAAGTATCGTATCTTTTAAGCACAGTTTGTGAAGAATTCATCTCTATCATGGCGAAACATGTTAAAAATCACATTGTTTCGGAAATTATAGAGTCTCGATATTATTCGTTTAGTGTCGATTCCACTCAGGATGTGAACCATACAGACCAGTTGTCTTTTTGTGTTCGATATGTTAAAAGTAATACCATTTGTGAACGATTTATTGAAATCGAAGGTCATACATCGAATTATCTTTTTGACATCATTATGAAATTCCACATTGAAAACGAAATAAACATTGATAATTGTAGAGACCAGTCACATGACAACGCTTACAATATGGCAGGTATTTATGGTGGCCTACAAAGATTGATTCGTCAAACAAATGAAACAGCAATTTTTGCCCCTTGCTCTGCTCATTCATTAAATTTAGTCGGTAAATATAGTGTTTCTGGCAATACTGCTGCAACTAAGTTTTTTGATATGGTTGAAAAACTTTATGGATTTTTCGTATATTCCCCTTTTCGATGGAATCGATTACAAGAACGATTAAACGAAAATAGCGAATACATGTTAAAGAGAGCAGGTGACAAAAAAAAACTGTTTGATTCAATAGTTACAGATTTGGAAAATAAAGATTACAACAAAATTTTTGATGATACCTGTCAGCTTTTAAATTCTGTTTCATCTAATATTCAAACCACAAATAATATTCAAACTTGCTCAACGTCACAAACACTTTGTCTAGAGGAACAAAAAGACCACCTTGAAAAATCGTTGTTCAAGCCAATTATGAAGGCTTTTCTTTTCAATCTGAGAGAGCGTGCTAAAGATTATGAAGATCTAGATAGTACTCGTTTTTGATACATCTAAATTTAATGAATGATGAAGAGATTGCTAATTCTTGCAGAACAATAACCGCAAAATACCCAAAAGATCTCAATGCAAATCAATTGATTGACGAATGTCAATTTGCCAAAAATTATTTCACATTTGATAATTTAAATTATGAATCGATGTACAAAACAATGTTCAATAATAATCTTTCCACCACTTTTCCGAATATCGATATTTTATTACGAATGTTTTTATGCATGTTTGTCGATAATGTTATAGGCGAATGACCATTTTCAAAACTGAAGCTAATCAAAAGTTATTTGCGTAATACTATGAGTAATGATCGTTTGAACTTGACAATGACAATGACTTTCTATTGACAATGAAATTTTGGACGAAATTAAATTTGATGAAATTATAGTCACTTAAATACAGAAAAAATGTAATTTTAATGCCTGAAAATAAATATATTTCAAACTTGTCTGGTTTTAGTTTCTTTTTTTTCTTATGCTTGGGGCCCCTGAATCGCGGGGCCCTGGTGCGGTTGCCTTAAAACTTGTATGATAATCCGTTACTGATATATATATATATATATATATATATATATATATATATATATATATATATATATATATATATATATATATATATATATATATATTATATATATATATATATATATATATAATATATATAATATATATATATATATATATATATATATATATATATATATATATTATATATATATATATATATATATATATATATATATATATATATTATATATATATATATATATATATATATATATATATATATAAATATGTATATATAATATATATATATATATATATATATATATATATATATATATATATATATATATATATATATATATATATAAATATATATATAATATATATATATATATATATATATATATATATATATATATATATATATATATATATATATATATATATATATATATATATAATATATTATATATATATATATATATATATATATATATATATATATATATATATATATATATATATATATATATATATATATATATATATATATATATATATATATATATATATATATATATATATATATAATATATATATATATATATATAATATATATATATATATATATATATATATATATATAATATATATATATATGTATATATATATGTATATATACATATATATATACATATATATATATACATATATATATATATATGTATATATATATATATATATATGTATATATATATATAGGAATAAAATACTAATAACTTCACAATATATGAATAAACGTTTATACCAACATACCCACAATTCTCCACCTGATAATAGTTCATTATCTACACACATTAAAGACACAGATCATGTCGTCTCAATGGAAAACGTTAGAATTTGGAAAAACAGGCGAATCAAAAGAAACGAAAAATATCTGAAATGTTGTTCATCAAAAAACGAAAACCCACACTCAATAGACAAATTGATTGTGATTTTCAAAATATTTATGATGGAATTATAAAATCAAACAATATTTAAAGTAAAACAATTTAATAATTTTGGTTAAAGTAATCTCCCAAAACATTTCCAATCATAGTATATTGGTTAAAAAATTGTTTCTTTTTTTAGTTTTAGTTTGATTTTTAATAATTATTGTTTTTAATTTGTTGTTTCCATAAATAATTTTTTTATTATACACAATTAAAATTTTCGCTTGAAGATGATGCGGGAGTCGTATCGAAACGTAGCGATAACTAATTGAAATATTTTTGTTTCTTTTATTAACTTCATCCACTAGAGCTAAACCCGAATAAA
>OY856186.1:137231450-137310137 GCA_963693315.1 Diogma glabrata
TAAAAAAAAAAAAAAAAAAAATATATATATATATATATATATATATATATATATATATATATAGATATATTTATATATATATATATATATATATATATATATATATATATATATATATATATATAATATATATATATATATATATATATATATATATTTATATATATATATATATTATATATATATATATATATATATATATATATATATATATATATATATATATATATATATATATATATATATATATATATATATATATTCATATATATATATATATATATATATATATATATATTTATATATATATATATATATATATATATATATATATATATATATGTATATATATATATATATATATATATATATATATATATATATATATATATTATATATATATATATATATATATATATATATATATATATATATATTATATATATATATATATATATATATATATATATATATATATATATATATATATATATATATATTATATATATATATATATATATATATATATATATATATATATATAGATATATTAGGGTGATTTTTTTTTTGGGCGACAAGTCTTTTTTTCTGGTGCCCCACCGAAATTTTGTTGGGAATACCCAAGAAACGTCCTCCTAAAATATGAGCCCTCAAAATTAATGTTTAGCACTCGGCCTTTGCGTTTGAATATTTTCCATACAAAATACATGTAAACTTTAGTGTTTTTTAAAAAAAAAATTACAGCTCAGCGGCATTTTATACTATTTCAAAATGGAAAAAAAGCAACTAACTCAGGATTAAATTATCTACAAAAATGCTTTTGGAGATGTAACTGTAACTACACCGGTGACACAGTACAGATCACAAAAGTAAATTTTATATGAATTTCTTGTTCTTTTGTTTTTATTTCATAAATGACTAAAGCTACAGGAAAAATGTCAATGACAAAGTTGTAGTTAATTAAGTTTCCTACAAAAAACTCAGAACAACCGAATCTCTATGTTTGATATTTTCTCGAGATAATAAGCTTTTATTAAAATGGATGTTTTAAGAGATTTTCGTCATCAATTTATGAAGATCGCAAGTTCTAAAATAATAAAAGTTTATTACCTCGAGAAATATCAATCATAGAGATTTGGTTATTATGAGTTTTTGTAGGAAACTTAATTAACTACAACTTTGTCATTGACATTTTTCCTGTAGCTTTAGCCATTTATGAAATAAAAACAAAAGAACAAGAAATTCATATAAAATTTGCTTTTGTGATCTGTACTGTGTCACCGGTGTAAGTTACAGTTACATCTCCATAAGCATTTTTGTAGATAATTTAATCCTGAGTTAGTTGCTTTTTTTCCATTTTGAAATAGTATGAAATGCCGCTGAGCTGTAATTTTTTTTTTAAAAAACACTAAAGTTTACATGTATTTTCTATGGAAAATATTCAAACGCAAAGGCCGAGTGCTAAACATTAATTTTGAGGGCTCATATTTTAGGAGGACGTTTCTTGGGTATTTCAACAAAATTTCGGTGGGGCACCAGAAAAAAAAGAATTGTCGCCCAAAAAAAAGCACCCTAATATATATATATATATATATATATATATATATATATATATATATATATATATATATATATATATATATATATATATATATATATATATATATATATATATATATATATATATATATATATATATATATATATATATATATATATATATATATATATATATATATATATATATATTATATATATATATATATATATATATATATATATATATATATATATATATATATACATATATATATTAGGGTGGGTCAAGTTGTATGGAGCCGAAAAAGTCAATGAAATACACCCCCTAGCGGTGTTGTTGGGACCATTTTAAGAAACTTCGATGAAGAGACCCTAGCTCTATCGTGAAAATCGAGCCTGCGCTTATCGATGCGAAGTTTTCGTGACAAAACGGATTTTTTCGTATTTTTCCCGCTGCTACATCTCGTAAATTGTTCGGAATATGGTTTTTCTATCTTCCGCAATATTGTGGGTATAGACTAGGTGAATAAAAGTGTAGAACATTTCAATCCGAAAAAATTGCATCCAGGGCATCAAAATCGCAAAAATGTCGAAAAGAACCCATTTTTTTCGATTTTTTCATTTTTTTTCCATAATTTCTACATACTTCATTCGATTTGTCTTAAATTTGGTACTGTGTCGTTCTTCAGCATAATTTATCGATCCACCAAAAAAAAATTGACCCTTTGAACCGAGCACTTTGTTTTCCACATTCCCAAAATCCCGTAGTAAATTTTTTCGAAAATTTTCTTTTCGTTTAAATGGTCATTTTTCTTTTCTTGGATCGATCGCAATATTAACAAAACATATTATTTTTAACCGACTTCCAAAAAGAAGGAGGATCTGTGTTTCATTGTAGGTTTTTTTTATGTATGTACACCGATTTCTTAAAAACGGCTCGTTCGATTTAGATAATTTTTATTGTGTTCTATTTGGGTCTATTCCGAGAGAGTCCCATCATTTCTTTTATGATGTGAAAAATACCGTTATTCAGAAAATTGGAAAAACCATATTTTTTATGCATTTTCGTTGATTTCGTCAAAACATATTATTATGTTTGGGTGTTGTGTTATATTGCTATACTTGTGGAGGTTATCGTAAATAATTTTCTATGACAGAAAATGTGTATGCCGTTTGTGCAAAAAATCATAAAACCATAATTAATAGATTGTCACTGACGAAAGTTTTTCCGGTATTTGAAGTTATTACTTTTAAAACGCTTCCTAGCCGACATTTGCTTTATGACTACACTAAAAATAAAAAATAAAAAACTTTTTCAAAAAAAATAGAACGGACTTCAGAAAAAACAAAAGGCACAAAAAGGTGAAAAATTACTCAATTGTGGCTTTTAGAGACAAAAATACGCTACATTTTGATTAATTTAATTTAATTATACCTTACTATAGACAAAAAAATTACGCTATTAAAAAAAGTTAATATATTAAAATACAGTGTAACCTCTTTTATCCGGACAGCTCGGGACTAAGAGAATTCCAGATAACCGATTTTCCGGATAACAGATATTCTGTTGAATATTCTAAACAAATGAAGTTTGTTCTTATACACACATACATATGGATGTATCCAAAAACATAAAATCATATTTATTTATAAATAATTCATTTTAAATACTATACTTAATTCGAGTATACATAACAAAATAAAACTCTCAAGTGAACAATTCAATAAAATAATTAGAATTCAGATTTTTTTAAATAATTTGGCAACACAGTTTGAGTTAACTTCGGTTTATTTACATTTAGTTTGGTTTGTATAGCACAAATTTGCATTATTTCCTTTCCTGCGTTGTTATGTAAGGTCGATTTTCCAAAAAATTCAAATGATCACTGCAAGCCTGTATTGCATCATTCGTTGACATGTTTGTTTGATAACACACATCTTCCTCGCTATCTTGGGTTTCATTGCCATTTTCCAAATTTTTTTCTGAATTATTAGAATTTAAAATTTCTGATATCATTTCAGCATCTGTCAACATACTAAATACTGGAGCCTCGTTATCACATTCGATCCATTCAGACAAATTTGTCTTGCTAAGAGGCAAGTTTAATTCAGCGGCGTAATTGGCTATCTCATTTGTAACTGCATCTTTATGATTTTGGTGTGGTTCCTCTTCAACAGTATCATCATCATCTGGGGGCCAAATTTTATACCACGTATTTCTTGGAACGGCAGGTGAAACAGATTGCCAAGTTCGATATAAACACCACATGAAGTCCTTGATCGTAATTTTTATAGAAAAAAGATCACTTTGGTCTTCGAAATTTAAATGTTTTTTCATTATTTCCTTTCGATAATGACACTTCAAGCTACAGATTATCCCTTGGTCCATCGGTTGAATTAGAGATGTGCAATTTGGAGGTAAATACATTGCGGCAATATTGTTTTATATCAATAAACTTGCATCTGGATGTGCAGGACAGTTGTCGAAAAGCAAAACTATTTCACAGTCGTTAGCTAGACCTACTTGATTACAGTGAAGGCGTGCTTCCTTAACGAAACTATTTTTGAACCAGTCAATAAATAAAGATTGTGTGACCCAGCTTTGTTTGTTAGATTTATAAATTACTGGATATTCTTTCATTCCCTTAAGAGCTCGAGGTTTTTTGATTTTTCTAATCACAAGTAATTTACATTTATGACTACCAACTGCATTTGAACACACTAAGACTGTAAGGCGCTCTTCACTTTTTTTTGATCCACTGGCAGCAGATTCTTGAGGACCAGCTAAAGTTGTACGAGGCAAACATTTCCAAAATATGCCAGTCTCGTATGCGTTGTACACCTGCTCAGGCGTTAAGTTTTTTCGGCAATAAGATAAGACAGCTCATTGACAAACAAAACAGCACCTATGTCATCTAGATAGTTTTTCACCAGACACTTTTAGTTGACGGATTCCATATCGGTGTTTAAACTTTTGAAGCCATCCGTTGGAATAACAACAGTGTGTTTTTAATTGCATTTCCGTATGAAATTGTTTAGCTTTGTATATCAACATTGTTCCAGAAATTGATATGCTCCGGCTTCTCTCTTCTTTAAACCTGAGGATTATCCGCTGTTCGTAGAGTTTTTCTTTGTGCCATT
The DNA here is from genome assembly GCA_963693315.1 of Diogma glabrata. Lineage (NCBI taxonomy): Eukaryota > Metazoa > Arthropoda > Insecta > Diptera > Cylindrotomidae > Diogma > Diogma glabrata. Next base: position 137,236,131 of record OY856186.1, read on the forward strand.
CCAGTTTTGGACGCGTCAAAATGACAAAATGAGATTTTTATTTTTAACTAAATCATAAATTATTGATTTGCCAATCTTGTATTTTTCTTGTATCAAGCGCACGCTTTTACCTTTCTCCATATCTAAAATAACGATCGCCTTATCTGGGATCGATAGTAAAATTCGCTTTCTTTTGTTTAAATCCTTAATAAGCCTCATGTTTAATTTTTTATTAATAAAATTTTTAAAACACTGCAGAATATTCGATCAATCCGCTCCAAATACATAATTAAACTATGTATGCCACAAAATAAAGCCTAAAAAGTAGTTTACAAAATAAAGCCTAAAAGAGTTGTTTTATCTAATTCTATTTTGTTGTAAAGTAGTACATTTCATGAGCATCAAGTAAAAAAAAAAATCGAGAATTTGAAATAAAAATATTACGGATAACTGGAAATTTCCGGTTAATAGAAAACAAAAAAATTATGAATATTTGGTTCGGATAATAGATGTTCCGGATAATCGGTGTCCGGTTAAAAGAGGTTACACTGTAGTTACTTTTTATTATAATTATTATAGTTATTATATCTTTGGTATTTTTAATAGTTATTATATTTTAAAAGTTATTTGTAGTACAAAACTTTTGGAAATCGGTGCCAAGCCCGAGACATATTATTTGGTTATTCGTCTATGTGGCACCAGGGTTGTCATATTTGAAAAGTGACTCGGCGGGAAAAAGTTATTAGTAACTTTTAGAGTAAAGAAAAATGTTTATAACATAAAATGTTTTTCGTACATTTGTTATTTCATATAAATTCATTTTATAATCACACTTCATTCTTTTAGAAAAAATAAAAAAAAAATATATTATATATAATCACAGGTACTTTGTACTAGATTTTATTGCATTAATAAGAGAAGAGCCTTCATTTCTTAGGTATTTTTTAAATTTTAAGCATGTCATACCAAAATTATGCTTGACCATCAACTCTGCCTCCAAATTTTCAATAAGCAGTCGGTTTCTTTCTTTACGCCAAGCAATTGTCATAAGGCTAAAAATCCTCTCCGAAACTGCATTAGAATGGGGGATCGAAAAAATATATTGCACTATTTTTGAAAAATTTGGTGCCGCCGATTTTTTAAAAAAGTTTACCCATTTTGTTTCACAGGGTAGTGTTTTTTCATCATCTTTTAAATCCGTTATATACTATTTCAAAAGTATATATTCTTCAAAAAGCATGTCTTCATTTATTTTAATGTTATATATTTTAAGAAAAGCCGTTATTTCTTCACATTGTGGTACTCCATCCAACTTTAAGCTCGTTAAAATTTGAAATTTTTATTACTGAAATCAAACCACTTTTCAATATATTTAATTGCCGCATCGAAAAAAATGTTAACATCGATTTTGAATCTTCTTACCATATCTAAATTATCACATTTTTCAATAACTTGACGTGTAATAAATCCATAAAAATTTGGAGCTTTTCTTTCTATCAGCGATTATTGCCTGATATTATTCATAATTGCATAGAAATCCACAATTATTAGTTCATTTCCTTGGAGTTTTCTTAAAGCTGGTTGAAAAATGGAACAAGAATTCATGACGAATCCAATTGTAACGTCCGTTATATTCGCCTAAACAATAATAAAACCAATTCATCTTCTTTTTCTAATTCAATAAAAGTTTATTTCCATAGTTTCGGTTCATTTTTACATTAATAATAATTTCAAATTTTCCAACGGTCAGTTCAACTTCGAATAACAATTATAAAAACAAACGAACGTACCCAATTTTATTTCAATTCTAACGAACAGATGTCGTTACTCAATTTTGTTTAATCTTTAGTATTACACGATGACATTAGAAGATGTCAAAGAAAAATCACATTTTTTTTGTTGATTCATTAATTTTTTGGATGTCATAAAAAAATCTGAAAGAAAAACAAGTCAATTCGATTTTTCGTTTTGAAGAAGAAAGGTTTTCATGTTGTAACTTTAAAAATAAAATCACCTTTTTGTTAATTCCATGTTTAAAATAAAAAACAAATTAAGTGATTTAGTATTTTTCTTAACCTTTACATTTAATTTCAATATACATTTGAAAGATTGAAATAAATGGTTATAACAAATATAATAAATCGAACTTTTAGAGGATATATTTATTCGCCCACTGTAATAACATGTTCGAAAAACAATGTCAACAAAAATTTATCAAAACACTTGTGTTCTGCAACATCATTTAAATTAAAAATTTTGAAAATAAAGTTGCCAAAAGTTTTTTTGGAATTTGGAGTTGAGGTAGATGTTGTTAATCGGACATCAATTAGTAAAGCTAAAGTTAAATGGAATACCTGTTGTTGGATTTAATTCTGAACCATCCTCATGTTGTGTTGACGGCTGCACATTGTGTCAATTTCGTATAATAAAATCACATGCTGCTGAATTTTTGGAAATTAAACTTTGGAAATAGGACATCATACTGGAAGTGTCCACCAATCAACAGTTAATTTAAGGTATTTTCATTAACTTTATTAATTTTTGCTTAATTATTTGTTTTTCCTTTGGAATGATAGGCTAAATTTGTAAAACGTAAGAGATTTCCCAAATTTGAATTCGTCGGGGGGGTGCCAGAGTTATTCCGGCTTAATAATGTAATTTTGGTGTGCGTAGAAAGGTCCAGATAGCATTACGTGGCTTCGAATCAGGGCCATCATATAATACATGGGCCGAAACTAAAGACCTTGGGGCTTTGTAGTAATTTTTGGCCGACAGGAGCTATTTTAGGCGTAAATTATCAATTCGGGTTAATAAAACCAGTTTCTTGTTAAGTATAATTGTTATATACAAAATTTTTGGCGCAAAATAATATTAAATCGGGAAAACCAGTTTAAGGTTTTTCTTTTTGATTATTTTGCTTATGTGTAAAACCAGATTTAGGTTTTTTTTGCATTTTTAATATTGTTGAATATTTTTTTTGATAAAGCCAGTTTTGGTTTTTAAGTGTAAAAATGTTTTCGCTTTTGCATTTGTTTTTGTGTTGATTGAATTTTTGGAATTTGTTTCAATTTTTTTTAAAAATGCACACAATTAGGAATTATGGCTCGTTTAGGAGCAAGCGTCGGTCGGGGCCAGGAGAGTTGGGTCAGGCAGCGGTCAAGCCGGGTGTGAACGAGGTGGATGACGTTATGAAAGAAATTATAAGACAAGTGATGAATGTGGTGAATGAGAGGGAACAGGAAGAAATGAATGCAGAATTGAATGAGAAAAGGAATCAAATATATTTAGAATTGATGGATGACATAGCAAATGAGCAGTATGATGAGATGTTGGATGTAATAATAAGTGAGATTGTGAATGAGGAGTTGGTAGGAGAAGTGTTAGCTGAGGAAGTGAATGACTTGGTGGATGGAGTGGAGGGAGTGAATGAGATGAATGAGAGGAGAAAGGCAACGTTTGTGGAATGGATGAATGATATAATGAATGAGCAGTGTGAAGAGATGATTGATGAATTGATAAAGGAGATAGCAAATGAAGTGATGGATGCGCGAGAGAGATATCGGCTAAGGAGGCTGGAGAGGGACAGGAGAAGGTGGAGAGAGAAAAAGAGCAGGAGGAAGGAACAGAAGGTGGTGTGGTTGGTCGAGGAGGTGGAGTTCTCTTCAGTCATGCACGCTTATGCGGAGACATTGGCTGAGGAGAACGCTATCTTCGAGTCCAACCACAGGGAAGAGAACCCTCGACGGTGGTTGGGACCGCAAGAGGCCCCTAGGAATTGTGTGCATCTTTGAAAATTTTTATTTTTAGTATTTGGGAAAAAAAAACCGATTTGGGTCCACATTTTTTTTAATGAACTTTTTTTGGTGGTACTATTGTAGTTTTAATTGTAAATAGTTGTATATAGTAGGTTAATTGTTGTAAAATTGTACATATTTGTTCATATTTTTGTATATAGGTAGCGGTTGTAGTGGTCTGAGTAGGATATTATGTTACAATATCGAAGTATTTTATCTCTTGGTGAGATGAAATTGAGAAACCAAACCGATGAAACGATTTAGCCATTTGAACTTTTGTGTGTAGCAAATAATTAGATCTCGAATCTGATGCTCGTTTTAACGATGCATATTGGTCTGCGTGTAATACATACATGATTTTAATTTCTTTACCACTAAAGGTTATAATTGGTGAAAATTTTGTGTTGGTTGTGGTAGATTCGAACTACTTTTTAATTCGCGATGAAAATATTGTACATTCCACTGCAGTTGAGCGTTTGTAGATGTAAAAGGGGGGGAGTTAGAATTAATTGAATGTTTTTTGGTTGTTAATTTTTTTTTGTTGTTGTATAATGATTACAAGTATGTAATAATTAAATCTTTTTCTCAGCGGTAGGCCTAACAAGCCATCCATGGGGCTTATCCCCTTAACATAATTATGTTCTTAGATCGCCTCTGTCCATTATGGACATGCGATCGAAGTTCATTGGTTTCTTCTCTTCGTTTCAGAAGGAGTTTTCTGGTGATAAGGGAATGACTACTGCTGTGTTTGTACTTAGGTACAAACCAGTAGTACCATTCCCTGCACAGAAGCTTCTTTAACGAAATGAAGAGGAGAACCAATCTATTTTTTTTATCAGGATCGAGGCTTCACCTCACACAACTTCAAAATTTTTCCACTCTTACATTTAGCTTGCAATAGACAGTTTTCATGGAGTTTAGGATTTGAAGTCTGGTGCTCGGGAGCGTTCTTCAACTTTGGCATTAGTTTAATGATAATTTATTTTTAGGTAGAACAACCGCAGCTGGGTCAGTAGAAATGGGCCTAGGGTCTAATCGTGACAGTTGCGATTGTTTTTGTTAGGTTGGGGAGATACTGTTCTGTAGAATCTGGTCGTTAGGGGCTTTTCTAGTCGGTTCTCACATGCATTGTTGGAGTGGGCTCGCGAACGCGATAATTCAAATACTGAATAAAATGGTCATTCTAACCATACTTACTTTTATATTGTCTCCAGACGAATCTGAATTTGGGAATCTCTTATCTATATATTAAATAAAAAAATAAATTAAATCAAAACAATAAATTTTTGAGAATAAATAAATAAAAAATTTTTATTAAATAAATTAAATTTAGGAATCAATAATTTTTAAGTAAATACATAATTTTTTTAAATAAGCGAGTACTTCAAGATTTAAATAAATATTTTTTATTTTTTTTAAAAAAATAAATAAATATTTTGAAGGTAAGACGGTGCATCCAATAAATAAGCATTTTCTGTTCAAATATTTTTATTTTTAAATTTAAATAAATAAATATTTTCCCCTAGGGGTGCTATCGTCAATAAATAATTTTAGGTACTTGTCATTCTGAATTTCAGCATATCTGAAATTAAATAAATAAATTATATTTTACATATACAATATTTTAGGAATTTTTGTGAAAGGTGAAGCAACATTGAGAACAACCATAATTTCGTTCGTTCTTTTATTAAATTTGGTTTTACAAAAAAATTTTTTTTGTGTTTTTGAATTGGGCGTTCGTTGTTTTTTTCCGTTTCTGCGTTTTTCATTTTTTTTCCATCGTACTAACTACATTTTTTATGGGGAATTGGTTTTTACATTGTTGTCGTTTGCGAGTTAATAATTTTACGGGTTTTACCATCAAAATGTCAAACCAAATAGACGTTGACCATCCGTTCTATGGTCTGGAACCCAGCGAACTGCTGGTCGAATGTTTGGTTCGGGGTGTGAACTTCGGGGGGGGCCGATTGGGCAGAGGAACTGCGAAACCATGGAGATCATGGGTCAGTTCCAATAACAGTGTCTCATGCGAGAGATTTGATAGAGGAATCTCAAATGGTGGTGCAGGCAGCACAACTTATTTTAAATCAAGTACGACGACTTCAGTCACCGATTGATCAGACCCTCTTGGATGGTTTGGCGAATCGAGTGTTACATTATACGGGTAGGATGAATAGGTTGGGTCCTCGCAATGACTTGCAAGAAGCCCGCACCTACGCTATCTCACAATTGTCACGCGCTTGGAGTATAATAGGATCACTGTCAACACGTCCAATTATGCAGAATAAACCAGGAGTATCATCTGCTCCATCTGCTTCACCTGCTTTTCAACCGGATGAGAGATCCACACCGATCCCAGTACGGCCAATATCGGAAACAATACATAGTCTGAATCGTCCAAACCAGCAACAACAGATACGGTCAGATCAGGCACCACCGGCTTATTTCCAGCAATCGGGTTTGAGAGCCGAGGACTTTGCAATACCACAATTGGGTCCATCACTCCCATCTGAACACACACACAATAATCCAGCATTGGTACAACCACAATTAAATTATCCATCAGTACCACAGGTACAACTACCACCAATATATCCACCAGCTCCACTAACAGCACCACCACCATACAACCAACCTCCTCAGGTATGGCGTTACGCGGCTCCAGCGTTAGCACCAGTGGAGTACCGAGGGGTTCGTGGGAACAATTTGAGTCGTTATGACTCAAATTGGGTTCCAACCTTCACAGGGGATGGTCACTCTCCTGATGTTCATGAGTTTATTCATAGAGTGGAGGCGGCTGCCAAAAGAGACCGTGTGTCATGGGACGACCTTAGGTCTATCATACCACGGTATCTGAAAGCAGCGGCCGACAGATACTATTTGAATTTAACTCATGAATATGAGGTGGTGACTTACCCAGTGCTAAGGGAGGGACTCCTACAAACCTTCGGTACGCTCACTGATGATAAGGCGATCTTGCGCGTTCTTCTGAACCGCAAACAAAAGTCAAAGGAGAGCGTGTATGAGTACCTAGTGGAGATTGGTTCGTTGAACAGTCGCTTAGTACGTCCATTTGCTGATCGTGAAATGCTAGAGATTGCTCGGGAGGGACTGAGTGTGGAGCTCAAAAACGCTACTCTAGCTGCTACCATACATTCAATTGATGAACTTCGGACTTTAGGTCAGAAGTTTGAACGTTTGTGGTCCACACCAGTTCCGTCCAGAACATCAAATTTAAGAATTAGCGAGCTACAGCAGATGGATGATTATGAGGTGGAAGTTGAACCAGAACAACATGGATATATTGAAGCGGTGGATTCAACACCGAGACGGATATTTCAGCGACCTGGCATAACATCTGACAAAAGTCAACCTGGTCCATCAATGTCCAGACAACCAATAGTGTGTTTCAGATGTGGAGTAAATGGTCATCGAGCTCCTGAGTGCTCTAAGAATCGGATAAAATTATATTGCTGGAAATGTAACAAACCGGATGTAATTTATGCAAATTGTTCATATTGTCACCCGTCGTTAAACTACCGTCCGAGAGTACATGCTTCGGGGATGATACCCTCGGTTCAACATCCAATCAGCCCGAAGAAATCGACGAGAGATGTAGGAACGCAGGACGATCTTCCACTACTCAAGAAACCCGAATAAAATCATCGAATACATTTAATTTCCCATCATTACATCGCACGTATTTTAGACGTCTGGAACGTAACATCAGATATTGGAGGATGAGGAAATTATTTCGTAAAGCATGTATTTCATCTATCCTTTCAGAAACAAAGGATCCTCGGCCGCGATTGACAATAAGAATTTTGAACAAACATATTTCAGGACTATTGGATAGTGGAGCGTCAATCACAATACTTGGAATTATTGGATCAGCAGGTACAACTTACCGTAAGTACACTTCGTGTATTCGTACGGCGGATGGTACTGCAACTAAAATTTTAGGTTACATTGAAATTCCAATAACTGTGAATGGCTCCACTAAACCAATGCGGTTCCATATAGTCCCTGGATTACGAGAAGAACTCTACCTGGGCATAGATTTCTGGGAGAAATTCGGTATTGTTCCTTCTTTTGTTAGTGAACTGGCTCGTACAGAGCCAATAACTTTAAATACACACAACCTAACCACTGATCAGCAACATGAACTGGATATGATCAAGGATTCTTTCCCGTCATTTGAAGTGTCTGGGCTCGGAAAGACTTCTTTGGTTGAACATGTCATCGATGTTGGTGATAGTGCACCTGTTAAACAGAGGCATTATCCCACATCGCCGGCTGTTCAACTAAAGGTTTATGCCGAACTCGACCGAATGCTTCAAATGGGCGTGATCGAAGAGAGTAACAGTTCTTGGTGCTCGCCAGTGGTGTTGGTACAAAAAGAATCTGGTAAAAACAGATTATGTATTGATAGCCGTCGTGTCAATTCACTAACGAAAAAGGACGCTTACCCACTTCCCTTGATTGATGGCTTACTAGGTCGTCTAAATAGCACAAAGTACATTTCCAGTATTGATCTCAAAGAAGCTTTCTGGCAGATTCCTCTGGCAGAAGCATCTAGAGACAAGACAGCCTTCACAGTGCCTGGTCGTCCATTGTATCAATTCCGGGTTATGCCCTTTGGATTGTGCAATGCTCCCCAGACAATGTGTCGGCTAATGCACAAAGTGATACCACATCAATATCACGAAAATGTCTTTGTTTATTTAGATGATCTATTGGTAGTCTCTTCCACGTTCCAGGAACATATGGAATTGCTGTCCAAAGTCTCTTCATTGTTAAGAGCGGCTGGGTTAACAATAAACCTCAAGAAAAGTAAATTTGTTCTGAGAGAGGTGAAATACTTGGGATTTTTGGTTGGTGAAGATGGTCTTCGAACAGACCCTGACAAAGTAAGAGCTGTTGCTGAGTATCCAGCTCCGTCAACAGTGAAACAAATACGACGTCTATTAGGAATGGCTGGTTGGTACCAACGTTTCATACCAAGTTATGCAAGCGTGGTATCACCAATTACAGATTTATTAAAGAAGAGTTCGGGAAAATTGAAATGGACATTGGAAGCGCAAGCTGCTTTCGAAAATTTAAAACGATTGCTGACTACAGCACCGGTATTAGTAAACCCTGACTATAATAAAGAGTTCTTTATTAGATGCGATGCAAGTCTGACAGGGATAGGTAGTGTGTTGTATCAGGTTGATACTGACGGACAAGAGTGTCCGATAGCCTTCATGTCGAAGAAATTAAATAGAGCTCAAAGGAATTATTCAGTTTCTGAGCTTGAATGTCTTGCGGCAATTCTTAGTGTGAAGAAATTCAGGGGCTATGTTGAAGGTCACCGATTTACAATTGTGACTGATCACTCAAGTCTGAAGTGGCTTATGTCACAGAAAGACTTGAGTGGTCGTCTGGCTAGGTGGAGCCTAAAACTCCAACATATGGATTTTACCATTGTCCACCAAAAAGGTGCCCAAAATATAGTCCCTGATGCTCTATCTCGTCTTTATGACGATACACACGAAGAATTGACGGAAGCATTAGTACATCACATTAATGAAATTAAAATGATGACATGACAATGAAGGTTATCGGCACAAAGAATACACGGATATGATAGCTAAAGTTCAATCATCTCCTAAGGACTTTCCATCAGTTAAAGTCGTGGATGATAAGCTATACATACGTATTGAGCCAAGACCTGATGCAATACCCAACGATGTTCCTGTGTAGAAACTCTGGGTACCAAAACCGATGACTTCCAACATGATTCAGAAACATCATGATGATAGTACTGCTGCTCATGGAGGTGTTAAAAAGACTTTAGAATTACTTCGACGTCTTTATTATTGGCCGGGCATGGCGTCACAGGTACACAACTATGTTGTGTCCTGCGACACATGTAAACAAACAAAAGCCACGAATCAGATATTGCGTCCTCCGATGCAATATCAATTCGAAATAGCACGTCCATGGCAGAGAGTCTATATAGATTTTTTGGGACCGTATCCTCGTTCTACACTTGGGAATACGGTGTTATTGATAGTTCTGGATCATGCTACGAAGTTTGTACTACTGAAACCACTTAGAAACGCAACTTCACCGAAGGTGAATGCTTTTCTAAGGAATGAAGTGTTTCTTACATATGGGGTACCAGAGTTTCTACAATGGTAAACAGTTCACTAGTAGGAACTTTCAAAATCTTTTGTCAGATTTCGGCATTAAACACATTAGGACCGGTGTCTATAGTCCTCAAAGCAACGCGTCAGAGCGTGTCAATAGGTCAGTTCTAGCAGCAATTCGAGCGTTCACAAAAGGTCAACATACCAAGTGGGACTCACAAATTGGTGAAATCGCATATGCACTGCGGGCTGCAGTACATTCAGCTACCAAGTACTCACCGTACTATTTATTATTTGGTCAACATCCAATATCGGATGGAAATACTTACCAATTGTTGAGATCACTACACAAGCTTAGTGAAGATGCTGGAGAGGAATTAGAACGCTCTGATCATTTGACTCTGCTCAGGAACCGGGTTCAGGAAAATTTAAAAGCAGCTTTCAAGAAATCGCAACATCAGTACAACCTGCGATCTAAACTACGGACTTTTCAACCACAACAACGTGTGTTTGTACGGCAACATCATTTGAGTGACGCTACCAAAAAATTCTCGGCAAAATTGGCTCCAAAGTTCTTACCTGCAATGATTAAGACTAAGATTGGAAATGTACTTTATGAGTGCATAGATATGAGCGGTAAAAATCTTGGAGTACATCACGCGAAAGACATCAGGGAATGATGTCTTTTCGTTAGGTAGGGTAGTTCCTTTGCCTGGTTGTCGTCTCTGGGGTTCACATCTTCAGTGTCATATTTTACTGGTTGTATCGAGGGTTTACTGGTGCTGACGTTAGATGGATGGATGGTCTGTTTCAGCGCTCACTGATAGTTCCTAGGACCTTCATGAGTGTTGAGATTGATCATCGACCCTGACGTTGGTTACCATTGATAACTCAATCCCAGATATAGATTAGTTGTGGGAAGTAGTTCGATGGTTTCTGACGTAGAGGGGGTGACGACGTTTTTGTGAATTCAAGGGTAAATATCTTGGGTTTTACCTTGAATTCATGGTGTAACGTCCGTTATATTCGCCTAAACAATAATAAAACCAATTCATCTTCTTTTTCTAATTCAATAAAAGTTTATTTCCATAGTTTCGGTTCATTTTTACATTAATAATAATTTCAAATTTTCCAACGGTCAGTTCAACTTCGAATAACAATTATAAAAACAAACGAACGTACCCAATTTTATTTCAATTCTAACGAACAGATGTCGTTACTCAATTTTGTTTAATCTTTAGTATTACACGATGACATTAGAAGATGTCAAAGAAAAATCACATTTTTTTTGTTGATTCATTAATTTTTTGGATGTCATAAAAAAATCTGAAAGAAAAACAAGTCAATTCGATTTTTCGTTTTGAAGAAGAAAGGTTTTCATGTTGTAACTTTAAAAATAAAATCACCTTTTTGTTAATTCCATGTTTAAAATAAAAAACAAATTAAGTGATTTAGTATTTTTCTTAACCTTTACATTTAATTTCAATATACATTTGAAAGATTGAAATAAATGGTTATAACAAATATAATAAATCGAACTTTTAGAGGATATATTTATTCGCCCACTGTAATAACATGTTCGAAAAACAATGTCAACAAAAATTTATCAAAACACTTGTGTTCTGCAACATCATTTAAATTAAAAATTTTGAAAATAAAGTTGCCAAAAGTTTTTTTGGAATTTGGAGTTGAGGTAGATGTTGTTAATCGGACATCAATTAGTAAAGCTAAAGTTAAATGGAATACCTGTTGTTGGATTTAATTCTGAACCATCCTCATGTTGTGTTGACGGCTGCACATTGTGTCAATTTCGTATAATAAAATCACATGCTGCTGAATTTTTGGAAATTAAACTTTGGAAATAGGACATCATACTGGAAGTGTCCACCAATCAACAGTTAATTTAAGGTATTTTCATTAACTTTATTAATTTTTGCTTAATTATTTGTTTTTCCTTTGGAATGATAGGCTAAATTTGTAAAACGTAAGAGATTTCCCAAATTTGAATTCGTCGGGGGGGTGCCAGAGTTATTCCGGCTTAATAATGTAATTTTGGTGTGCGTAGAAAGGTCCAGATAGCATTACGTGGCTTCGAATCAGGGCCATAATATAATACAATATATGCTTGACTGAGCTCATCTTCAAAAAACATTCTTAATACAGGTGCAATTATGTTTTTACTAAAAAGGTATGCCTTTATTGGTTCATAACTAAGCAATAACCTTTCAATAGCCGGCAAAAGAGTTAGCCACCTTGTAGGAACATTACGAAGCATTTCGCTCCATTCGGTATCCGTCCACTCAAAGAATTCCTTCAACTCCGTTGTCTTTTTTGTCGAATAAGTTCAACATCAATTTTAAGGAAGTAGCATGCTTTCTTAACAGTATTATGCATACTATGAAGATTGCATCCGGCAGCTACAATATCATCGTTGTGTTTTTTTAAAGTAGTAAAAACACTATTATTCTTACCAAAATTAATGTTAGCATTATCTGCCCCGTAAGCGGTTACATTCTGCAACGATAGTCCATTAAGAATAAGTTTGTTGTAAATTTCATTTGTAATTGTTGCAGTATCCTCTGCTTCTAATGAAAAAAACGAAAGCAAAGACGTTTGTATACCATTACAGTTATCGAAATATCATAAATAAAATATATCATAGAATAATCTAACGTTGGTTAATTGTAAATATTCTTTAAATAATTAGTGTTGCATAAATATTAAAGTTTTTGATTTTATTTTTGTTAAAAAGTGATCAAAAAAATAATAAAGAAAACAAAAAATCTTAAAAATAACGTGAAACTTTTAATTTAATTACGGTACAGTTTCTTTATGTGAAAAAAATAAAAAAATGTCGTTTTGCAGTAATGTCATCAACCCATTAAACGCAATGAAATCCATGCAAATATTGATTGCAAAACTTGTGGCCATCTGTATCACAGTAATTGTGTTGGTTTGAATCAACAAAAAGTAGTATCGCTTAAAAACAATAAAGATCCATGGTGGTGCTCATCTTGTGATCCATTAAAGCTGATGGATCAAAAGCTTAATAATGACAATGGATCTTTGTGTGCTACTCAATCATCTTCGTCAAAAACTCAAACGATTACGACGTCACCAATTTCCGCTAATCAACATGTTACATCAAAACATAATACATTTGTTAAACCTACAAAAGATAATTACTCTCAAAATAAAGCAATTGGTGCAAAAAGCAATTTTTTTAAATAAGCGAGTACTTCAAGATTTAAATAAATATTTTTTATTTTTTTTAAAAAAATAAATAAATATTTTGAAGGTAAGACGGTGCATCCAATAAATAAGCATTTTCTGTTCAAATATTTTTATTTTTAAATTTAAATAAATAAATATTTTCCCCTAGGGGTGCTATCGTCAATAAATAATTTTAGGTACTTGTCATTCTGAATTTCAGCATATCTGAAATTAAATAAATAAATTATATTTTACATATACAATATTTTAGGAATTTTTGTGAAAGGTGAAGCAACATTGAGAACAACCATAATTTCGTTCGTTCTTTTATTAAATTTGGTTTTACAAAAAAATTTTTTTTGTGTTTTTGAATTGGGCGTTCGTTGTTTTTTTCCGTTTCTGCGTTTTTCATTTTTTTTCCATCGTACTAACTACATTTTTTATGGGGAATTGGTTTTTACATTGTTGTCGTTTGCGAGTTAATAATTTTACGGGTTTTACCATCAAAATGTCAAACCAAATAGACGTTGACCATCCGTTCTATGGTCTGGAACCCAGCGAACTGCTGGTCGAATGTTTGGTTCGGGGTGTGAACTTCGGGGGGGGCCGATTGGGCAGAGGAACTGCGAAACCATGGAGATCATGGGTCAGTTCCAATAACAGTGTCTCATGCGAGAGATTTGATAGAGGAATCTCAAATGGTGGTGCAGGCAGCACAACTTATTTTAAATCAAGTACGACGACTTCAGTCACCGATTGATCAGACCCTCTTGGATGGTTTGGCGAATCGAGTGTTACATTATACGGGTAGGATGAATAGGTTGGGTCCTCGCAATGACTTGCAAGAAGCCCGCACCTACGCTATCTCACAATTGTCACGCGCTTGGAGTATAATAGGATCACTGTCAACACGTCCAATTATGCAGAATAAACCAGGAGTATCATCTGCTCCATCTGCTTCACCTGCTTTTCAACCGGATGAGAGATCCACACCGATCCCAGTACGGCCAATATCGGAAACAATACATAGTCTGAATCGTCCAAACCAGCAACAACAGAGACGGTCAGATCAGGCACCACCGGCTTATTTCCAGCAATCGGGTTTGAGAGCCGAGGACTTTGCAATACCACAATTGGGTCCATCACTCCCATCTGAACACACACACAATAATCCAGCATTGGTACAACCACAATTAAATTATCCATCAGTACCACAGGTACAACTACCACCAATATATCCACCAGCTCCACTAACAGCACCACCACCATACAACCAACCTCCTCAGGTATGGCGTTACGCGGCTCCAGCGTTAGCACCAGTGGAGTACCGAGGGGTTCGTGGGAACAATTTGAGTCGTTATGACTCAAATTGGGTTCCAACCTTCACAGGGGATGGTCACTCTCCTGATGTTCATGAGTTTATTCATAGAGTGGAGGCGGCTGCCAAAAGAGACCGTGTGTCATGGGACGACCTTAGGTCTATCATACCACGGTATCTGAAAGCAGCGGCCGACAGATACTATTTGAATTTAACTCATGAATATGAGGTGGTGACTTACCCAGTGCTAAGGGAGGGACTCCTACAAACCTTCGGTACGCTCACTGATGATAAGGCGATCTTGCGCGTTCTTCTGAACCGCAAACAAAAGTCAAAGGAGAGCGTGTATGAGTACCTAGTGGAGATTGGTTCGTTGAACAGTCGCTTAGTACGTCCATTTGCTGATCGTGAAATGCTAGAGATTGCTCGGGAGGGACTGAGTGTGGAGCTCAAAAACGCTACTCTAGCTGCTACCATACATTCAATTGATGAACTTCGGACTTTAGGTCAGAAGTTTGAACGTTTGTGGTCCACACCAGTTCCGTCCAGAACATCAAATTTAAGAATTAGCGAGCTACAGCAGATGGATGATTATGAGGTGGAAGTTGAACCAGAACAACATGGATATATTGAAGCGGTGGATTCAACACCGAGACGGATATTTCAGCGACCTGGCATAACATCTGACAAAAGTCAACCTGGTCCATCAATGTCCAGACAACCAATAGTGTGTTTCAGATGTGGAGTAAATGGTCATCGAGCTCCTGAGTGCTCTAAGAATCGGATAAAATTATATTGCTGGAAATGTAACAAACCGGATGTAATTTATGCAAATTGTTCATATTGTCACCCGTCGTTAAACTACCGTCCGAGAGTACATGCTTCGGGGATGATACCCTCGGTTCAACATCCAATCAGCCCGAAGAAATCGACGAGAGATGTAGGAACGCAGGACGATCTTCCACTACTCAAGAAACCCGAATAAAATCATCGAATACATTTAATTTCCCATCATTACATCGCACGTATTTTAGACGTCTGGAACGTAACATCAGATATTGGAGGATGAGGAAATTATTTCGTAAAGCATGTATTTCATCTATCCTTTCAGAAACAAAGGATCCTCGGCCGCGATTGACAATAAGAATTTTGAACAAACATATTTCAGGACTATTGGATAGTGGAGCGTCAATCACAATACTTGGAATTATTGGATCAGCAGGTACAACTTACCGTAAGTACACTTCGTGTATTCGTACGGCGGATGGTACTGCAACTAAAATTTTAGGTTACATTGAAATTCCAATAACTGTGAATGGCTCCACTAAACCAATGCGGTTCCATATAGTCCCTGGATTACGAGAAGAGCTCTACCTGGGCATAGATTTCTGGGAGAAATTCGGTATTGTTCCTTCTTTTGTTAGTGAACTGGCTCGTACAGAGCCAATAACTTTAAATACACACAACCTAACCACTGATCAGCAACATGAACTGGATATGATCAAGGATTCTTTCCCGTCATTTGAAGTGTCTGGGCTCGGAAAGACTTCTTTGGTTGAACATGTCATCGATGTTGGTGATAGTGCACCTGTTAAACAGAGGCATTATCCCACATCGCCGGCTGTTCAACTAAAGGTTTATGCCGAACTCGACCGAATGCTTCAAATGGGCGTGATCGAAGAGAGTAACAGTTCTTGGTGCTCGCCAGTGGTGTTGGTACAAAAAGAATCTGGTAAAAACAGATTATGTATTGATAGCCGTCGTGTCAATTCACTAACGAAAAAGGACGCTTACCCACTTCCCTTGATTGATGGCTTACTAGGTCGTCTAAATAGCACAAAGTACATTTCCAGTATTGATCTCAAAGAAGCTTTCTGGCAGATTCCTCTGGCAGAAGCATCTAGAGACAAGACAGCCTTCACAGTGCCTGGTCGTCCATTGTATCAATTCCGGGTTATGCCCTTTGGATTGTGCAATGCTCCCCAGACAATGTGTCGGCTAATGCACAAAGTGATACCACATCAATATCACGAAAATGTCTTTGTTTATTTAGATGATCTATTGGTAGTCTCTTCCACGTTCCAGGAACATATGGAATTGCTGTCCAAAGTCTCTTCATTGTTAAGAGCGGCTGGGTTAACAATAAACCTCAAGAAAAGTAAATTTGTTCTGAGAGAGGTGAAATACTTGGGATTTTTGGTTGGTGAAGATGGTCTTCGAACAGACCCTGACAAAGTAAGAGCTGTTGCTGAGTATCCAGCTCCGTCAACAGTGAAACAAATACGACGTCTATTAGGAATGGCTGGTTGGTACCAACGTTTCATACCAAGTTATGCAAGCGTGGTATCACCAATTACAGATTTATTAAAGAAGAGTTCGGGAAAATTGAAATGGACATTGGAAGCGCAAGCTGCTTTCGAAAATTTAAAACGATTGCTGACTACAGCACCGGTATTAGTAAACCCTGACTATAATAAAGAGTTCTTTATTAGATGCGATGCAAGTCTGACAGGGATAGGTAGTGTGTTGTATCAGGTTGATACTGACGGACAAGAGTGTCCGATAGCCTTCATGTCGAAGAAATTAAATAGAGCTCAAAGGAATTATTCAGTTTCTGAGCTTGAATGTCTTGCGGCAATTCTTAGTGTGAAGAAATTCAGGGGCTATGTTGAAGGTCACCGATTTACAATTGTGACTGATCACTCAAGTCTGAAGTGGCTTATGTCACAGAAAGACTTGAGTGGTCGTCTGGCTAGGTGGAGCCTAAAACTCCAACATATGGATTTTACCATTGTCCACCAAAAAGGTGCCCAAAATATAGTCCCTGATGCTCTATCTCGTCTTTATGACGATACACACGAAGAATTGACGGAAGCATTAGTACATCACATTAATGAAATTAAAATGATGACATGACAATGAAGGTTATCGGCACAAAGAATACACGGATATGATAGCTAAAGTTCAATCATCTCCTAAGGACTTTCCATCAGTTAAAGTCGTGGATGATAAGCTATACATACGTATTGAGCCAAGACCTGATGCAATACCCAACGATGTTCCTGTGTAGAAACTCTGGGTACCAAAACCGATGACTTCCAACATGATTCAGAAACATCATGATGATAGTACTGCTGCTCATGGAGGTGTTAAAAAGACTTTAGAATTACTTCGACGTCTTTATTATTGGCCGGGCATGGCGTCACAGGTACACAACTATGTTGTGTCCTGCGACACATGTAAACAAACAAAAGCCACGAATCAGATATTGCGTCCTCCGATGCAATATCAATTCGAAATAGCACGTCCATGGCAGAGAGTCTATATAGATTTTTTGGGACCGTATCCTCGTTCTACACTTGGGAATACGGTGTTATTGATAGTTCTGGATCATGCTACGAAGTTTGTACTACTGAAACCACTTAGAAACGCAACTTCACCGAAGGTGAATGCTTTTCTAAGGAATGAAGTGTTTCTTACATATGGGGTACCAGAGTTTCTACAATGGTAAACAGTTCACTAGTAGGAACTTTCAAAATCTTTTGTCAGATTTCGGCATTAAACACATTAGGACCGGTGTCTATAGTCCTCAAAGCAACGCGTCAGAGCGTGTCAATAGGTCAGTTCTAGCAGCAATTCGAGCGTTCACAAAAGGTCAACATACCAAGTGGGACTCACAAATTGGTGAAATCGCATATGCACTGCGGGCTGCAGTACATTCAGCTACCAAGTACTCACCGTACTATTTATTATTTGGTCAACATCCAATATCGGATGGAAATACTTACCAATTGTTGAGATCACTACACAAGCTTAGTGAAGATGCTGGAGAGGAATTAGAACGCTCTGATCATTTGACTCTGCTCAGGAACCGGGTTCAGGAAAATTTAAAAGCAGCTTTCAAGAAATCGCAACATCAGTACAACCTGCGATCTAAACTACGGACTTTTCAACCACAACAACGTGTGTTTGTACGGCAACATCATTTGAGTGACGCTACCAAAAAATTCTCGGCAAAATTGGCTCCAAAGTTCTTACCTGCAATGATTAAGACTAAGATTGGAAATGTACTTTATGAGTGCATAGATATGAGCGGTAAAAATCTTGGAGTACATCACGCGAAAGACATCAGGGAATGATGTCTTTTCGTTAGGTAGGGTAGTTCCTTTGCCTGGTTGTCGTCTCTGGGGTTCACATCTTCAGTGTCATATTTTACTGGTTGTATCGAGGGTTTACTGGTGCTGACGTTAGATGGATGGATGGTCTGTTTCAGCGCTCACTGATAGTTCCTAGGACCTTCATGAGTGTTGAGATTGATCATCGACCCTGACGTTGGTTACCATTGATAACTCAATCCCAGATATAGATTAGTTGTGGGAAGTAGTTCGATGGTTTCTGACGTAGAGGGGGTGACGACGTTTTTGTGAATTCAAGGGTAAATATCTTGGGTTTTACCTTGAATTCATGGTGTAACGTCCGTTATATTCGCCTAAACAATAATAAAACCAATTCATCTTCTTTTTCTAATTCAATAAAAGTTTATTTCCATAGTTTCGGTTCATTTTTACATTAATAATAATTTCAAATTTTCCAACGGTCAGTTCAACTTCGAATAACAATTATAAAAACAAACGAACGTACCCAATTTTATTTCAATTCTAACGAACAGATGTCGTTACTCAATTTTGTTTAATCTTTAGTATTACACGATGACATTAGAAGATGTCAAAGAAAAATCACATTTTTTTTGTTGATTCATTAATTTTTTGGATGTCATAAAAAAATCTGAAAGAAAAACAAGTCAATTCGATTTTTCGTTTTGAAGAAGAAAGGTTTTCATGTTGTAACTTTAAAAATAAAATCACCTTTTTGTTAATTCCATGTTTAAAATAAAAAACAAATTAAGTGATTTAGTATTTTTCTTAACCTTTACATTTAATTTCAATATACATTTGAAAGATTGAAATAAATGGTTATAACAAATATAATAAATCGAACTTTTAGAGGATATATTTATTCGCCCACTGTAATAACATGTTCGAAAAACAATGTCAACAAAAATTTATCAAAACACTTGTGTTCTGCAACATCATTTAAATTAAAAATTTTGAAAATAAAGTTGCCAAAAGTTTTTTTGGAATTTGGAGTTGAGGTAGATGTTGTTAATCGGACATCAATTAGTAAAGCTAAAGTTAAATGGAATACCTGTTGTTGGATTTAATTCTGAACCATCCTCATGTTGTGTTGACGGCTGCACATTGTGTCAATTTCGTATAATAAAATCACATGCTGCTGAATTTTTGGAAATTAAACTTTGGAAATAGGACATCATACTGGAAGTGTCCACCAATCAACAGTTAATTTAAGGTATTTTCATTAACTTTATTAATTTTTGCTTAATTATTTGTTTTTCCTTTGGAATGATAGGCTAAATTTGTAAAACGTAAGAGATTTCCCAAATTTGAATTCGTCGGGGGGGTGCCAGAGTTATTCCGGCTTAATAATGTAATTTTGGTGTGCGTAGAAAGGTCCAGATAGCATTACGTGGCTTCGAATCAGGGCCATAATATAATACAATATATGCTTGACTGAGCTCATCTTCAAAAAACATTCTTAATACAGGTGCAATTATGTTTTTACTAAAAAGGTATGCCTTTATTGGTTCATAACTAAGCAATAACCTTTCAATAGCCGGCAAAAGAGTTAGCCACCTTGTAGGAACATTACGAAGCATTTCGCTCCATTCGGTATCCGTCCACTCAAAGAATTCCTTCAACTCCGTTGTCTTTTTTGTCGAATAAGTTCAACATCAATTTTAAGGAAGTAGCATGCTTTCTTAACAGTATTATGCATACTATGAAGATTGCATCCGGCAGCTACAATATCATCGTTGTGTTTTTTTAAAGTAGTAAAAACACTATTATTCTTACCAAAATTAATGTTAGCATTATCTGCCCCGTAAGCGGTTACATTCTGCAACGATAGTCCATTAAGAATAAGTTTGTTGTAAATTTCATTTGTAATTGTTGCAGTATCCTCTGCTTCTAATGAAAAAAACGAAAGCAAAGACGTTTGTATACCATTACAGTTATCGAAATATCATAAATAAAATATATCATAGAATAATCTAACGTTGGTTAATTGTAAATATTCTTTAAATAATTAGTGTTGCATAAATATTAAAGTTTTTGATTTTATTTTTGTTAAAAAGTGATCAAAAAAATAATAAAGAAAACAAAAAATCTTAAAAATAACGTGAAACTTTTAATTTAATTACGGTACAGTTTCTTTATGTGAAAAAAATAAAAAAATGTCGTTTTGCAGTAATGTCATCAACCCATTAAACGCAATGAAATCCATGCAAATATTGATTGCAAAACTTGTGGCCATCTGTATCACAGTAATTGTGTTGGTTTGAATCAACAAAAAGTAGTATCGCTTAAAAACAATAAAGATCCATGGTGGTGCTCATCTTGTGATCCATTAAAGCTGATGGATCAAAAGCTTAATAATGACAATGGATCTTTGTGTGCTACTCAATCATCTTCGTCAAAAACTCAAACGATTACGACGTCACCAATTTCCGCTAATCAACATGTTACATCAAAACATAATACATTTGTTAAACCTACAAAAGATAATTACTCTCAAAATAAAGCAATTGGTGATGATAATATAAATAGCGGTATTAATGATGATAATAATGTTTTCGATTTTGCTTTGGAAGATCAAAACAACATTACAATTGATAAACTTTATGTTTATTTAAAAAATCGATTTGATGATTTAATGCCTACCGTAAAAATGGTTAAAACTTTGTTATTTGAAAATAGTCAACTAAAAACCACAGTCAATAGTTTGGAAAAACGGATTGAACAATTAGAGCAAAATGCATTAGATAAGTCAATTGAGTTAGTTGGGGTTCCAGTGACAAAAGATGAAAATATAGAGGAAAATGTTTGTAAAATTTTGAATCAAAGTTTTGGTAGTGTGTGCTCTTCAGATAACATTGATGTGTGTTTTAGAACAAAATCTTTTTCACCTGACAAGCCGGGTAAAATAATTGTTAAATTCAATAAATCATCATTCAAAAAACTAGTGATGGACAAAGTTAGAAAAACAAAAACTGTAATAAAAGCCAACAAACTTTTTAATTGTAGTCATAACATGAAAATATATATTAATGAATGCGTTACCAATTTTCGTAGAAGCTTATATAGAGAGGCCAAAACTAAACAAAAGGAATTGAAATTTGATTACTGCTGGATGAGAAGTTCTAGGATTATGATGAGAAAACAGGAAGGAGGAAAAATCATTCATATTAATACATTTGAGGACCTACAAAAATTGTGAAAGTTTTTTATTTTATATTAAATTTTTTTATTAAAATGAGCTTAAATTACTCTGAAAATTGTAGATTAGGTCATAATAATAGTCTTTTTTCTCCTTTTAGTGTCAGTTCGAATCGTACAAATATTAGTAATAGTATGCCCAATTGGATTATACATCAAAACATACGCAGCATTCGCTGTAACTTAGATGAATTCTTATGCCATCTGGATAGTTTCGAACTAAAGCCATCTCTTATATTTTTAAGTGAAATTTTTATCAAAAGTGACGAAATTCAGAACTATGATAACATCTTTGATTATAAGCTTTATGCCAATTGTAATACCTTCAACAAAAATGCGGGTGTTGCAGTGTATATGCATAGTCTGCTAAATGGTAATGTAGAAAATTTATCTTTTGTTAGCGCCGATGGAATTAAAGTTACTTGCCGTCTGAATAATGAGGATTTTACTATAATTTGTTTTTATAGATTGCACGAGTATAACCAAAACATATTTGTGACCGAATTGTCTAATTATCTTGAACATGTTAGGGATAAAAATTTAATTATCTTAGGCGATGTAAATATAGACATTTTGTCTAATAAAACTGAAAACGATGAATACAAGCTTGTAATGGCTTCAAATGGATTAATTTCATTGGTAAATGAATACACAAGAGTAACAAATATTCATAGGCCTACGTGTCTTGATCATGTTTTCGCTAGACAGACATTAAGCAGAAGACATACATTAAAAACTAAAATCATAAACTTTGATATCACTGACCATTTCTCTACTTCATTGAGCATAGAATATAATTTTAAAGATAGCAATGTTATTGAAGATTCACCCATTTTTCAAAAAAAAATTAATTATAATGAGCTTAACAAAGGTTTAGCATTCGAAGACTGGGCACCTGTGATGAATTCAATTAACGTAAACGAAGCATATAATTTTTTTGTAGATATACTACAAAAACATATTGCCTCGTGCACTCACTCTTTTGCTCTAAAGAAGAAATGTCTCAAGCTGAAAGAGTGGATCTCAGACGGATTGTGTGTTTTAATCAATTTGAAAAATTCCATTGGTAAAAAATGCAAGATCCATCCACATAATGCACAACTTAAAGTTAGGTATGAGAAATTAAAAAACCAAGTGAAACAGAAAATTAAGACTGAAAAAAATAATTACTATACTGTTTTATTTAACAAACACAAAAATAACCCGAAAGGACAATGGAAAACCGTTAAAAGAATAACAGGTGATGACATAAAGAATAAGAAAGAGCCATTGATAATTGAAACCGCTTTTAATCAGCCTGAAAAGGATGTTCATAAAGTTGCTAATATGTTCAATGAGTATTTTGTTTTAATTCCACATGAACTTAAAACCAGACACATACAAAATTTCAACCATACTGAAGAGGAAAAAAATGAATTATTATTTTCCAATAATATGGAAACTGAAAGTTTTTTTGTTGATCTTACTTGTCCTGATGAAGTCATGTACTTTATTAATAAGTTAAAAAATACATATAGCTGCGGATTCGATAATATTTCTAACTATACGACTAAACAAATAAGTCCGTTCATTGTTACACCATTGGCACATATATTTAACTTGAGTTTGAGTCAAGGAATATTTCCAGATAACATGAAAGAAGCTATAGTTCTCCCAGTATTTAAGAGTGGAGACAAATCTGACATGTCAAATTACAGACCTATTTCGTTGCTGCCTGTTTTCTCAAAACTATTGGAAAAAATTGTTAAACATCGTATGTTATCTTATCTTAAAAAGACAGGTTTTATATCTAAATTGCAGTTTGGTTATCAAGAAAAACTGAATACTGAAGATGCTCTGCTCAATTTTCTGACTAATATATATAATAGCCTTAATGAGGAGGATAAAGTCACAGGCGTCTTTATAGATATTAAAAAAGCTTTTGACACAGTCGACCACAGCCTTCTGGTGGAAAAACTGAAAAAAGCTGGATTCAGAGGGCTAATTTTGGATTGGTTAATTACATATTTGAACAAAAGAGTTCAAAAAGTGAAAATTGGAGATACTTTTAGTACATATAAAGACGTTAGTGTTGGTGTTCCACAGGGTTCTGTTTTGGGACCAATTCTTTTCTTAATTTATATCAATTCGTTATGTAATTTAGCTTTGCAAGGCAAAATCACTACATTTGCTGATGATACAGCCCTTGTATATAATGCTAATAACTGGTTGGACATAAAAGAAAAGATGTCAGGTGACTTCATCGCTTTACGTAAGTGGTTTAATATCCACTACATGGTCTTAAGTCCCAAGTCTAAGTTTATTAATTTCATAATGCAATCGAATAAAAATAATGTTGACTTTTCCCCAAATCAATTTATATGCCATTCGGTTAATTGTCAGAACTCTTGTGATCATAATTGTGTTGAAATTGAAAGGGTCTTTGAATACAAGTATCTTGGTATTAAAATAGACTATAATCTTAAATACAAAGAACATATTAAAAACACAAAAAATAAACTTATGTACACAATCAGATCGCTTTATATCTTGAGAGCAGTTTGCTCAAAGTCTTTACTAAAAATGCTATATTGTTCATTGTTTAAGTCACGATTAGAGTATGGCTTAATTGCTTGGGGTGCAAATTTTTATAGTAATTTGAAAATGCTAATTGTAGCACAAAAATATGCTGTTAGAGTAATTGAGTTTAAATCGCGGAGAGAACACTCACTTCCATTATTCAGACGGTTAAATATTCTACCTTTGCGTTATTGTTTTGTTTACAAAGTTTTAGAAATTTTTTATTTAAGAAGCGGATGTAACAACCTAAGGATTATCGAAAGATGCATGCCACGTTCTTCAAACATTTGTATTGTTCCTTTTACAAGGAAAGAATACTTTCAGAAATTCTATGCATTCCTTGGTCCTTACTGGTACAATAAGCTCCCAAGCTTTATAAAAGTGTCAAATTCACTACATAAATTTAAAAAGAACTTAAAATGTTGGCTATTAAGCTTGGATGATATAGAAATGCACTACAGAATAGGTTAGTTTAAGCTTATTTTCTGATGAATTCTTAGTTTTCTGAATTAGTCAAGATGGTCTGTCTTTGGTAATAACTTTAGGGAATTTGGTTTTGATGATTTTCTAGGGCTTCTTTGTTTTTGTATCATTAGTCGATGAACTGATTCTATGTTTTTCCTGCAAATTTTAGTTTAATCTTAGTTCTCATCCATTAAATTTGAATGATAATCCTTTTGCTACAGTCAATTCTTAAGCTTCTACACTTCATCTTCTCTCTAATTTAGTTTTAGTTTAGTTTTATATTATATAGTTTAGTTTTATATTATAAAGTGAATTTCCAACTTTGCACCTCACAAGAAAAAGTTGGTTCTCTCGAGTTTTAAATTTTTTACTTTGAAGGGATCACTGAAACTGGTGCTTATGCACTACTAGTGATACCTACTTATTTTTTTTTCCACATACTATTATTATGACAAATCATACTAAATTAACTTTTTATTAATTTTTTGTTGTATTGTTATGTTTTAAAATGTTATATTAATAAATAATATTTATATTATCATTACTGTATTAAAGTTTGCTACCTCTTAAGACAAATTAAATATTTTATTATATTAAATTAATTCTGTATATGGAAACAAAATAAAGATTATTATTATTATTATTATCTTATGATTAATGGAAATGTCTTTACATTTCCTTTGTTTGAAGCGTCAGTACTTATTGAAAAAGGATGATTGTCGTTTAATTTGTTTAAAACAAATTCTCTTGATTTAGGTCCAAGAACTTTTGATATAATAGCTGCCACTTTTGTTTTCCCACAGGAATATTTTGCTGCTATAGCTGAATCTGGAAACATTCCCTTAAATAAAGAACTGGAGCATCCAGCTGATACATAGCTGTGAGAATGCATAGCCGTGTGGTAACAAAATGCTGCCTCCGTTAATTGCACAGATTCCTGCGATTTATCTTGTTTATTTGAAAAAAAAAAATTGAAATTTTAGATGATCCAGCAGCTGCTTCGTAATTTTTCTTATGATTTGCCGATTTTAAGTGTTTGGTAACATCGTTTATACCACCATGACCTATGGTGAAGTTATGATTACTGCAAATAGAGCACTTAGCATTTTAATCATCTATTCCAGGTCTCAACCAGTTATATGAGCTTTCCCACTGTTTCTTGTAACGAACCAAATGTTTAGGTTTTTTAACTGGTGTTGATGGCTCATTTTCCGAAGAACTTGATGAAATGTTTAACATTTTCTATTAATTTGAGGGGCAACAAAAAGCAATAGTTAAATTAATCTCATTCAAATTAAGGATTACCAACCAAACTTACTCTATTTGGTGTGCAGTGGTAATTAAAATTATAAATTAAACATGGAAAAAACAATCGTTTTTAAGGTTGCTGCTCTTTTGTTTTGACATATATTTGAAGTTTAGACCCTATAAACAAAATAAACAAGTTTAAACCATATAAATAAAAAGTTTGAAATGAATTTTAAACCCTATAAACAAAAGCGCGAATTCTGTTAGAACGTACCAAAAGTTGATCGGGAACTTTCTAGTGTTGTGTTTTGTCTGGGTTTTCTCATTAAAATAAAAATTGGCGAATTCAGTGCTGGCGGGAATTTGGTTGTGTAAGCGGGAAGTGGGAATAATATAGTCTCAGCGGGAGGTTCCCGCCGATGGCGGGAGGTATGACATCCCTGTGTGGCACTGACTTCGAACAGTTTTGTACTACAAAAAACTTTTCAAATATAATAACTATTATAACAACTATAATAACTATAATAATTATAATAAAAAGTAACAAAAAAACAAAAGATTAAAGTTTAATCTTAATTGGTTCACTAACTAAACAAATGACCAATAACCAAAATGAGTACACAAAATTAAATTACCTTGTAACAAATTACAACACAAAACACACAAAAACAACACAATTAGAACAACTTCCCTGACGGAAAAAAATCTATGAAAAACTATGAAAAATTCAAAGAAATTCAATGAAAAGCTATGAAACGAAAAGTCATAGACAATAATAATTTTTCATAGAAAATAATAGGAACAAATATAATTTTTTAGGAAAAAGTATGAATTTCTCTGCAAAAGTATGTCTTTGAAAAATGAAAAACTATGATAAAACTATGACTATGAACGTGTTAATTTTTTTTTAAATCTCTTATTTTCTATGAAAATTAGGTAAACAATTATGAATTTATCTGAAAAATTATGTTTATGAACTATGAAAAACTAAGAAAAAATCTGATTATATTGAGCACGTAAAATTTTTTCGAATCCAATTTTATTTCGGTATTCAAAATAGCGATTTTGTAAATAGATAGATTAGGTTCTCTGCATGATAAATATGAAAACTAAATTTGGCGGAAACTCAAAAGGGCGAAAGTTACAAAAGTCAAACAAAATTTCTGAATATTCCGAAAAGGTAACGTTGCGTTTAACAAAAGCATATAATAATCATTTAATGTCAGTTACACCTTAATCCGATAGTTAATCACTCAGTTTTGAAGCAGATTAGCGGAGCTTCATAATTTGAGAATTTAGTAAAAATCTAAATTTAGTTTAAATCTCAAAGGGGGGGGAGGGGGTGAAGTTGAAAGTTTGACACCATATAACTTTGGCCACCGCATTTGCCCACAATTTGTTCACAAATGCAAAATGATGCAAAGGATCTAATCTTTCCATTTATCTATAAAAACAACCTTGTTGAAACCAGGATAAAATAGGAGCAATTGTGAGCTTTTCTAAAAATTTATGTTTTTACATAATTATTATCACTCAATATGCCAAAATTTGTGTTTGGTATTATATATTATTTTAGCATAAATCTTATAGAATCTTGCTCGTACAACAAACTTTGTACGTAATTCGGACATAAAGTTTCTTTTTGCTTTCGAGTGTTTCTTTGACTTCACTCTGAAGCAAAAAAGTCCTACTTTACGCCCTTAATACATAATTAGCTATTTCGCCCGCCCTTATGTTTACGGTGAAATTTAAAATCTTAGTAGGTAATGCTATGATTTTTGCTGATACTCAATTCAAAGATGTTAAGTAGGGACACTCTGATATGAATGTAAAATTATTCAGTTTCTTGATCGAATGGGCATGCATAATTCATGAAAAACGTGATCTACGCAGGTGAAAAAGTCGAGATTTGAGCTTGACCATTTTTGATTTTTTTCAAACTTGACATGTAAGTAGTACGGACAAAATAAAAAATAAAACTTATTTTACAATTTTTTTAAAGTGCACAGTTTCAGCTTAGCGGGCACCCCAAAATGCATGAAAAACGAAAATTCTGCTAATCCGATGTAACTTTGAAATTAAATTGCTCAAGAACGGCTATACCGATTTCATCAAACTTTTTTTTGTTTGATAAATGATTAGTTGGTCGTTTGAAAAAAAATTAATTAATTGTTTTTGTAATTAATTTTTAGATGAAAATATTAAAAACACTTTTTTAAAGATAGCGCTAGGGTCGAAGATCAATTGGAATTTGATTAATTTTTTTCCTGAAAATAGTTCAATTCTTACTTTAAAATATATCAAATTAACAAGGAGGCGTTAATTTTTGTTCTTGAGATATTTAATTTTAAAGATTTTTGGTTTAACTAAAATTCGAGTTTTTTATCATTTTTTCAAACTTCAGAGGTTAAAATTTTTTGATGATAAAAATTGATCGAAAAAATGATGAAAAATACGAATTTTAGTCGTACTAAAAATCTTTAAAATTGAATATCTCAAGAACAAAAATTAACGCCTCCTTGTAAATCTGATATATTTTGAAGTAAGAATAGAACTATTTTCAGGGAAAAAATTAATTAAATTCCAATTGATGTTCGACCCTAGCGCTATCTTTATAAAAGTATTTTAATATTTTTATTTAAAAATTAATTACAAAAACAATAAACTAATTTTTTTCAACCGACCAACTAATCATCTATCAAACAAAAAAAAGTTTGATAAAATCGGTATAGCGGTTCTTGAGCAATTGAATTTCAAAGTTACATCGGATTGGCAGAATTTTAATTTTTCATACATATCGGGGTGCCCCATATGCTCAAACTATGACTTTAAAAAAATTGTAAAATAAGTTGTATTTTTTATTTTGTCCATACTTTTAATATGAAAAGTTTCAGAAAAATCAAAAATGGTCAAGTTTTCACAACTCGGTCTAGAACACGTTTTTCTTCAATTTTTTATTCGTATGGAAACATCCTTCCAAAAATGACACCTTCGAATTTCGAACCGCCAACCATCATAGTTTTGCATACCTATATTTTAAATTTTCATTAACCATTGTCATAAAAATTCATAGAAATTCATAATTTTTTATAGAAAAACTATGTAATAACTATGAAAATTTATGGAAAATGTCCAAATTTAGATATGTTTTTCATTAATTTAGATAGTTTTTCATATTTTTTTATAGTTTTTCATAGTTTATCATATTTGTTTTTCATAAATTTTCATTTTTTTTCATAGTTTTTCATACTTTATTTTCCGTCAGGGTTAACAACACATGATCAGAAGGATCTCCCTGATACAGCACGACTTGTTTGCTCGAACGCTCAAAAACAAACTGACCATCATCATTATCATTTCTTAAAGTTAATGTTGTCTATAGATAAAATTTTGTGGAAATTCATTATATAAAATAAAGGAAAACACAAACTTTGTCGTTTTCCACGTAACAATATTTAATTAGTCAACCGGTTTCGCTTACTACAGCATTATCAAGACTAAATAAAATTATAAATTACAAAATTTGTAAAACAATCAATAAATAAATTACAAAAATAAATTATACAAACATACGAACTTAAAACTTAAAAAATAATAAAATAAGTATGACATGGACATGAGCGGTAATTGATTAAGGAGAGAAATATTTATCACTAATACATTAGTAAAAATAGGAAACATTAAATAAAAATATCACATATGTACATAATACAAAAAATGTAACCAATAAAAATAAAAAATAAAAAAATATAAATAAAAATAGTTAAATATAATTGTTGTAGAGTAAAATGTATAAACATTATAAATAGTATAATATAAGTATGGCAACACTAAATGTTAATGATAATCCGCCATACTATATTCTTACAAGTTGTTGTAGTCTACACGTCAGATGCAAAGCATCTATATAATAAAATATTATAACGTGTTGTTAATATATAAATATATTATAAATAAATTACAAAGTGAACTACAATTAAAGTGTTTGTTTTTAATAAAAGAAACGAATACAACATGGCGCAGTTGGTATTAGTTCCGCCACAAGCCTTAAAATTGTCAGGAAATGTGGCTGACAACTGGGAAAAATTCCTAAACAAATTTAAAAATTACATGAAGGCGTCGGGTTTAAATGAAAAAGACAAAGATGTAAAAGCAGCCATTTTATTAAATATTATAGGTGAAGAAGCCTATGAAGTTTATGAAAATATGAATCTAAAAAAGGAAGAAAAAGATGATTATGACATAATTCTAGAACAATTCACTAAATATTGTTCGCCGAAAAAAATGTGCCCTGACGGAAAATAAAGTATGAAAAACTATGAAAAAAAAAATGAAAATTTATGAAAAACAAATATGATAAACTATGAAAAATTATAAAAAAATATGAAAAACTATCTAAATTAATGAAAAACATATCTAAATTTGGACATTTTCATAAATTTTCATAGTTATTTTCATAGTTTTTCTACAAACAATTATGAATTTCTATGAATTTTTATGACAATGATTAATGAAAATTTAAAATATAGGTATTGCAAAACTATGATGGTTGGCGGTTCGAAATTCGAAGGTGTCATTTTTGGAAGGATGTTTCCATACGAATAAAAAATCTGAAAAAAAACGTGTTCTAGACCGAGTTGTGTAAACTTGACCAGTTTTGATTTTTCTGAAACTTTTCATATTAAAAGTATGGACAAAATAAAAAATACAACTTATTTTACAATTTTTTTAAAGTGCATAGTTTGAGCATATGGGGCACCCCGATATGTATGAATAATTAAAATTCTGTCAATCCGATGTAACTTTGAAATTAAACTGCTCAAGAACGGCTATACCGATTTCATCAAACTTTTTTTGTTTGATAGATGATTAGTTGGTCGTTTGAAAAAAAATTAATTAAATGTTTTTGTAATTAATTTTTAAATAAAAATATTAAAAATACTTTTATAAAGATAGCGCTAGGGTCGAAGATCAATTGGAATTTAATTCATTTTTTTCCTGAAAATAGTTCTATTCTTACTTTAAAGTATATCAGATTTACAAGGAGGCGTTAATTTTTGTTCTTGAGATATTTAATTTTAAAGATTTTTAGTACGACTAAAATTCTAATTTTTCATCATATTTTCAAACAACTTCCATCAACAAAAAATTTTAAAATCAATTAAATTTTAACTTTTTTTTAATATAGCTCTATCCTTACTTTAAAATATTTCAAATTTACAAAGAGGCGTTAATTCGTGTTCTTGAGATATTTAATTTAAAAAATTTTTAATCCGTCTAAAATTCTAATTGCTCATTATTTTTTCGATCAATTTTTATCATCAAAATATTTAAACCACTGAAGTTTGAAAAAATGATGGAAAATTCGAATTTTAGTTGGACCAAAAATCTTTAAAATTAAATATCTCAAGAACAAAAATTAACGCCTCCTTGGAAAAAAATTAATTAAACTCCAATTGATCTTCGACCCTAGGGCTATCTTTAAAAAAGATTTTTTAATATTTTTATCTAAAAATTAATTACAAAAACAATTAATTAATTTTTTTTCAAACGACCAACTAATCATCTATCAAACCAAAAAAAGTTTGATGAAATCGGTATAGCCGTTCTTGAGCAATTTAATTTCAAAGTTACATCGGATTGGCAGAGTTTTCGTTTTTCATGCATGTTGGGGTGCCCCTAAGCTGAAACTGTGCACTTTAAAAAAATTGTAAAATAAGTTGTATTTTTTATTTTGTCCGTACTACTTACATGTCAAGTTTTAGAAAAATCAAAAATGGTCAAGTTCAAATCTCGACTTTTTCACCTGCGTGGATCACGTTTTTCATCAATTATGCATGCCCATTCGATCAAGAAACTGAATAATTTTACATTCATATCAAAGTGTCCCTACTTAACATCTTTGAATTGAGTATCAGAAAAAACCATAGCATTACCTACTAAGATTTTAAATTTCACCGTAAACATAAGGGCGGGCGAAATAGCTAATTATGTATTAAGGGCGTAAAGTAGGACTTTTTTGCTTCAGAGTGAAATCAAAGAAACACTAGAAAGCAAAAAGAAACTTTATGTCCGAATTACGTACAAAGTTTGTTGTACGAGTAAGATTCTATAAGATTTATGCTAAAAGAATATATAATACCAAACACAAATTTTGGCATATTGAATCATAATGAAAAACATAAATTTTTAGAAAAGCTCACAATTGCTCCTATTTAATCCTGGTTTCAACAAGGTTGTTTTTATAGATAAATGGAAAGATTGGATCCTTTGCATCATTTTGCATTTGTGAACAAATTTTGCGCAAATGCGGTGGCCAAAGTTATATGGTGTCAAACTTTCAATTTCACATTGGCCCCCTTTGAGATTTAAAATAAATTTAGATTTTTACTAAATTAACTATCGGATTAACTATCGGATTAAGGTGTAACTGGCATTAAATGATTATTATATGCTTTTGTTAAAACGCAACGTTACCTTTTCGGAATATTCAGAAATTTTGTTTGACTTTTGTAACTTTCGCCCCTTTGAGTTTCCGCCAAATTTAGCTTTCATATTCATGCAGAGAACCTAATCTATCTATTTACAAAATCGCTATTTTGAATACCGAAATAAAATAGGATTCGAAAAAATTTTACGTGCTCAATAATCAGATTTTTTCTTAGTTTTTCATAGTTCATAAACATAATTTTTCAGATAAATTCATAATTGTTTACCTAATTTTCATAGAAAATAAGAGATTTTAAAAAAAATTAACATGTTCATAGTCATAGTTTTATCATAGTTTTTCATTTTTGGAGACATACTTTTGCAGAGAAATTCATACTTTTTCCTAAAAAATTATATTTGTTCCTATTATTTTCTATGAAAAATTATTATTGTCTATGACTTTTCGTTTCATAGCTTTTCATTGAATTTCTTTGAATTTTTCATAGTTTTTCATAGATTTTTTTCCGTCAGGGTGCTTTATGAAAGACATATATTTTATATGAGGAAACAACAAGATGGTGAAAAATTTGATCAATTTTTAACCGATGTACGGAAACTAGCAAGATCGTGTGAATTTAAGTCTCAACAAGATATGATGATAAGAGACAGAGTTGTTTTTGGTATGCGGGATCTAAGAGTTCAAGAGCAAATTATAAAAGCCGGTGATCCAGATCTAGACAAAACTACAGAAATTTGCCGCCTTGCGGAAATTAACAAACAACAGTGTGGTGTAATTCAAGGTAATTCTAGTTTTAATGAAATTAATTATGTTAGACATAACAAAAATTATAGAGATAATTCTAAAAATAAAATTTATAATTCGAATTTAACAGCAAAAAAGGGAAACATGATATCGAAACACAATTATGAAACTTGCATAAGGTGTAATTTAAAACATGAGAAAAAAAAATGTCCTGCATTTGGACAAACGTGTTATAAGTGTGGATTCGATAATCATTTTTCCAACTGCTGTAGATCAAAAACAAAAAATGTTAAAGAGATCAATATAGCAGATGATAATATATATATTGATTCAATAAATAATAAAAATAAATTTTCCAAAAATAGTTGGTACGAGAATTTAGAAATAAATAATAGTGTTATCACGTTCAAGTTAGACACGGGATCAGATGTAAATATATTATCGTGCAATATTTATGAAAAATTAATTGTAAAACCTAAATTGTTACAAATTAATACTAGATTAGTGGCGTATGGAGGTTCAGAAATTCAAGTGTTAGGAAAAATAGAAGCGTGTGTAAAACATAAAAATAAAATTTTGACAGAAACTTTTGTTATCATAGTTGGAAATGCAAGTCCAATTCTAGGGCTTAGAACCTGTACGGAATTAGGGCTTATTGAACGAACATTAGAAATAACCAATGAAAGGGATAGTTTTATTAAAAATTATAAAGAAATATTTGAAGGTTTAGGAAAATTTCCTGATATCGTTAATTTAGTGGTCAAAGAAGGAGTAGAACCTATGAGTAAACCTCCTCGAAGACTACCGATTAAAATAAAGGAAAAGGTCAAAATAGCTTTAAATAACTTAACGGAAATTGAAATTATAGAACCGATAGACACACCAACAGATTGGTGTAGTAACTTGGTTGTGGTAGAGAAACCGAATGGCGCATTGAGGTTATGTTTAGATCCTAAACATTTAAATGCAGCATTAAAACCAGAATATTATATGATTCCAACGTTAGAAGAACTGAGAACAAGACTTTATAAAGTAAAATACTTTACAGTGCTAGACATTAAAGATGGGTTTTATCAAGTTGAATTGTCGGAAAATTCATCAAATTTATGCGCTTTTAGCACACCATTTGGTGTTTACAAATTTAAAAGACTACCTTTTGGTATAAACGTAGCACCAGAGCTTTTTCAGAAGCTTAACGAAAAAAACTTTGGAGACATAAATGGTACATTTGTGTACATAGACGATATTTTGGTAACCGGGAAAACTGAACAAGAACATGATGACAATTTACAAAAAGTAATGGAAAGGGCAAAAGAGCGAAATGTAAAATTTAATTTGACTAAATTACAGTACAAAGTACAAGAAGTTAACTTTCTCGGTCATATTTTTAATGAAAATGGTGTTAAAATTGACACAAACCGTACTAAGGCAATTAGTGAAATGGAAAATCCGAACTCTAAAAAAGAGTTACAGAGATTTTTAGGGATGATAAACTTTATGCGTAGTTTTATCCCGAATATGTCGCAAGTAACAGAACCTTTGCGACAGTTATTAAAAAAGAATAATGAATTTTTGTGGTTGAAAACTCATTCTGAAACTGTTACAAAATTAAAAAGTTTAATAACAGAAGCGCCAATATTACAACCGTTCATAAACGAAAAACCAATCATAATTCAAACTGATAGTTCAAAGTCAGGAGTTGGTTGTGTTTTAATACAAGAGGGAAAACCAGTAGCGTATGCATCACGTAGTCTGACGGATACAGAAATCAACTACGCACAAGTTGAAAAAGAGTTCCTAGCGATTATTTTCGCCTGTACCAGATTTCACAATTTTATTTACTCAAGGAAAGTGGAAATTCATACCGACCATAAACCACTTGTTAACATTATGCAAATGGAAATAGGAAAAATAAAGTCGTCAAGATTACAAAGGATGAAATTAAAATTATTAAAATATAATCTAAACCTTAAATACGTACCGGGAAAAGAGATGCACGTAGCAGATCATCTGTCACGTTCATATCTAAAGAATGAATCTGCAGATGAATTCGTTGAGTTTAATGAAGTTGTACATAGTATCAACATGTCAGAGGAAAAAATAAACAAATTCAAAATAGAAACGGTAAAAGATCCGACTTTAGTTAGAATCTTAGAAACATATAAAAAGGGTTGGCCAAAAAACAAATCAAAATGTGATGAGTTGGTAAAACCATTTTGGAAATTTAAAGAGAACATATGTTGCGAAGACGATTTAGTTTTCTTAAATGAACGTATAATAGTCCCAATAACATTGAGAGCTGAAATGTTAAAAAAACTTCACGAAGCTCATATAGGGATAACAAAAACAAAACTTCCGGCTAGAAGTATAATGTATTGGCCCGGAATTGATGTAGATATAGAGAAAATGATAATGGAATGTAGAACTTGTACAAAATTCTCAGCAGCAAATAGTCATGAACCACTCATTCCGCACGAGGCACCAATGTTGCCATTTGAAAAAATTGGGTGCGATATCTGTCAAATAGGCAAGGATGATTTTCTAATAGTTACAGACTATTACTCAAAGTGGATTGAGATATTACCACTAAAAACTAAACAAACGGGAGACGTTGTTGAAAATTTAATAAATGTTTTCTCAACGCATGGCATTCCAAAAATCATGATATGTGATAATATGCGATTCGGATCTCTTGAAATGAGTAAATTCAGCAAAGAATGGAACTTTGAAATTGTTAACTCAAGTCCTCGTTATCCACGCTCTAATGGCCAAGTAGAAAAAGCAGTAGGTATTGCTAAATCTTTAATAAAAAAGGCCAGGGAAGAAGGAAGGGACTGTAGATATGCATTACTTGAATATAGAAATCACCCATTGCCTAGTTTAAAGGCTTCACCGTCTCAAATACTAATGAGTCGACACACTAGGAAAAAGTAATAATGAAAGATTCATTACTCAAACCTAAGCTAGAGGCACACGTAAGGGAAAAACTTTTTACACAATAAAACGAAGTATAAAAGGTATCATGACAAAAGAGTCAAAAGGAGAAAAGATTTCCATGAAGGACAGAATGTAGTGTATAGACAGGATGGTTGGTGGAAACCAGCTGAAGTAGTTATGAAATTAAATAATCCTAGATCATACTTAATAAAAAATGAACATAATATATAGTTAAGACGAAATACCTTTCATTTAAAAAAGTCGTTCAATAAGCCTAATTTCAATAAATATCTGGAAGATGATATTCCTCATAATCATTCAAATACTTCCGATACAAGGTATATTAATAGAGACCGAAATCCAAATTTAGATTGGACTGAAACATCTCGAAACAGTATAAATATTGAGAATAATAATAATAATAATAATTACGTAACTAGGTCGGGTAGAGTATCTAAGCCTCCATCCCATTTAAATGAATACGATCGTTCGTAATTATAAATCAAATTAAGAAATAAATTTTGTAATAACTTAAATAAGAATGAATATTATTTTGTTAAGCATTGTTAATTTGATATTGAAATAATAATAAAATTAACAGAGTTATCAAAGAATGTAAATTTGATATTGAATTAAAATTGAAATTATGTAAATGTAAAATTTAATTAAAAGTATATTTAAGAATCAAAGGGGAGATGTTGTAGAGTAAAATGTATAAACATTATAAATAGTATAATATAAGTATGGCAACACTAAATGTTAATGATAATCCGCCATACTATATTCTTACAAGTTT
The DNA here is from genome assembly GCA_963693315.1 of Diogma glabrata. NCBI lineage: Eukaryota > Metazoa > Arthropoda > Insecta > Diptera > Cylindrotomidae > Diogma > Diogma glabrata. The sequence continues at coordinate 137,273,118 of OY856186.1, forward strand.
TTGTAGTCTACACGTCAGATGCAAAGCATCTATATAATAAAATATTATAACGTGTTGTTAATATATAAATATATTATAAATAAATTACAAAGTGAACTACAATTAAAGTGTTTGTTTTTAATAAAAGAAACGAATACAACAATAATAAATCAGATTAAAACAAAACAACGAACCAATACATTAAAGAATTCACAATATTCACAAAGTAAAAAGTTTTGGAAAACTTTCAAAAAAGTTTTAGAAGAGGAGAGTTATTGATATCCAATTGGTCATTCAGACAAGGGGCAGTAACGTTTCCAAAACGAACCCTATTGATTTCCAACGACTCCAAAAGATTTAACTTTAGGCCTTTACTTTGGGTATGCAAAACTTTAGGCAAATAGTCAGAAGAGTTTCTGTGTCCCGAGTACATCAAATGTCTAGAAAAATTAGACTGGGAGGAAGCAGAGAGTCGCATATGTTCCTTACATCTTCGGGCAATAGACCTACCAGTTTGTCCCACCTAAGAGGCTCCGCAAACTTCACATTCCATGCAGTAGACACCAGGTTTCAATGTAGGGTCAGTCGAAGTTTTAACATTGTAAAGAAGTCTACCCAATCCAGCACCAGAGGAATGAGCCACACGTAACCCGTATCTTTTAAACTGATTACCAGCTTTATTCGATAAAACATGGACAAAAGGAATAGAAATGTAACTAGGTTTGTCGGGAACAGTAGGAGTAGGAGGATAAATTAAGTTGTAAACTCCTTGGTTATTTTTTAGTCTAATCAAGCGGTCAATAATCTTACTATCATAACCATTATTATGAGAAATTAGTTTTATTAAATTTAATTCCACCGTACGTCGGCTAGTGGATAAAGGGATATCAAAGGCACGGTGTATCATAGATCTAAAAGAAGATAGCTTGTGGTCAAGAGGGCTATATGAATTAGCAGAAATAACGTTCGATCAACTACCTAGATCTAACTATTATACGTGATACAAATGGGTTTGATTTCGATATCTTTAGAAAAGATACCTATACTGACTCCGTTATTTCTGCTAATTCATATAGCCCTCTTGACCACAAGCTATCTTCTTTTAGATCTATGATACACCGTGCCTTTGATATCCCTTTATCCACTAGCCGACGTACGGTGGAATTAAATTTAATAAAACTAATTTCTCATAATAATGGTTATGATAGTAAGATTATTGACCGCTTGATTAGACTAAAAAATAACTAAGTAGTTTACAACTTAATTTATCCTCCTACTCCTACTGTTCCCGACAAACCTAGTTACATTTCTATTCCTTTTGTCCATGTTTTATCGAATAAAGTTGGTAATCAGTTTAAAAGATACGGGTTACGTGTGGCTCATTCCTCTGGTGCTGGATTGGGTAGACTTCTTTACAATGTTAAAACTTCGACTGACCCTACATTGAAACCTGGTGTCTACTGCATGGAATGTGAAGTTTGCGGAGCCTCTTATGTGGGACAAACTGGTAGGTCTATTGCCCGAAGATGTAAGGAACATATGCGACTCTCTGCTTCCTCCCAGTCTAATTTTTCTAGACATTTGATGTACTCGGGACACAGAAACTCTTCTGACTATTGGCCTAAAGTTTTGCATACCCAAAGTAAAGGCCTAAAGTTAAATCTTTTGGAGTCGTTGGAAATCAATAGGGTTCGTTTTGGAAACGTTACTGCCCCTTGTCTGAATGACCAATTGGATATCAATAACTCTCCTCTTCTAAAACTTTTTTGAAAGTTTTCCAAAACTTTTTACTTTGTGAAGATTGTGAATTCTTTAATGTATTGGTTCGTTGTTTTGTTTTAATCTGATTTATTATATTTAACTATTTTTATTTTTATTTTTTATTTTTTATTTTTATTGGTTACCTTTTTTGTATTATATACATATGTGATATTTTTATTTAATGTTTAATATTTTTACTAATGTATTAGTGATAAATATTTCTCTACTCAATCAATTACCGCTCACTCTTATACACATGTCCATGTCATACCTATTTTATTATTTTTTAAGTTTTAAGTTCGTATGTTTGTATAATTTATTTTTGTAATTTATTTATTGATTGTTTTACAAATTTTGTAATTTATAATTTTATTTAGTCTTGATAATGCTGTAGTAAGCGAAACCGGTTGACTAATTAAATATTGTGACGTGGAAAACGACAAAGTTTGTGTTTCCCTTTATTTTATATTATCATTTCCCTTATCTATATATTTTATTGAATAACAGCTGTTCGATAGAGATCGTAAATATTGAGATGTAAACGATTAAACTCTCATTATTTGTTAAATTTTTCATAATTAAGGCAAACAAATCGGAGAGTTAATTATCAATAAATAAAATTTGGACCTCAAAAATAATACTACGCGATACACTAAAGCTATTGTTATTCTTTTCTCCTTATTTTTAAATTTAAACTTTCTATTACAGTAGAACCTTACAAAGTTTCTCAAAATAAGCGACCCAAGTATCTAAAATATTTTTAAAGTCTACTTGTGTAGCTCCCCATCTTCGTTTTGAATAGCAGTCGATCTAGTTTGGGGGCCCTTCTTTAAGGTTTTAACCTGTTGAAAGAAGTTACGCGATTGATGTTCCTTATTGAAGCTTTCAATCTCCTCACACTTTCTCTTCCACCATTCTCTCTTCGTTCGTCTACATTGCTTTGTACGGCGTGTCTTGCCGTTATAGTTCTCCTTCGTGGACCTAGTATTGCGTCCTTGTAGACATCCATCCATGGCTTCTGGGAGTGGTTTTGTTGTCGTCCAAGTATTCCCTCAGCAGCGCTTAAGACAGCATCCCTGAGTAAATACCATGACTTATCGACGTCTCCATTCTGATTTCTCCAACGTTTCAGTAATGTGGTTTTGATATCTCTCTTCTGTTTCAGCATTCTTTAGTGATGAAATGTTAAAACGTATCCGTTGATTGAATTTTGAAATGCCTAGATTTGGAAAGTGGAACCTTATTTTAGTTTACTTAGTACCATACCAATCGAATGCAATAGTGAATTCAGATGTGGCATAGTAGCAAACCCCGAACAAAGAAAAAACCTATGGGCAAAAGACGTTAACCTTAATTTCTTTCGGTTCACAAAGGTTTGAGCCTTAACTTACTAGTTATACCTTGGGCGCCATGAAACGAAATTCTGAAGCCATCCTGCTTCCTCGAGAGAGGAAACTGGAGGTCCTGGGAATGACGAGCCTTTATTTTTGTCCCTTCTGGTTGGAAATCTGGACCTGCCCATCGCGAGGCTGGAGTTTCAGGGAAAAGATGGTCGTGGGTGTGTCCGGCAACCAGAGGGTCCTAGAAGAGCAGAAATTATATACTTATAGACATGGCAGGGCTGAAAATTCCTACCTAGCCGCTGACGGCGAAATCATTCTCTACACTATTATGACTTAGGAAAACATTTTGACGTTAAATGTTACAGAAGGTAACATTTACTAAAAACGGAACAAATATTGCTCTAGATTAACATAAAAAAAAATTAATTTAACATTAGCTGAGTTCAAATTGATCTATGAAGACCTTCCAGAATCCTTGACTAGCTCCTTCGGGTTTTCGCTAAATTTTTAGTTGTGTTATTTCTGATAATTATTTTTTTATTAGCCACTTTCACTTCTTTGAATTTATTAAATCAAACAAATTTTCTTTTTGTGATACACAATCACTTAATCGACAAAATCAATAAAACACAAAATTTAATATTAATAGGTTTTTGCAAAATAAAACCAATTTTTAGTTGTGTTATTTCTAATTATTATTTTTTTATTAGCCACTTCTTTGGATTTACCAAAACAAACAAATTTTCTTTTTGTGATATACAATCACTTAATCAACAAAATCAATAAAACACAAAATTTAATATTAATAGGTTTTTGCAAAATACAACCAATTTTTATTTGTGTTATTTCTAATTATTATTTTTTTATTAGCCACTTCTTTGGATTTATTAAAACAAACAAATTTTCTTTTTGTGATACACAATCACTTAATCGACAAAATCAATAAAACATGAAATTTAATATTAATAGGTTTTTGCAAAATACAACCAATTTTTAGTTGTGTTATATCTAATTACATATTATTTTTTTTTATTTTTAACTGATATTTTGTCCGATCAAAATCAACAAAATCAAAATCAAAACAAAAAAAATACAAAAAGAAAAAGAAAAAGAAAAATTACTTCAAATTAACCGACACTCGATTTTAACCGTCTCGTTACAAAACCAAAAAACTAGTCCCAAACCAAAGCAATAGCACCAAAGTTTACACCTCGGTGTTATCCGAGTCCTAATAGCCACGATAAAAAAAATCAAAAAAAAATTCCAGAGATCCACTAAAAAACTGTGGGAAAGTTAAGATTTCCAACAATTAAAATTGGGTGATCCAACGATTAAAATTTGGGGTGATGGTATATCACAAATAATTTACTGAATTAATTGTAGATGTCAACAGACACAAGAGAAGACTAGTCATCTTCTTCTCGCCGATACGAGTTTGTTATTCAATACTAGTATGTCTAGAGTATAACAAAATAGTGATCACTAGAGAAATTAATTGACTAAACCTGAATCTATTAAATATATCTTTATGTAAGTTTTTTGTTTTTTTATACTTCGCTAGAGTTGTAACCTAATTTTTCGTTTATATTTAGCGTTGACATTTTTTGGTAGTTTATCTAGTCGGCTAGCCCCGATGAGAATGATAAACTTTTTTAAAGTTTAAAATTTTCTCATTGGTTCGAAACTAGATCGGTCGAAAATTGTATGGATTGCAAAAAGTTTCATAATTTACACCATAAATTTTTAGATTCAGTTCTTATATAAATTTTAATTGTTTTAGAAAGAAAAAATATTGTTTACATTGATTTTATATTATATTTTTTTTTCGAAAATATTTAAAAAACTTAAAACTTATTAATCGAAAAGTAAATAATAATATCAATATTAGTTATCTATGATAAGAAATCCCATCCTGTATATGTTTTCGGTAATTTTTACACGTCATTATCACACACTTCATATTTAATGTTTTATTCAAAATTTTCACTTAATATATTTGAGTTTTCTGTAAAATTATTTTTAAATTATAATAAAATCACTAGTATTTCTTATATTTATTTATTATAAATTCGTCAAAATATCACCACGATAAATATTAAAAACAATTTTATTAAAACCAAATTATAACCAAGCCAAACAATGTTTACAAATTTTGTTTTTGACAACTTAAAACCGACGAATTGAAGATAAAAAAGAGAGGAGAAGAGAGAAAAACGACATCAAATATTTTTGTGTATATATACAGTAGTTTCATTTCCTAGTCTCATAATTCTTTGGCTGTGGCCCATTTCTCAATGAAATTGAAATTGAATCTGCAAATCGACTAAACAGTTTCCATTTAATACTAGTTTCCCACCGCAGAAATTTACTATGTAGTATAGCAAATATTTGATATTAGTTTGATTTCTCACCGTTCATATTATATAAAGATAATGTTTCGGTGGGAAACCAAACCTAACTTGACACTAGAATAAAATTGATATATCAAAATACCGTACTGTCAATTTTATATTTGATATTAGCGTTATAGTTTTTAAAATGAAATTTACAACAAATAGAAAATCAAACTAGATTTAGACCAGCCCTGCCATTGTTTTTGAACAGCATAAAATACATATAAGTTTTATTCTATAACGTCTTTTTTAAATAACTCTCTCACGAAAACCAAACGTTTACGTTGACTACATTTTTCATGTCCTATTCCTTTATAATGCTATACTAAACATATCCATATCATAATCAACAATTAATACATACACTTTAATTTATTAAATATCAGAAAAGAATCTTACATGCTAAAAATCGCAAGAAAACACAATGTTTACAAATTCCATAAAATGACATTTCACCTATAAAATAATAATTACGTTTCACGCCGTCGATATTATACTTTATTTGATAAGTATCATAAATTTCGGTAGAAATTTGCGAGTTTTATATTTACTAGCTAGCAAATGAAAATAGCAAATTTAAAATAATTGTTGTGATAGTTTGCTTTCACACCGTTGCTATTATACTTTATTAAATTATACTAGCTAGCAAATTGCTACGGTGGGAAACTAGTATAAGTTGCTATCCTACTTGAGTAAATTTTGGCAGATTGTGTTGTTTTCAATAATTATTTTCTCGTAATTTAATTTTTGTGGAGGCGAGTTACTACAATATATTTTGATTTTACTTGCCACTCGCCTTCCCCCTCCACTTTGAAAAATTATGGTTGTGTTGTATTCGGTTGATTTCGACTTCTTGTATGTTTCGTTTTATTTTTTATATGATTTTGTGAGCTTATAGACATTTTATGAATTTATAGACATTTTGTTTTTTCAGGTCTTTATTTAACATTGTTTTTAAATAGGTTAAAAAAATTATATATAAAATAAAAAATGTCGTTTAGTATATGTAGTAAAATTTTTTCTCGGATTATATCTAGATTATAGTTTTTTACAAAATATTTTTTATTTTAATTTAAAAAGTTCTAAGCTGTAACAAGATATTTAAATAATAATAAACGCCTTATTCTTGTTAAATTGAGTTTTATTTCACTAAATACGTATTTCGAAAGCTATGCTTTCATCGACAGTAGTATCTAAAAACTCAGCTTTTAGATACTACTGTCGATGTAAGCATAGCTTTCGAAATACGTACTTAAGCCGTGCATTCACATAAAACAGAAACAAAAACAGAAACCGAATTTCATACAAATTTGACAGCAACAGAAACAGAAACCTAATTTAGAAACAGAAACAGAAACTGAAAATTCGTCTGTTTTGTCTGGACCAGAAACAATTAAAATTTAATTGTTTCTGGTCCAGAAACTGTCACGTGACCATATTATTTTAAATTTATGTAACGGGATTGTACATTATTTTAAGAAATAAATATTTAGTCAAAAATAATTTACGTTGAATTTAGCTCGATTTTTTTGATGGATATTATTATGTGCGATAACAAAAAAAATAAATTTCTTCTTCACTATACATTACAAAATTGTGTTATTTTTTTATTTATTTGAATGAAAAATAAAATACACAGTTTATTGAATTACAATATTTTTTTTATATTAATATAATTTTTTCAATTTTAATTGGGTTAAATATATATGGATTGGGTTAAATATATATATTTTAATTTTGACATATATAATATAATATGACAGCTGCCATCTTAAAATTCGGTTTCTGTTTCTGTTTTATTATTCACCACCGTCAACCAAATTAGAAACTGAAACAGAAACTGAAAATTTTCAGTTTCTGTTTCTGTTTCTGTTTTATGTGAATGCACGGCTTAACAAGAATAAGACGTTTATTATTTTATTATTATTTAAAATGTTTTTAAATTTATTATGAGTATATTAGTTTAATTTATTTATTAATCTATAATTTATTGATAAATGCTAGATTAATAAATAAAATGCCAAATATTATAACCTCATTTCTTTTATTCATCTGTCAAATATTTTTAAAAACAAAAACAACAAAAAATCAACTCGCATGTAACTGGCAATTAGTAGATGTCATCGTGTGAACAGTACAGGCAAGTACAGCTACTGACCAATATTTTTGAGGCGAGTTACTGTCCACTGGCACGCCAGTAGCTCGCATCGTGTAAGCCACGCTTAAAGCAAAACAAAAAATAATATTTCAGCGAGAAACGTCAAAATTTCAATTTCATTGGCATTTTTGAAAAATGGGCCACGGCAAATAGGTATGCCTCTTTAGCGCCAATTCGAAACTATCAGTTACAACACGATTTCGATTCCAGTTTCTTGCCTGGGGTACTACCTGGGATGAAATATATCCTTGTGATCTTATATCCACACAGCTTACACAATTTGTTCAAGGCAAAACACAATTTGTGTCTGTCAATTTTAAAATTTGTGCAATTTGTGGAAGGGTTATAAAAACAGCATTTGTGCAAGCAAAACTTCAAATTAAATTTGACACATTGTACATGTACAAAAATTGAATAAATTTAAACTAATTTCAAATTAACTTACTCAAAATATATCGAAATTATTAAAAAAATTATATTAGCTCTGAATTATAAATAAAATATCAATATTTAGCACCAATTTTAATTTGTTTTTGTTTACATAACCTAAATAACTTATTTATTTTGACATTACAAACGTCAAAACAAACCTGCACAAATAATTTTTTTTCTGCCACAAGAAATATTTTTGTGTAATTTGTGTTGCACAAATTACACAAATTGTGATTTTAAGAACAGCATTTGTGTATGCAGCACTTGCCGCAATTAATATAAAAACAGCAATTTGTGTAAGATGTGCAGTTTGTGTAAGTTGCGTGGATATAAGATCACAAAGTATGCTATCTCGCTTCAACTAATGCACTCTTACGAATGATAACAAACTAAAGACGTGTTAGCAACCAAAAGTTTAGTGGGCTTAGTGTAAATATTTCTTAACGAAATTCGAAATTACACAGCCTCAAGTAATTCGAAATTGCACATTAAAATCTAATTCGAACAAGAATGACAGAATAAAAACTTTATTGTGCTACGAATACTTTTGGTGCAGAACAAAAATAAATTATTATATTTTAAACTAAAGTTAGATATTTTGTTGTTTGGTATCTATTATTAAACGCAAACATCTTGTTTATAAAATTGTTTTGCATGAAGTGTTAATAAAAATATCCAAAAATATCGTTTTGTGTAAACTAGCGCAGTATTTCAACATTCAACAAGTGTTTGTGTAGAATAAGAATTGTGTTGTGATTATGACGTAACGTTTGAAAAATGTTAATGTCAAATTAGTCAGAATATACAATAATAGTGGTTTAATTGTTTTATTTTTATTATATATTTTAGTGAAAATAGAATGAAGAATAATTGTAAATCTTTGTGATAGTATAATAATAAAATAATGTCGCGAAACGAGCGTCCGAGAACAGGCATCCTTGACACACTACTTGGACGTCAAAAGCAAAAAGGTCGAGGACATGGCACTAATGGAGGACGTCCTGTGTCATCAGATACACAGTATAGTATGGCTGATGAGCAGGACTACAATGCCGAAATCCTAGGGCTAACCGTTGAAGAAGTGAATCGAAAGTTCTTAGACTTTATTGAGGATATGAATATACCAAAAGATAAAAGAGAACCGTTACTTTTGAAAACAATTGACGAAAAACGGAATATGTTATTAATGAATATTAAAAAAGGTAATAAGTATTTTATATTGTAATTTTTCTTTCTTTATTTAAAATTTGAAAGACTTCCAAAGTTGTGCACCCACTTAACATTTATTTTCAACCACGAATTTGAGATACTATTGTCTATTTTAGAATATTTTATAGAATGGTGCACTTTTGCCTATGTTTAAAATAGTGTGATTTATTGATATACATATTTCAATATTTATATGTGTGCAACTGTTGGTGACCGTTGTGTGTGACTTATTTTAAACGTAACATCTAAATTCAAATTACTTTGATGGTTGAAATCAATGTTAGTTTATCATGTACATAAATTATAAATACCAGCCTTATCTTAGCTAACATAAATGTTTATAACAAAAATATAACAACTTAATAACTTATATCAAATCATATAATTTCTGTGAGTTATTCACTCAGTACTTAATTTTGATAAAAATATTATCTGTTTGTGTGAAATGCCCTAATCTCAATAAAAATGCAAGGAAATTTGAATATAATGACAACATTAACATTCAAAGATTGTAACTATCAATTTGTTGTATTAATAAAATTTAAAATTCTTGCATTTTTAATCCACTTTTCATTTGCATTTTTAATTCAACCCAAAATAAGATTCCCATGTTAAGTGGGCTCTAGGTAGCGATTTTGTACCATTATCTCTACTAGAGGAATAAAAGGAGAGATAAATTGTAATATAAACAATTGTCTTTGATTGATTCATTTAAATTGTAAATATGTCACGTGTCCATAAATGTCACGTCGTGATTGGTTCGATTTGTATTGTATTGGAATTTATCTTAAGGAGAAATTTGAGTGTGGATATGTAGACTTTTTTTTACTTTTCCCCAGGAGAGATAATTCTCTACAATAGAGATATAATGGCACAAAATCGCTACCCTAGGGTTTCTTACTATCGGTGATCCCACTCATAAACTGTTCACTAATGTATTTCTTATTTTCATTCTAAGCTTCCTATTAACTCATAGAACATAACTTAACTAACCAAACCTTTGGGGGTGGGTACAATGTATCTCAGACTAAATTATCCTGGAGTTGTATGATCCCAAAACTATCAATTCCTGCTCTTAAATTCTTTAACTGTAAAGTGAAGTGTTTTTATTTATTTATTTATTTATATCATTTAATCATAAAACTGGTTACAAAAGAGGCCCATATTATTGTACAGAAGAACTGTTTAGTTTCAAATAGGTAATAAAGTAAAAATTAAGTTCAAAAACAGACTACATTATTATGTACTTAAGCACTAAAAAAAACAAAAAGAAGAAAGTCTCACTAAAGCTAATTATAATTCAAAAAAGAACAGTAAGAAAACGGTAGCAAAAATTATAATAGAAAATGAAAGCAGCACAAGCAGAGCACCAGAAAAATTTATAAGAATAGGTCTGGTTACAAAAAGGCCATTGGCCACAATATGATGGTACAGCAGCAAAAAATATGATCCAGTGGTATGCAAACCACCACTAACAAAAGCAGGGAGCTGCAGTAAGCCCATTTAAAAAAAAAACATCTAGGATACCCGTTTTCAAATCATTAGAATTGAGAACATCAGACAGACAAGAAAGCCAGCATAAACAGTTCTATACTAAAAAGTGTGAAGATAACATATCAAAAATACAGAAAAGAGAGAGACAAAACAAGGGAAAATGAAGGGAAGAAGGGGAAGGGAGGTTTGTAGTCGCTAGAATATAAAGTAAGGCACCAGGAAGAGAAGAAACAACAATTTGAGCTTACTTGAGACAGAGAAGAAGTTTATCAGTTTAGCAGTTTGGTACAGAGCCAAAAAGACCAGTCAGTTACTTCCTAAAGACAGCTAGGGAAAGGTTAAATTTTTTCAAAGGCATAGACAAATCATTGAAAAGCCTAATGACTCTAACGACAAACGATTTTTCCCAGAGAACACAGCTAATCCAAGGAAGCATCAAGTTTGATTGCCTTCTAGAGTGACCAACTGAAAACCATCTGAGAAGAAACGAAGGAGACTGAAATTTAATGACTCTCTAGAGATGACACAGAAGACGAATTTTGATGTGATCAAGAAAATAGGTCCCAAGCAGTTGGAAAACAAAAGGAGAGACGTGATCACGGGATCTCAAGTTGTAGACAAACCTGATCGAATGGTTAAAGGCTCTTCTAAGTATAGAAATGGTTTCATCTGTGCATCCCGAGAACACCTCTATACCATAGTCAATCAGTGGGAGAATAAGTGATAACACAAGCTGCTTTCGAATATGTAGAGGCAGAAAACTATTTAGACAACGGAAACGCCTGACAATACCAAAAAATTTTCCAGCTAAAACATTGACTTGAGGCTTCTAGGAAAGATCTTCATCAAATATAATCCCAAAGTTTTTAGCTTGACTAGTAAAGGGAATATCATTCCCATCTAGTTTAAGATACATTGCATTAGAAGAGACAACTGTAGTTGCATTAAAAATCATTGCCTGCGATTTCGCTGGAATTAACACTTAGCGGTTTGCACGAGCCCATTCTGAAATGGATTCGAGGTCATGATTTACCTCCTCTATACAGCTATTTAAACTTGACCGTGGTCCCGCATGGATGATCTGAACATCATCTGCAAAGAGATGAACAGTAACAGATGAGCAAGACAAAGCAATGTCGTTGATAAAGAGCGAGAAAAGCAGGGGACCTAAAATCGACCCTTGAGGAACACCCTTTGTGATAGGAAGCAGATCGGAAAACTTGCCATCAGAGAAAGCACACTGAAAACGGCCTGTTAGATACGAGTAGATTAGGTCACAAGCAGAAGACGATAGCATGAACTGAGACTTGAGTTTAGAGACCAGCAGAGAATGGTCAACAGAGTCAAAGGCCTTGCTGAAGTCTAAGGAGAGAAGAATCGAAAGCAGTTGCCTGTTAATATTACATCTTATCTGATCAGAAACATCCAGCAGAGTGGATGTTGTACTTTGATGCTTGCGAAAACCTGATTGTCGATGATAGATCAATCCAAGTAGAGCTAAATGATCAGATAATTTGACATATATGAGTTTCTCGAAAAACTTCGCCAGAACAGGTAGAATACTGATGGGTCTAAAGTCAACACTTCTCTTTTTTGGGATAGGCAAGATTTTCGCAAGTTTCCACGCCCTAGGAAAACACGCCACCATAATGGCATAGTCAACCAAATGTAAGATATGATGAACGATAAATGGAAAGATAAGCTTCAGGAACTTTGGGAATATTATCCAACCCAACAGAGTTGGAACTAATTGATTGAAATGTTGACAATAGCTCATCACAGGTAACAACGAAAAGAGAAGGTATTGCCATCCTCAGGTAGATCAAAATCAGATCGATCAAGAGCAGGAAAAGTATTGGTTTTAATAAAGTTTCGATTAATGCAATTTAGCTCTGCTTCACTAAGGAAGGGAACTTCCCCATGGTCAGAAAGGACACCAGTATTTTTGATTTTTCTCCAAAGATCAGATGAAGAATATGCTCCATTAAAGATTTTGTTTCCATAATCAAGTTTAGCTCTACGAACCATAGCCTTAAATTTATTTCTGTGCAGGCGAAAGACATCCCGATTCGCAGCTGTGCCATCCATAAGGAATTTGCGATAGGCTAAATCTCGCATAGACCTAATGTGAAGCATTTCAGGAGATGGATGAATTGTGGTTGCTTTGTTAAGCCGAATCCTTCTATAGGAAAAAAAACTTATCCATAGCATGGCAGATGACCTCGTTTAGAAAATTCAGTTTAATGTCAATGTCAGTATGAAAGTAGATGGTAGAAAAATTAACAGTTTCAAGAAAAGAAAATAAGCTATCTATGTCAACCTTGTCAAACTCAGGAACATATCTATAAGCAACTTGGACTGCTTTGGAGATCCCTAGCGACATAATTATGAAGGCATGATGCGATATACCGGGTATCCAGAATTGATTTCGAGCCCTGACTGGACAAACATTACTAACCAGAAAGAAATCTATACAGGAACCAGAAGAAACATTAAGGTTACTCTGAGCATTAGATATAAGGGATGAGGGAGCATAATGCGTGGGACAGTTGTTAGAAATTAAAGCAAGTCCTAGCCTGTCAGCAAAACCATTACAGATAGTCAATGTTTGAGGAGACAGGAGGTTGGCATTGAAGTCACCCATAACAACAGCATACGGATTGAGTTTACAGCAATCTCAGCAATAGCTTTTTCCACCAGTTCAATGTCACCCGAGGGCAAATAAGAAACAATAGCAAGCAGAGACAACGTACCAACTGACACCTGAACAAATATAACTTCAGCATAGGACTCAGATAATGTATGGATATCTTTGGACTTAAGCTTGTTACTGACATAAAGTGCAACATCACCACCCCTTCTACTAGGTCTGTCCAAACGATGCACCCGATACCCGTGTTGGAAGTGTACTGCTTAAACCAAGTTTCAAAAACACCCACCAAATCAAGACAGTTGTTCTTAAGAAGGAAACGGATTTCCTCAAGCTTAGATGAGTTGAGTTTGGAATTAAGGCTCTGTGCATTAAAATGGCCAATGTTAAGGAAATCACTAGGACCACCAAGGAAACTAGATATTCTGCCTCTATACTCAAGAGTTGAGCAACCTGGCTACCTGCCATAAAGAAGGCAAAAGGAAAAAGCGAGGACTACAAGGCAAGGAAAGGGTGAAGGGAAAAGGGAGTGAGGAACAAAACACAAAAAGAAAGATATAATTCATAGGAGAACACTCTGCAGTGAGAGATAGAAGAAAAGACAGGGACAAGAAAATGAAATGAAAGCAAGTAGAACATCATAGCAACATATTCAAGTTATAGGAAATTGCAGATTTAGAGATGCAAGATCGGCAAAACTAAAAGATACTCCATCACTAACAACGACAACAGACACAACACCTATGCGAAAACCAGAAATAATATGTTTCTTTTTTAGGATCCTTGCTTGCTTTGCAAGAGCAGCCAATGAAGGCGGAAGGTTGTCATTAAGATAAATGATGGAGTGAACGTTAATGCCATCATTAAGATCAGAGGCTAGAGCCTTTCCTTTTCTTGAAATAATCAGCCATGATGTTATCACGAACTTGTGTATGGGATAATGTTACAACAGCCGTAGATTTATTGGGGTTCACCCAACGGTAAGATGTGATTAGTCATTCATCAAAACCAGGCAGAAAAATTCGAAATTTTTTTAGGATAGTACTGTGGAGATCTGGTGCTGCAATAGGAAGACCTGAAATGATATTATCATTTCTCCTCTGAAATCTTAACATTCTTAGATTTTCATGCTCAAGAGACTGAACTCTAGACAGCAGCAATGCATGAGAGGCAACAGCATGAATTGGGCTCTTCATGTTGAGACTAAACGCGCAAACGCAACTCGAGTTCTGTGGCAATGCAGGAGGGCTGTCGGTGGCAAATGGGGGCTGATTCCGAAAATGGTCTACTGGATGTATAAAGTAGTTGTCAGACCCATTGTCAGCTATGGGTCCCTTGCATGGCTCTCAAGAACTTTTTTTGGGAATGCGATAAAAAAACTGGAGGCGGTATAAAGGCTTGCTTGCTTATGTATCACTAGTGCTTTAAGAACCACGCCCACAGCGAGTCTGCAGGTCTTATTAGGCTTCCTCCCTTGCACATATTTGTAATAATGGAGGCTCTTAAGGCTACAAAAAGGCTCGAACTCCTGGGAAACACTAGAGGCTGTAGAAAAAATCATCAAGCGCTATGGAGGGATCTGGAAGAACACCTGACAGATTTCTTCATGCCGACTGATGACACAGTACCTCTAACTGCCTTTCAAAAGCAGTATAGAGTTGTAATTCCAACGATAGAGGACCGGTCCTCAGCTAATTTGCTTTTAGACAGTGCGGCCAACACGTTGGACATCCACCCAGATGGATCTCTCACTGGAAATGGAGCTGCGGTTTACTTCAGTAATGAAAATCTAGGCCTGCAATTTCTACTTGGCGAATACTGCACAGTCTGTCAGGCTGAGGTAGTCGCCATAAATGCAGCATCAAGGCGAGCGACGGAGCTTAAGTGGTCTGGCAAGATCATTAATATTTTTACTGATAACCAATCTGCTCTAAAACCTCTGGGAAGTTATACTATTAAGTCAAAAATAGTGCAAGAATGTTCTAGGTCCGTGAATTATCTCGGGCTTAAGAACAGCATATCACTGATATGGACACCAGGGTATAGTGGGCATCTCGGGAACGAAAAAGCTAATGATTTAGCAAAGAGCTCCGCTGGGAGGCTCATAGGTCCTGAACCAACAATTGGTATATCGAAAGGTAGGATAAGATCGCTAGTCGAACAAGTTCTCTTTCGGTCCAGTGACTCTGGAGGAGCACAGAAGGCTGCAAGGTCTCCAAGATGTTCACTCCAGAGTTGAACCAGCAAACCACCAAATTCCTGTTAAATCTGACTCGGTCAGACTGCAGGCTAATGGTGGGACTACTAACAGGTCACCATCATGTGAACAAACCATGGTGTCCACCAGGTATGGAATTCTGGAAAGTCATGGAAAGTCAGGGGATTTTATTTTGGTCAGGGAAAGTCATGGAAAGTCATGGAATTTTTGTTATTTTCTGGAAAAATTTTATTTTAACAAAAACTTTTTTATAAAAATAAAAATTATATTGCATGCATTCTTAATATTTTACTTATGTCTCCTTTATAAGTATTTAAAATATTTTTGTAAGCGACATAGTTTATATTAATACAATCTATCTAATGTTATATTTTGAATGTCAGTTCTTAAAAATTTTTTGATACTCTAAATTTTATGTAAACGTTCAAATTAATATTTTTTCGTCAATGTGCAAAAGATCCCTTTACATTCTGTCGCTATGACAGCTGTGATCTCAACAATTACTAATCCGGTACTAACTAGCTGGCAAGAGAATATATTTATAAAAAACAATGAGATCAGCAACAGTGCGATGAAGTTTAAGGGCATCAAGATTTGCAGTTAAATTTCGATCACGCCCAAATCTAATATGATGCTTTGAACAGACTCTAATACAGCCATTAGTGAAACAAATGCAGCGCTCAAACTTGATTTCAATACTTCATACAGGGACGCATATAGGACTTATAAATATTAAGTCAATAATGGGAAGTGAAATATTTTTTAACTTTACACATGCTCATTGTTATTGTTATTAAATGAATGATTTATAGTAAGTCATCTGCAATGGTGAATGGTCCCAATAAACGAATGCTTTCGCATTAACGTATTTAATCTCCACACATATTGTTTGAAATATCGTTGGAAAACTCAGTTTTTAAACTAGAAAAAATAGCTGTATTTTTGGAATTAAACTTGATCAAATTTTGATTACCACAATCGGAATTTTGAGCTACTAGTTTACTTTTAGTGCTGCATATCTGCGGGGGAGATGTATTTTATCATTTGAAGATTGGGTGAGCAATAGTTTGTGCTGTTTTACCATCTGCAAAACTATTTATCGGGCTACTGTGGATTTACAACAGTTCGTTTATATAAATTAAAAATAGAGTGGGGACAAAATTAGCACTAGAGTGCACCAGCTTTAATTAATTTAGACTCAAAAGTAAAGCCATCTTGGTAAATGTTGTAAATTTCGCAATATTCTACAAATACGTTCTGGAAAATCATTTTTCTAAGGAGATCAAATCAATGTTACCCGAGCTTGCTACATTGTTTCATCCCATCACACACAGTTGAAAATGAGCTGAATATGTAATGCAATTTGCTACATATATATAGGTCCTACGGAAGTCACCATTATAAAACAATGCAGAGCTTGCTTTAAAAATAAATGTAATGCTCTTTGCATTAGCAAGTTGTTTTCAAACTTCTAGCGTAGCAAGTTGTTTTAAAATTCCTACCATTTTTATAAAAAATAAATTATGTTGTTAGAGTTGTACTAAAATTTGTAGTTTTGCGTTAGAATAAGTTTTAATGCAAAATTTGCTTTGCAATTTAATAATAACCTGCTTTACATAACCCATATAGCAAAGCTTGTATTAAAATTTGCAGCAATTTTTCGACTGTGTGGTTGTCTTCCAAAAATTTTTGATACATGTGAATGAATAGTTGAATATTTTGGATAGGACTGGGAGTAAAGCTGTTGGTCTATCAATGATTTGAAATATCACATCTTGTTCCTTTTTTGTGGATCGACTGATATTGGACTTCTAGCACAAAGAAAAAAATACTAATTTATAAAATCTGTAGAAAATTTTACTTAAAGTGAGTGCAAGTTCTTTTGATAATTCGCTCGGAATAATAATTTGGATGTTGTCCAGCTTTGTTGATTGACCCACCCTTCAAAGTTTTTTTGACAATTTTGGGTTTGAATTTTGAAACCAAATTCTTTCAAATAAACTCCTGAAGACTGAGTTTGGGGTATTTATTCAGGAGTTTTCAGAATAGTGGTGTTTGAAGCAAAGCATTTTGAACCAAGGCTTTCAATGACAGGAAGGTCAAAAGATTTAGTACAAGTAGTACAAATAGAATAAGAATTAATGGCACTGTAGACACTTTTCAAATTGATATATTCGAAACCCAGGTAAGAATGAGCTAAGGGACCAAACTTAGGCCAAGCCCGCGCCACAGATTTTGTGGTTCGGGCCAGGCCTAACATTTTCAAACGGCCCAAACTTGAACCAAGTTTGGACTGACGTCCTGGGACCAAAATTTGTAGTTTTGACAATGATGATTGAAAGTAAAGCTATTAAAATAATCGTTCTGGAAACCTATATGTAGTTCTACAACTAGGGGTCGGTTGTACAATAGCAGTTTAGCTAAAGCTTAGTAGAACTTAGTAGTAAAGCGATAGGAGCTTAGGTTAGGTTACAAGTTAGGTTAGTTTCTTGAACCGCACTTGAACCAACAAAATTGGGCGCTCAACTTGAACCCTGGCTTAAGCTCACACTCGCGACTAAACCGCAATTGTTCAACGCGTAACTGAACAGAATATCAGGTTTAGCATAATTTCAGCTTAAACCTCGGCTGAACTGCAATTGTACAACCGGCCCTAAGTTTTTTATGTAATTAATTATTTATCAGAATTTTAAATATTTTGTATATCTTTGTTGGAATTAAAACATGTCTCATGTCATGTAACATCGACTCAATCAAAACATTTATACATTTTAGTTTTTTTTGTTTACAAAATTATTAGTTTTATTTTAAAAAAGTCATGGAGTTTTCATATTTTTGGTCTGGAAAGTCATGGAAAGTCAGGGAATTTGGTTGCGAAAAAATAGTGGACACCATGCAAACATATGGTACGGCTTCGAGTAGAAAATGATCCAACATGCCGCTTTTGTCTTAAAGAGGATGAAACAGTCCCTCACATTGTGGGAGAATGTTTGGCTCTCTCAGGGCTCCGAAGCGTCATGTTAGGAGCAAACTATCTAAGGATAGAAGATTTCTGCAAAGCAGACCATTCAAGGTTGTTGGCTTTTTTCAAAAAGGTCTTCAGCTCTTGAATATGAGGATGGCATAAAGGACTTAGCAGTCTACATGTCAGGCCATGACTACATGGTCGTCTCGCTACAAAAAAAAACTATTGCTCTTGTTATATTTGACCAAATATAGTTTAATCACATGATCAATTGCTATCGTTTAATTTCACAAAAATTAATGTAATGATTTAAGTTTACATATGAATTATGAACATTACTTTTATAAATAGTTGCATTACTATAAGGGTTGTTGGTGTTGTTGTTACTTGGATATTATCAAAATTTATTTTACAAATTCAGAAGTGTGTTAACTTGAATAAACATTGAAATTCTATAGCGCAAATGGCTCTTTTGTTTAAAAATCCGTATTTACTATCCAATCTATATAAAATGGTTGTCTTCCAAAACTATTTACGAAAGTACATATCGACAGTTCATCAAACATATCTGATTTATTTATGTAATTATGTATATCTAAAAATATTTTATATTACAATTTTATATTTAGCTTCACTTTTGAAACTTTTAAATTATGTAAAAACCTACATATGGAGTACACACATATGTTGAATCAAAGTAGAATATTTTATAAAACATATTTGATAAACATATGAATTATAAAAATTAACTTATTTACAAAACTCAATGTTTTTCAAGTATAACCGTATACATTTTTTGTTCAATTTTTCTATTAAAAAATTGGTTATGCTTTTATATATGTTTATGAATATATATGTTTTAATACTTTCAGGCAAATCACAAGCTCAAGCAAATTCGAGATTCGAAACCCCATCCGATTACACAAATTATCTTCAACAAAGAGATGATTTACAACCATATAAAATTTTTCGTTGTGTGGAAAATCTTCGAGTATCATTAGTAAATAATACAATTAGTTGGATAAAAGAATTTGGAGAAGATGGATTAGATGAAATAATAAAGTTATTAAGAGATTGCAAAAAACAAAAGGCGAACAAAATAGATTATGATAAAATTGAATATGAATGTGTACGATGTTTGAAGGCTTTTATGAATAATAGTTGGGGTTTAAATTTAATTATAAAACCCGAACAACATGCAGCAGTTTTATTATTAGCACAAAGTTTAAATCCTAGGAAACCTCATACTATGTCAGAAGCATTAAATTTACTCGCCGGTTTTTGTTTAATTCCTGAACGAAATGGATATCAAAAAGTACTACGAGCAATATCTTATGCAACATCCTCTTCTAATTCTTATGACAAAACAGGGGAACGTTTTCGTCCTATTGTTGAAGGTTTATTTGTAGAATATGATACAAATGAAGCCAAACGGGAACTATGTTGTAATAGCTTAATGTTTATCAATACAATTATTAATACATCAAACGATTTAAATTTCCGTTTACATTTACGATGTGAAATAATGCGAAGTGGTCTCTACGATCGTTTAGATTTACTAACTGATATTGTAAGTAAGAATAATACGGACAACTTAATAAAACATTTTCGAATTTTTAATGATACTCGAGAAGACGATTTTGAAGAATTTAGTCAGCGTTTTGACAATGTTCGTATGGAACTAGATGATATGAACGATTGCTTTGAAGTAATAAAAAATTTGGTTATGGATTCATCAGCAGAACCATACTTTTTATCAATATTACAGCATTTATTATTTATTCGTGATGACTATTTATACCGTCCTGCATACTATCAATTAATTGAGGAGTGTGTTTCGCAAATTGTATTCCATAAAAAAGGTGATCCCAATTTTGCAAATAGAGAATTCAAAATAGATACGTCCTTGTTAGTAGAAGAACTTGTTGAAAAATCTATTGCAAAAGAAAATAAAAAAAGTGAAGAATATGAAAAAAAAATAGAAGAACTAATGACCGCAAAACAAGAAGCTGAAGCAAAAGCTACAAATTTGGAAGAAAAAATTAAGCATTACGAGACAAATGGAGTTGTTCCAACAAAGCCGAAAAGTAATTTACCTCAAATTAATATTCCAATTCCACCACCACCACCACCAATGATGGGTGGAGGACCACCTCCACCACCTCCTCCACCTATGATGGGAGGTGGTGGGCCACCTCCCCCTCCACCACCTGGTATTGGTGGTGCACCACCTCCTCCTCCATTTCCTGGAATGTCTAGACCACCTGGAATGCCAGGTGCTCCTCCTCCTCCTCCATTTGGTATGATGGGTCCAATGATCCCAAAAGTAGCAGAACTACCCCACGGATTGAAACCAAAGAAAAAATGGGATGTTGAAGGTCCAATGAAAAGAGCTAACTGGAAAGCGATCATTCCACAAAAATTATCGGAAAAATCGTTTTGGGTTAAAGTTCAAGAGGATAAACTTGCTTCAAATGACATTTTAGCCGGTTTAGCTGCAAATTTTTCGTCAAAACCAGTGAAAAAATCAGAGAAAGAAGCGGGAGAAAAACCTTTATTATCAAAAAAGAACATAGATTTGAAAGTATTAGATGGAAAAGCTGCACAAAATTTGTCGATTCTTTTGGGTGGTTCGTTGAAACATCTCTCTTATGAACAAATAAAACTGTGTTTACTCAGATGTGATACAACAATAATAGCTTCTAACGTCTTACAACAATTAATGCAATATTTACCGTCACCCGATCAACTAAAAAAGCTACAAGAATTTAAGGCAAAAGGCGAACCATTGTCTAGTGCTGAAGAATTTGCAGCGACCATCGGTGAAATAAAACGTTTAAGTGCTAGATTGGCTAGTCTTAATTTTAAACTGAATATGCCTGATTTAGTTCAAGATGTCAAGCCTGATATTGTTGCAGCAACGGCGGCTTGTGAAGAAGTAAAAAATAGTAAAAAGTTTGCTAAAATATTAGAACTTATTTTACTTTTTGGTAACTATATGAATACTGGATCTAAAAACGAGCAAGCATATGGTTTTGAAATTAGTTTTCTTACTAAATTAACAAATACAAAGGATCATGAAAATAAACGAACATTATTACACTATGTCGTTGATATTGTTGAACATAAATTTCCTGATGCATTAACATTTTATGAAGATCTGTCACATGTCGATAAGGCATCCAGAGTTAGTTTAGAAAATATTCAAAAAACAATGAGGCAAATGAATAGTTCATTGAAAAATGTTGAAGCGGATTTAAACAATAATAAAATTCCACAAAATGAAAACGATCGATTTTATATCGAAATGGAACAGTTTTCCATTGAATGTCGAAAACAAGTTGAATTACTTGATACAATGCAAACTCAGATGGAGAGTTTGTTCAAAGATTTATCCGAATATTATGCATTTGATTCAAACAAATATACATTAGAAGAATTTTTTTCCGATATTAAAACATTTAAAGATGCGTTTAAACAATCATTACAAGAAAATATTAAAATACGAGAAGATGAATCAAAAGCAAAGCGTGCACGTGAAATGAAAGATCAGCAACAGCAAGATATGATTGATAGAAAACAAAGACAATTGACCCTTGATTTAGATATAGATGCTGGTCAAACACAAGAAGGTGTTATGGATAGTTTATTAGAAGCACTACAGACAGGATCAGCATTTGGAAATCAAAGAAGAAAACGAGGTCCTAGACCAGCGGGTGCAGAACGGCGTGCTCAATTAAGTCGAAGTCGCTCAAGAAATCGTATTGGAGCTGCCGGCCTTTCCACAAGGGAAATGCTAACAAATGAAGTACTTAGTTCTGCGTAAAAATAATTATACACACATAAAGCAAATGAAATAGAAATTGGTTCATTGTAACATAATTTATTAAAGATAACTAAACAACAATAAGCAATTATGTAAGACAAAAATATAATACGGGCATTTATAAACAATAATTTAGTTTTTAATACTTGGTTTTGCTCTTTAGAATAACTATAAAATAAAATAATAGCTTAAATTTATTGTTTATCGTTTAAATTTAAAATGACGGGCAAGACTAACGAATTATCAAAATATAGAGTAACATCACATCGAATATCGTTTGCACAAAAAATAGTTTTACAATATTTAAAAACTCTCTGTTTAAGTCTTCATTTTCCTTCGTTTCAATGTGCCAATTTACACTTTTGTTTATCTAGATATGTAATTTTACAATAATTATAAAGCTAAACATACCTATCTACGTTTTATATCCAGAAATAAAACAAAGGTAAAAATATATCAATGAAATCAAAAATAGAAAATAAATTAAAACAAAGTAAATAGTAATGAAAGCATTAAATTTAACAGTTTTATTAAATTGCATTAAGAGTAATATAAATATAATTAAAACCAACAATGTAAATTAATACTGGTAAATAATACAAATCAAATACTTTGGTATGAAATATAAATTGATATTGTATTATTGCACTTAAATTATTAATTATGAATGTATTATAAGCTTTTATGCTTATTTTGTATATTTTTAAAGCTAAAAAATGTTAATTAATAAATAATTTTTTTTAATTTTACACTAAAGTTTGCACCTGTATTCTTTCGTCGATGTTTGTTTTTTTGGTCTTAGAATTAAAATAAAAAAATATGAAGGGGCTGAAACTCAAGACTCTGAGATATCAACACTTTTGTGTTAAGGGTTTTTATATAGTTGTGAACATAACGTTTTTATGAGGACACTGTTTTTAGTTTTGGGCAGAGATGTATATTAGACATAAAGTAAACATGTTTGCTAAAGTACAAGTGTCTCATTTCTACTTAGAAATGTATAAGTAAACTAATACGGAATATCAATGCGTTGCTGGAAAATTATAACAGCTGTAGTAAAATAACATACTAAAACAAATGAAGCAAAATGAGGATTCACTCAGCAAATTACAATTTAGCGTTCAACAATTTCAACTTTTCTAAAAGACTACCTATTGCCTAACAATACATAATATTTTCTATTTCTAAAACCTCGATAATTATCGATTTTTGATAAAACGAGATTTAATATGACACTACTAATATGGTTTTATTTTCACTTTCTTAAATCAATTTATAAATTATAAGCTGAAAAGTCCGAGCGGCAAGATGTCCTACCTAGAAATAGGTAGATTTCGAGATCAGACAGTTTTGTGTACAAGTAGAATCTGATGTATCGGATTAGTTTAAACAAAACAAACTAATTACAAACAGATATCGAACAAATTTTAAAAAGAAAATCAGCTACATATAAGCAAAACTACATCTATCCACTTTTGCAACAAACAAATATCAAGTCTACCACAGAACATATGTGTGAAAATTTATGACACTATGAAAAACACACGGCAGACCTACTCTATATCATATGTCGTGCAATTACTGCAAAATATGTAGTTTATTTCTAAGAAAAAAAAATTAATATCTTCTATTCAAATCTTTTTATTTTTTTTTTCATTGGCTGTTATAAGGTTTCTGAAAATTTTTGTTGTTAAGGATTGTTGCAAACTTTTTTGTGCCGACAATTCAAAAACCTCTAACTGCAGAGGTTTATATTTATAGGAAATGGATTAAAATGTTTCCACAGATTCTAAATTTATAAAGTTTTTAAAAATATTAGTATCCAAACGGCCGTTATAACGGATTTAAAAAACCAATTTTTTTTCTAGTATAAAGCCTCTAAAAACGAGCAAGCATATGGTTTTGAAATTAGTTTTCTTACTAAATTAACAAATACAAAGGATCATGAAAATAAACGAACATTATTACACTATGTCGTTGATATTGTTGAACATAAATTTCCTGATGCATTAACATTTTATGAAGATCTGTCACATGTCGATAAGGCATCCAGAGTTAGTTTAGAAAATATTCAAAAAACAATGAGGCAAATGAATAGTTCATTGAAAAATGTTGAAGCGGATTTAAACAATAATAAAATTCCACAAAATGAAAACGATCGATTTTATATCGAAATGGAACAGTTTTCCATTGAATGTCGAAAACAAGTTGAATTACTTGATACAATGCAAACTCAGATGGAGAGTTTGTTCAAAGATTTATCCGAATATTATGCATTTGATTCAAACAAATATACATTAGAAGAATTTTTTTCCGATATTAAAACATTTAAAGATGCGTTCAAACAATCATTACAAGAAAATATTAAAATACGAGAAGATGAATCAAAAGCAAAGCGTGCACGTGAAATGAAAGATCAGCAACAGCAAGATATGATTGATAGAAAACAAAGACAATTGACCCTTGATTTAGATATAGATGCTGGTCAAACACAAGAAGCTGTTATGGATAGTTTATTAGAAGCACTACAGACAGGATCAGCATTTGGAAATCAAAGAAGAAAACGAGGTCCTAGACCAGCGGGTGCAGAACGGCGTGCTCAATTAAGTCGAAGTCGCTCAAGAAATCGTATTGGAGCTGCCGGCCTTTCCACAAGAGAAATGCTAACAAATGAAGTACTTAGTTCTGCGTAAAAACAATTATACACACATAAAGCAAATGAAATAGAAATTGGTTCATTGTAACATAATTTATTAAAGATAACTAAACAACAATAAGCAATTATGTAAGACAAAAATATAATACGGGCATTTATAAACAATAATTTAGTTTTTAATACTTGGTTTTGCTCTTTAGAATAACTATAAAATAAAATAATAGCTTAAATTTATTGTTTATCGTTTAAATTTAAAATGACGGGCAAGACTAACGAATTATCAAAATATAGAGTAACATCACATCGAATATCGTTTGCACAAAAAATAGTTTTACAATACATATTTAAAAACTCTCTGTTTAAGTCTTCATTTTCCTTCGTTTCAATGTGCCAATTTACACTTTTGTTTTTCTAGATATGTAATTTTAGAATAATTATAAAGCTAAACATGCCTATCTACGTTTTATATCCAGAAATAAAACAAAGGTAAAAATATATCAATGAAATCAAAAATAGAAAATAAATTAAAAGAAAGTAAATAGTAATGAAAGCATTAAATTTAACAGTTTTATTAAATTGCATTAAGAGTAATATAAATATAATTAAAACCAACAATGTAAATTAATACTGGTAAATAATACAAATCGCCGCAGGAGGGATCGATTTTGATCGATTATGATCAATGTTGATGTACGGGTCTGACTACCCTGCGTACTCCAGTCCCTGCCATTGACATACGAGTTAGCGTGAGATATCACATACCACTGGCAATGGCAGGAGATGTCATTAGCCAAGATGATATCTTAGGGTGCTGGCGGACGAACTTTAATTAGTCAACTGCAGCACTTCCAGTCTTAGCTGGGCAGCGTTCCGTAGCGGTACCGCTCATTAGCTCTTCCGAGGAATCGAACCAACACGTAGTTATGTGTGGGCTTTGTGCCTCGATTAAGGTGGTGGGCGGTGCGTCTGGGGTGCGCTGCATCAGCTGGATTATTGGCATTTAGTTTTGTTTTGTTTTCTGCAAATTTCTCACAATTTGTTTTTCACTTATTATTTTGTTATTATTTCTTCATCTTATCATGAAATATTGGCATATGTCATATTTTGTAGTATGATAGGATTTTTTACTTAGTTATGCATTTTAAAATAAAACACAAAAAAATAAAATAAACATTTTGATATATATATATGGCAGTACAACCGAAAAAAAAATAAGTCTGCAAGTGGTAAAGCAAATTTGCGCAATCCACCCGCCCATAAAGCGGCATGTCCACGGAATTTGCAGGGACAAAACATATATGAATCAATAAAAAATTTTAAAATACATGTTCAAAACATCTGCGGATTGAACGCTAACCATGACCACGTGCAACATCATCTTGAGCACGACAAACCGAACATTCTATTCCTTACAGAAACACAAGTTTCTGAAAATTGTCTCTTTATAGAATCGCTTAATTCCAAATATAGGCTCGAATCAGCTTTCAAACTCCATCAGGGCGTATGCGCATTCATTCATGAGAGTGTTGCGTACATGCGCTTTCCAAATTTTGAACTACACGGTGACGGCTTCAATACAATGGTTTTAAAGATTTGTCTTCCAGAAATGACTTTTTTTACAATAGCTTTATACCGGTCCCCCAACAAACGTAACCCAAACTTTTTTAATATACTGACAAAAATTATGGACGAGATTAGAGCAAAGTCCCCTAATTGTGAAGTTATCGTTACCGGTGACTTCAACGTCCACAACAAATCATGGTTGGAATTCTCCAAATCGACCGACGATGTTGACAATAGTGGAAAACTGGCAGAAATTTTTGCCGCGTCTCAGGGCCTATTCCAAATTGTTAAAAGCCCGAATTTCACTCCCCGTAATGGCGGTGATAATAGTTTTCTACTAGATCTCTATCTTACCACAATGCCAGATATTACGAGTGTCGATGTTGCGAAAGGTAGTATTGGAAATTCTGATCATTATTTAATCTCATCAGTTATCAAAACTGATTTACTTAAAACTACAGCTCCCAAACCCCGTAAAATATTTCACTACTCAAAGGTGGATAAGAGTGGTCTTCAAAATTTTTTCCATGTTTTCCCTTTCGACCGTCATTGTTTTTACACTGACAATGTAAATGTTTCTGCTCAAAACTTTACAGAAACCATCCAATTTGCTATCAATAAATTTGTCCCTTTCTCCATAGTAAAATCCAAACAAAAATACTTGTATTCGAAAGCTGCCAAAACGGCACTTAGAAACAAACGTAGATCATTTAATATTTGGATTCATAACAAAACTACCACTAATCGATCCCAATATCTAAAGGCCAACAAAATATCTAATCAGATTATCTCAAACGAAAAGTCCGAAATTGACAGAGCGAAAGCCTCAAAACTTACGTCTATGTCTGTTTCTGACAAGAGTTTCTACAGTGCCATTAATTCTTTAAATTCTGGTACAAAATTTTCTATTCCCCCTATTATTGATGGTGATTTAATCGTCAATGATCCCGCAAGAAAAGCTAACTTTTTCGCTGAACGCTTTGCTCTGAACTCCACTGTTTTGGAAACTCCTAAAGAAATACCCCAAATCCAGTCTTCAGGAGTTAATATGAATGAACTTCACTTCAAACCCAAAATAGTCGTTAAACTTTTAAAGGGGTTAAACATCAACAAAGCATCAGGAATGGACAATATTTCACCCATTATTTTAAAAACCTTTTCCAAAGAACTTGCACCAACTTTAACTAAAATATTCTACCAATCCTACAAATCTGGTATATTTCCCTCGTGCTGGAAGTTAGGCCAATAGCTTTACTATCGGTCCTATCCAAAGTCTATGAGCATTATATTAATACACATATTTCAAAATTTCTGGAAGAAAATCATTTAATATCCGACAGCCAATACGGTTTTCGAAACAAAAGATCAACTACCGATCTATTAAACTATGTAGCGCATTGTTGGAACAGCATACTTGATAAAGGTGGTGAAACATACGTTATCACTTTAGACATCTCCAAGGCATTCGATCGAGTCTGGCATGCCAACTTAATCAACAAGCTCGTTGCGTACGGTTTTCATCCCAATGTTGTGAAGCTGATTCAAAATTTTCTATCCGACCGATACATTTCGGTAACCTTAGACGGATATTCTTCTGAGTCTAAACTAATTAACGCTGGTGTACCCCAAGGCTCAGTATTGTCCCCAACCCTATTTTTGATTTATATCAACGAATTGTTGAAAATCACCAGCAACCCAATAAATAGTTTTGCAGATGATAGTACTCTGCACAAGTCGTTCGAGCCCCTTCCTTCAAAAGGTAAAATGCACGAACGAATTAATCCTGCCCGGAGAGACGCTGCCATAAACGTGAACAAAGACCTGAATAAAGTCGCCGACTGGGGTGACCAAAACCTTGTCAATTTCAACTCCACCAAAACACAGCTGTTGATTGTTTCCAGATTAAAGACCGAGTTCCCCAAAGATATTTTATTTAGTATGTGTGATGAACCAATAGGTGAATGTAAAAACATTCGTTTATTGGGTGTCACAGTTTCAAATGACCTACTCTGGAACGATCATGTAATGGCGATGGCAAAAAGCGCGTCTAAAAAACTCGGCCTCCTAAATAGATGCAAAAAATTTTTCACTCCATACCAATTGCTCCATGTTTATAAGTCCTATATTCGTCCCTGTATGGAGTACTGCTGTCAAGTTTGGGGTGCTGCCTCTGTTTCCATCTTGGCCCTCTTGGACTCTGTTCAAAAGCGAGCTATACGAATTGTAGGTGATCGAACTTTGACATCAAAACTTGATTCCCTACAACATCGTCGCACTGTTGCTGACCTCGTTGTTTTTTACAAATATCGTCATCAGCAGTGCTCAGATGAAATCAGCGGCATCATGCCTCAAACTTATTCTTACCCCCGTTCCACTCGGCAATCGGCTGCCGCAACCAGTGAAACGGTAAAGATCCCGCGCTGTCATACTGGCAGATCGCAGAGAGACTTCTTTGTCCGAACTGCGTACAAATGGAATAGTTTGCCGGAACACTTAGTCTCAGGTGGCTTCAACC
Organism: Diogma glabrata; assembly: GCA_963693315.1. Classification (NCBI taxonomy): domain Eukaryota; kingdom Metazoa; phylum Arthropoda; class Insecta; order Diptera; family Cylindrotomidae; genus Diogma; species Diogma glabrata. Next base: position 137,302,280 of record OY856186.1, read on the forward strand.
CACAGATGTTTAAAAAAAGCGTTAATCTACACCTCAGAACGCCAGTTGTTGTGGGACCCAGGTCTAGACCTAGGTCTTAAAAGGTATTTATGTGTTGTTGTGACACATATTCTAAACCCTATTACACAACACATTTTATTAAAAAAAAAAAAAAAAAAAAATACTTTGGTACGAAATATAAATTGATATTGTATTATTGCACTTAAATTATTAATTATGAATGTATTATAAGCTTTTATGCTTATTTTGTATATTTTTAAAGCTAAAAAATGTTAATTAATAAAGAATTTTTTTTTAATTTTACACTAAAGTTTGCACCTGTATTCTTTCGTCGATGTTAGTTTTTTTGGTCTTAGAATTAAAATAAAAAAATATGAAGGGGCTGAAACTCAAGACTCTGAGATATCAACACTTTTGTGTTAAGGGTTTTTATATAGTTGTGAACATAACGTTTTTATGAGGACACTGTTTTTAGTTTTGGGCAGAGATGTATATTAGACATAAAGTAAACATGTTTGCTAAAGTACAAGTGTCTCATTTCTACTTAGAAATGTATAAGTAAACTAATACGGAATATCAATGCGTTGTTGGAAAATTATAACAGCTGTCATAAAATAACATACTAAAACAAATGAAGCAAAATGAGGATTCACTCAGCAAATTACAATTTAGCGTTCAACAATTTCAACTTTTCTAAAAAACTACCTATTGCCTAACAATACATAATATTTTCTATTTCTAAAACCTCGATAATTATCGATTTTTGATAAAACGACATTTAATATGACACTATTAATATGGTTTTATTTTCACTTTCTTAAATCAATTTATAAATTATGAGCTGAAAAGTCCGAGCGGCAACATGTCCTACCTAGAAATAGGTAGATTTCGAGATCAGACAGTTTTGTGTACAAGTAGAATCTGATGTATCGGATTAGTTTAAACAAAACAAACTAATTACAAACAGATATCGAACAAATTTTAAAAAAAAAATCAGCTACATATAAGCAAAACTACATCTATCCACTTTTGCAACAAACAAATATCAAATCTACCACAGAACATATGTGTGAAAATTTATGACACTATGAAAAACACACGGCAGACCTACTCTATATCATATGTCGTGCAATTACTGCAAAATATGTAGTTTATTTCTAAGAAAAACAAATTAATATCTTCTATTCAAATCTTTTTATTTTTTTTTTCATTGGCTGTTATAAGGTTTCTGAAAATTTTTGTTGTTAAGGATTGTTGCAAACTTTTTTGTGCCGACAATTCAAAAACCTCTAACTGCAGAGGTTTATATTTATAGGAAATGGATTAAAATGTTTCCACAGATTCTAAATTTATAAAGTTTTTAAAAATATTAGTATCCAAACGGCCGTTATAACGGATTTAAAAAACCAATTTTTTTTCTAGTATAAAGCCTCTAGTTTCTTAACCATGTGTTGGATTTTGCTGATTTACGAACTTGTCTAAGATATTCTTAAAACAAACATTTTTAAAAAAAGTTTTTCGATCTGGCTCCACAAATGCAACCGTGAAAGTGCCGGTTGATTCAAATGCATTTTGTGTTTTACAAGCTTTTTTGTTGGAGCCGCTCACTCAGAAACCTCCAACTGCAGAGGAGGTCTATTTTTTGAAAGAAATTGAGTTTCTTAAAAAGGTTTCAAAGATTTTAAATTTATGAAGTTTTTAAAAATATTAACGCCCGTTATAACGGATCTAAAAGACAGACTTTTTTTCTAGTATAAGACCTCTAGTTTTTTAATCATGTGTCGGATTTGGCTGATTTACGATCTTGTCCAAGATATTAATAAAACACATTTTTAGAAAAGGTTTTTTGATCTGGCTCTACAAATACGACAGTGAGAGTGCCGATTGATTCAAAAAAATTTTTTTGCAAACTTTTTTGTTGGAGCCGTTCACTCAGGAACCTCTAACTGCAAAGGTCTGTTTTTAGAGTAAATTGATAAAAAAGATTCCAAAGATGCTAAATTTGTTAATTTTTTGTTAAATATTAGTATCCAAACGGCCGTTATAACGGTTTAAAAAAATCATTTTTTTTAGAAAAAAGCCTCTATTTTCTTAACCACGTGTCGAATTTTGCTGATCCTACCTCAATAAATGCGACCGTGAGAGTGCCAGAGTCATATCTTTTATATATATATATATATATATATATATATATATATATATATATATATATATATATATATATATATATATATATATATATATATATATATATATATATATATATATATATATATATATATATATATATATATATATATATATATATATATATATATATATATATATATATATATATATATATATATATATATATATATATATATATATATATATATATATATATATATATATATATATATATATATATATATATATATATATATATATATTAGGGTGGGGCGATTTGTATGAGAGGGAAAAAATCTTCTGATTTGTTCTGAGCAAAAAAGTCCACTAGACCATATGTCTACGGTGAAAATCGAGCTTGCGAATTTTTGTTTGAAGTTTTTTTGTCGCAATTTATATTTTGTGAAAACTTTCAAATTTTCTTAGGCTCATATCTCGTAAACCATTTAGAATTTTTGTGTAAATAAATAAGTAGATTGTAACTCTTGACCTCAGCTACAAATTTTCTGAATAAACAAACCGAAAAAAATCACATCTTCATGACCAAAAACACGAAAAAGCCAAAAAGTTGCCATTTTTTACACTGTTTTTTACCGTTTTGAGGCCATAGCAGCTAAACCGCAGAAAATTAAAACTAATATTCTTTTAAAAAATTGTAGCCAATTAAATATTTAACAATTTTTTATGATATACTAACCACATCTGAACATTTTTTCATGCAGTTTTTGTCCTGCAAAAGTGAAAATTTATCGCGAAAATACTGAAAAATTACCATTTTTGGTTGTTTATAATTTAAACTCATCAAAAACTTTCTGTTTGTTATTTTACTTCGGTCTAAAAGACCTAAGTATTACATTCATGAGCTAAAAGTGAAATTCTTACCACCACTTTTTTGGCATTTCTCTACGTTTTAGGACCTACTGATTCTAAAAAAGCAAAATAAAAATGTATGCCTGTCTGCCGGCCGGCCGTCACAACCTACGAAATCTAGAAAACCGCTGAACAGATTTCAAAATTTTTTTTTTCTAAAAATAGGTTTACTCAATAAGAAGAGCCGAAAGGATGATGTGTTCGATAACTGTACCGGAAGTGTGTCAAAAAAATCGTCAAGTGTGTCAAAACAAGGAAATTTGCATATTTTTTGCTTAAAAAACGTTCATTTTAAGTGATTGGATTGGTATGTGAGACCGAAATCTAGATTATTGTATTATAAGTTTGTCAAAAAAATGTTGTCAAGTGTGTCAAAAGAAAGATTTTTATTTATTTTTTTATCCAATATTTTAGAAAAAAATAAAATTAATTATTTGTTTGAAATGAAAATTTATTATTATTATAGAGAATTATGGCCTTATAAGTTTGTCAAAAAAATGTTGTCAGTGTGTCAAAAGAAACATTTTCATTTAATTTTCTAGCCAATTTTTGGAAAAAAAATGTAGCTGTTTTTATGACGTAAATGTAATTGAAAATGAAATTGGACATGGACATTTTTTAATTTGTTATAGTTTTTGAAATTTTTTTTGGAATTTTGAAAAAAGTTTGTATTTTAGATTTTGTAATAATTTTTGCAAAATTTTTTAGAATCTGGCAAAAGTTTTAATTTTTGATTTTGTTATAATTTTGCAATATTTTTTGAATTTTGAAAAAAAAAATAGAATTTTTGAATTTGTGAATTTGTGAATTTTATATAATATATATTTTTAGAATTTTGAAAAAAGTTTCAATTTTTGATTTTGTAAGAATTTTTGGAATATTTTTTGAATTTTGAAAAAAAATGGAATTTTTGAATTTTATATATATATTTTCAGAATTTTGAAAAAAGTCAATTTTTGATTTTGTAAGAATTTTTGGAATATATTTAGAATTTTAAATTTTTGATCTTATTATAATTTTTGGAATTTTGAAAAAAGTTACAATTTTTTTGATATTGTTTTAATTTTTGCAATATTTTTAGAATTTTGGAAAAAGTTTGAATTTTTGAATTTGCAAGAAGATATTATTAGAATTTAGAAAAAGTTTGAATATTTGATTTTATTACAATTTTTGAAATAATTTTGGGATTTTGAAAAAAGTTTGTGTTATTGTTTTTGTTATAATTTTTGCAATATTATTTGAATTTTTGAAAAAAGTTTTAATCTTTGATTTTGTAATATTTTTTGGAATATTTTTAGAATTTTGAAAACAGTTTGATTTTATTTAATTTTTACAATATTTTAGGAATTTTGAAAATATGAATTTGTGATTTTGTAATATTTTCTCGAAACACTAATTCTAAAATTTATTATATTTATTATAAAATTTATAGTATTTATTATAATTATAATTATAATAATTATAATGTATAATATTTATTATAAAAGTAAAAAAAAGTGCAAAAACAATATATTTTAATCAAATTATATGTTAGTTGACGGTTATGCAGTTGATGTTCGCTTCAGGGACTTGCATTGAAGTTGACGGCTATGATGTTCGCTTCAGGGACCCCTAATATGAGAGTCTGAAAACATAGCCTCAAATACAGTTTTTACCCAGAAATGGTGTCAAAAAATTTAACAAATGTTTGTTTTAGGATTTATACAGAATCTAGATTTTTTGGCATTTTCGTGTTTTTGGTCATGAAGATGTGATTTTTTTCGGTTTGTTTATTCAGCAAATTTGTAGCTGAGGTCAAGAACTACAATTTACTAATTTATTCATAGTAAAATTCCAAATGGTTTACGAGATATGAGCCTAAGAACATTTGCAAGTTTTCACAAAACATAAATTGCGACAAAAAAACTTCAAACAAAAATTCGCAAGCTCGATTTTCACCGTAGACATATGGTCTAGTGGACTTTTTTGCTCAGAACAACTCCAGGAATCAGAATCGCGAGGGGCCCATGAAGATTTTTAAATCGCCCCACTCTAATATATATATATATATATATATATATATATATATATATATATATATATATATATATATATATATATATATATATATATATATTATATATATATATATATATATATATATATATATATATATATATATATATATATATATATATATGTATATATATATATATATATATATATATATATATATATATATATATATATATATTTATATATATATATATATATATATATATATATATATATATATATATATATATATATATATATATATATATATATATATATATATATATATATATATATATATATATATATATATATATATATATATATATATATATATATATATATATATATATATATATAATATATATATATATATATATATATATATATATATATATATATATATATATATATATATATATATATATATATATATATATTAGGGTGGCACTTATTTTCTTATTTTGCATTTTTGAAGGGCGCCGGTCAAATTTTGTTCCTTTATATATGTGTAACTAGAATCTGAAGTTTGGGCTCAATAGAACAATTTTATCACGTGGCGACTTTAGCTCAAAGTTGAGAAATTTCAAAAAAAATATTTCTTATCAACTTAAAAATTGGAAAACTCGAACAAAATAAGTCAAGGGTCCGTCACTGTGACATGGCCTGTGGCCCTTTGTAGTATACTTGCTATAATAAGTTGGGTCTCGTGCAACCTGTCCGTCCCTATATAATTTAAAAGTGTCTGTCAATAGGTGTGACGCAAAGTTAAATTGAAAATATAACATAATGTCAATATCTTGTTACTTTACGCAAATAACTTATTTAATAAGTTCAATAGAAAAATTAAAGGAAACAAAAGTTTTTTATAATTTTACTGTTACTCTATATATATATCAGCTTGTTAGGCCATCTTCTGGAGTAATCCAGATTACTCCAGAAGATGGCCTAACAAGCTGAAATATATATAGAGTAACAGTAAAATTATAAAAAAATTTTGTTTTCTTTAATTTTTCAATTAAACTTATTAAATAAGTTATTTACGTAAAGTAACAAGAGATTGACATTATGTTATTTGAAAACTTACGCCAAGTGCCAATGGCAAACAGTGTATAATTTAAAATTTGGGAGCTTCATTGGATAAATTTATTGAATACCAAAATTCACCCCAGCAATTCCCATCGCCTCTAGCAGTATCTGGATTATCTCTTATTTGTTCTGAAATTTTTGTTTTATTAAAATCGTTTGTTTTGTTTTGTGATTATTGCGGTTGGTTTATTTTATTTTTGTTTTAATTTTAAAATATGGCTTCCCCAAACAATTCTACCTCACGTCCTGCCTCACCTGTGAATGCCTTGGGTGGTAATGAAGCACCCATGTTAATGACTCATCAGCAGTTAGCTGATATTATCCAAGGAAACTTGCAGCAGTTTGCCCATCAACAGTTCATGGCACAGCGACAGATGCCACCACCTTGCTCACAACCTCCAACAACTGAACCAGATGTAGCTACAGTGAGCAATATTAATTTTGTTAAATTTAAAGCTCCGCAAAATTTGTTTGACCAAAACGCAATTGTTTAGTTCAGGATGTTGGAGCTAAAATTTTTTAGCTCGAATGTTAGGTCAGAAATGACCAAATATTCACATGTATTAAGTGCAATTGATTCACGATTGCACAACAAATTGGCACCGTTGCTCTTTAAAGAGATAGGTGATACTCCTTATACTACCTTTAAGACGGAGGTAATTAAAACTTTGGGCGACAGCGATAAGGCAAAAATTAATAACATTTTGCATAAATTAGTATTAGGTGATGAAAAACCTACACAGTTGCTAGCTGAATTCCGAATTAACGGTGCTGATATGAACGATGGCATTATCAAACAACTTTGGATGGCACGTCTTCCTGAAAGCATCCAACTTGTTTTATCGTCTTTCGAAAACGATTTGCCATTAACGTTGTTGACAGAACGTGCCGACAATCTTATGGAAACGTTGTCACAGAGACAAATTTTTGCAATGAACTACTTCTACTTCTGCACAATCAACTAACTCAAACCGGTTTCATCAAAGTGCTTCTCAACATAAAAAAAAATCGAAACATTAATGAAATTCTTAATAATTTTAAAACGCAAATGCTGAGTGAAATTCACTCGATAGTAAATGCTGGTCATCTAAATCTCGTGATAACCGTCGGAGTACTTCTAGATCAAAGTCTAGAGAATTAAAAATTAATTCGGACATTTGTTTTTACCACTCCGTATTTAAAGACAAAGCACAACGCTGCGTCACTGGATGTTTTTTAAAAAGCTTTAATATTTCCTCAACATTTTTAAAATCACATCCATGCACATGGAGTAACTTAAGTGAATACAAAGAAGCGCAAAAAATTGTAAGTTGTTTAAAGGTAGTCAACGATCCAGCAGAACGATGCATAAAATTAATGGAAGAGTTCAACGATAAAATAACTAAAGATGAAGATCAAAAACAATTTTTGTTAAAGATAAACAATAAGCAATAATTTAAGATAATTTAAGCATATATAGAATGAGAATTAATTTTATTTCATGCATTTTCAGACCGTTCAAGACTACCGTAAGAAATATCCGAAATCTGCTACATTGCAGGATTGCAGGAATTTTGTTAACATTATAAAATAGGTTCCTGTTTTTCAACATTAAATGATACTTTAGAAACTATTATACGGTTTTGTTTTTAATACAGACTCGACTATGTGAAAATTACAAAAAAATTTGTATGTAAGCGTGCTTAAGAATCAAAGT
>OY856186.1:137310337-137424788 GCA_963693315.1 Diogma glabrata
ATATATATATATATATATATATATATATATATATATATATATATATATATATATATATATATATATATATATATATATATATATATATTAGGGTGCTTTTTTTGGGGCGACAATTCTTTTTTTCTGGTGCCCCACCGAAATTTTGTTGGAAATACCCAAGAAACGTCCTCCTAAAATATGAGCCCTCAAAATTAATGTTTAGCACTCGGCCTTTGCGTTTGAATATTTTCCATACAAAATACATGTAAACTTTGGTGTTTTTTAAAAAAAAATTACAGCTCAGCGGCATTTTATACTATTTCAAAATGGAAAAAAGCAACTAACTCAGGATGAAATTATCTACAAAATGTTTATGGAGTTGTAACTGTAACTTACACCGGTGACACAGTACAGATCACTAAAGTCAGTTTTATATGAATTTCTTGTTCTTTTGTTTTTATTCATAAACGGCTAAAGCTACAGGAAAAATGTCGGTAACAAAGTTGTAGTTAATTAAGTTTCCTACAAAAAACTCATAATAACCGAATCTCTATGATTGATATTTCTCGAGATAATAAGCTTTTATTAAAATGGATGTTTTAAGAGATTTTCGTCATCAATTTATGAAGACCGCAAGTTCTAAAATAATAAATGTTTATTATCTCGAGAAATATCAATCATAGAGATTCGGTTATTATGAGTTTTTTGTAGGAAACTTAATTAACTACAACTTTGTTTTCGACATTTTTCCTGTAGCTTTAGCCATTTATGAAATAAAAACAAAAGAACAAGAAATTCATATAAAACTGACTTTAGTGATCTGTACTGTGTCACCGGTGTAAGTTACAGTTACATCTCCATTAGCATTTTTGTAGATAATTTCATCCTGAGTTAGTTGCTTTTTTCCATTTTGAAATAGTATAAAATACTGCTGAGCTGTAATTTTTTTTTTAAAAAACACTAAAGTTTACATGTATTTTGTATGGAAAATATTCCATCGCAAAGGCCGAGTGTTAAACATTAATTTTGAGGGCTCATATTTTAAGAGGACGTTTTCTTGGGTATTTCCAACAAAATTTCGGTGGGGCACCAGAAAAAAAGAATTGTCGCCCCAAAAAAAGCACCCTAATATATATATATATATATATATATATATGTATATATATATATAAGTATATATATATATATATATATATATATAATATATATATATATATATATATATATATATATATATATATATATATATATATATATATATATATATATATATATATATATACACATATATATATATATATATATATAATATATATATATATATATATATATATATATATATATATATATATATATATATATATATATATATATATATATATATATATATATATAAATATATATATATATATATATATATATATATATATATATATATATATATATATATATATATATATATATATATATATATATATATATATATATATATATACTAGCAGGACCCGGCGTGCTTTGCTACGCTTATAAATAAAGCTTGTGCACAGACATTTTGTTGACGTAGTAGCAATGATTTCAAAAAGTGGTAATGAGAATTTTTAATTTATCTTTTTAAAAATATGGATGAAAAATAATCAGCACTCTTACTGATCAGTTCGGATATATGAAAAATTAGCGATCAAATAAGTTTTCAAGTAAGCAAAAAAAAATTTAAGCAACTTGTTGAATTAGTAGAGGTGTGTCATCTCTATATATAACATAATACAGAACATAAATAGATTTACAAATGTTCGCAGTACCCATATGTTCAATGTGCTGAGTGCTCACTAAGAAAAGAGAACCTACAGGTTTCTAATGTTCAATTTCTCGATGCTTCTGCAGGTTATACATTATTTGTTGTGGCTCCATTGTTGGTTCAGATATAGAGGTTATCTAGTTTTATGCCTCTATTCTATCTACGCAACATAATTGTCCATACGAAAATCAATCCGTTCTACATCTAAAGCGCGCACTTTTAATGATTGAGCGTGATCTTTTTTTATGGTGATTGCAAACATCAATTTAATTGACAATTGTGATCTTTTGAATTGAAATGCAAATCACCCGTATTGTACTTATATTAAACCTAATCATCAGTATTGTATTTATATTAACGACGTAATTTCACATTGACCGACGGAGCAGATCGATTCGACGGTAGCATTAATAATTGATTGAGAGCTAAGTTCGCTAATACTACGCACAGATCTTCAATCATTTTGCTATATAGGACAGGAAATATCATCAACCATGTGCGATTTATATTTTTTCCCATAACGTTCTTGTAGATGAAGAACAGTAAGCGGTCAGCATGATTTTAAAATAGCTCGAACTTAGTTTGGAGGTGAAGTGCTGCACGTGTCATTGATGAATGATACATACATCCCAGTGCTGCTTCATTGTAGCACTCTAAAACTGAAATGTTGCCTTTATTAAAGTACTTTCTAACTTACGTATTTGACTGATTTGACGTATATACCGTATTCCAAGTTTATGTGCGATCTGTATGTTCTTTGTAGGAAAGGATTAATATGGAACAACCATCCATGTTTATGGAACTATTTCCATGTTCCCGTTTCGCATATCTATATATTGTTACCTTACCGCCATCTGCTGCGGCTCTTCTTTTATATAAAGGATCATCGTTTCATGTAACTGAATTTCGTGTAACTGACTGAATCCTTGGTGATATCACTTTGCGTACTTTGGATTCAGTGGATTCAGTGTTCTGGAAAGCTCATGTTACATATTTTTCGTCACAACTTCCTACAAATCTTTATCGAAGCTGGCATCGGATATTTGCCGTGTGCATTTGAGATGATTTTGTGTGTGTGCGTTAGTTGTGAATAACCGTCATATTAAATTGGCTCTCGCAAATATACTGGTACTTCAGAGAAAAGCTTGGTTTGATTTAATCGAATGAATATTAAGCGTTCTGTTTCGAATGTTTTTGCATACATATCTACCATGTATTGGTGAAACAATTGACGGCATTTCCAAATGTGGAAATCTTCCCCTCGAATCATTAATCCCTCTTTTATTGACAAAAATTATATCCCGGTTGAAATTTATTGCCGACTTTATTAATTGTCACTTCGTTTATTGTCCGAGCATTGAATCTTCTCATATGTTCTCAAGCAGGCGTTTTGTCAACCTGACCTATTGAAACTTATATATGTATCACATACATCATGTCAACTGCTGTTTTGAACAAATGCACAAAATCGTTTTTTGAAATCTGGTTTTCAAAAAAATTATCAAAATGCCATTCCGTGTAGAAGTATTTGGTAAAATATACAATAGAGCCAATTTCCATGCAATGAGCAAAAATGAAATAGAACATTTTTATGACCGTATGTATATAAATGTATGTACAAATGTGTTGAATGGTCTAGTGGTTAGCACTACTTCCATTTAGGTCAAAGTGTTGTTATACAAAGTCATTAACAAACATAAACACACTGGTTACACAATAACACTGGACACTGGAGTGGTTATACAATTAACCGGTAATCAGCAAATATGGTTGATAAATTGGACAAAACTATATATGGGTGATCAGATCACCCATACATAACTAATCGATTAAATTAAGTCTTTAAGTTAAACTCGACCATAAAAAGATTGAATTGAGATTAATGCAGGTGAGGAGCGCTTGTCGACAGCTTACATTCCTATATGAAACGCATATCGCTAAAAAAAACTATATAATAACCTTTCTGAATGCAACATTGTGTCCAAATTTCAAGAGAATCGATCCAGTACATTCCTAGATTGCCTATTTTGAACCAACGAACATTTGCATTTGTATTTATCATATATAGATATGTAGATAGAAGATAGATAGATAGATTAATAGATTGATCAGTTGTTGACTACTGAGAATTGAAGAGTATTCCAATACTAATATCGCAATTAAAAAATGGAGGTTGGTGGTAGAAGGGGGAAAATAAGGGATTATATGTATTTTGTAAAGACAAATCATAAAAAAATAAAAATAAAAAAATTTTTTCTGAAAAATACAAAACATTTTGGGGGGGAGGGCCCCCCTTATCACTTATGTGTATAAAAAATAGTTTACGACCGATTCTCAGACCTACCGTATATACACATAAAATTTCATGGAAATCGATCCGGCCGTTTCGAAGGAGTAATTGAAGAGTATTCCAGTACTAATATCGCAATTAAAAAATGGAGGTTGGTGATAGAAGAGGGAAAATTAAGGATTATATGTATTTTTTAATGTCAAATCATAAAAAAATAAAAATAAAAAATTTTGTCTGAAAAATACAAAAAATGTTTGGGGGGAGGGCCCCCCTTATCACTTAAGGCTATAAAACATAGTTTATAACCGATTCTCAGACCTACCGAATATACACATAAAATTTCATGGAAATCAGTCAGGCCGTTTCGGAGGAGTAATTGAAGAGTATTTCAGTACTAATATCGCAATTAAAAAATGGGCGTTGGTGGTAGAAGGGAGAAAATGAAGGATTATATGTATTTTTTAATGTCAAATCATAAAAAAATAAAAATAAAAAATTTTGTCTCAAAAATACAAAAAATTTTTGGGGGGAGGGCTCCCCTTATCACTTAAGGGTATAAAAAATAGTTTACAACTGACTCTCAGACCTACCGTATATACACATAAAATTTCATGGAAATCAGTCAGGCCGTTTCGGAGGAGTAATTGAAGAGTATTTCAGAACTAATATCGCAATTAAAAAATGGGGGTTGGTGGTAGAAGAGGGAAAATTAGGGATTATATGTATTTTTTAATGTCAAATCATAAAAAAATAAAAATAAAAAATTTTGTCTGAAAAATACAAAAAAATTTTGGGGGGAGGGCCCCCCTTATCACTTAAGGGTATAAAAAATAGTTTACGACCGATTCTCAGACCTACCGTATATACACATAAAATTTCATGGAAATCAGTCAAGCGGTTTCGGAGGAGTTTAATTACAAACACTGTGACACGAGAATTTTATATATATAGATATATATATATATATATAAATATATATATATATATATATATATATATATATATATATATATATATATATATATATATATATATATATATATGTTTATATTTATATTTACATATATATATATATATATATATATATATATATATATATATATATATATATATATATATATATATATATATATATATATATATATATATATATATATATAAATATATATATATATATATATATATATATATATATATATATATATATATATATAAATGAGCAAATATATATATATGAGCAAATCTCTGGAACTTTTAAATTTTGATGATAAAAATGAAAATCTCTCAATTGTGGGGCACTTTCGAAAGAAGTCTATTTTTATTTTCACCCATGAAATTTTAGATAAAGTCTCCTCATCTACTCTAAAAATGAATAAAACTTTGTTCCTCATTTTTTATTGTATGTTCCAAAAGTTATTGGGGATTTGCTGCCATATTCGTATTAAATACGTATTAAATTTCATTTTGTCGTGAAAAATCGCCCCGTTGACAGTCTTGCAGTTCTAGTTAACGCTTGAACTTTTAGTATGTATTTGGCAACACTTTCATCTAAATGCATATGAAATTTAAGACCTTCATACCACGTCTGTGAGGAGATACGAACTCTTAAAGACGTACGCGGCAAAAATCGAGATCCATTTTTACCGTTATTTTCCATTAAGGAGCACATGAAAAAGCATACATGTTTTTGAAAGAACATGTCAAAAAATGAATATCCGTAAAATTTCAAGTCATTTGAAGTTATGTTCCAAAAATTATAGCGGAACCTAGATTTTTAAAAGTTTTCGCAGCATCTCTTACTTACTTTTTGTGCTTCTATTGCGAGCCCAATAAGAGGGGCACATAAAATTGCAGTACATAGATTTTTTTGTTTTTTTGCGTACTTTAACGAAAAAATATTGTTTTTACAATTTGAGGAATGTTCCATGCTCAAAAAACGAAAAATAAAAAATGTTCATCAACAAAAATGTAGAAACCCCGATTTGACGCGCCACTGTTATTTTTCCTTAAGGAGCACATGAAAAAACATATTTGTTTTTGAAAGAACTTTTAAAAATCGAATATTCGTAAAACTTCAAGTCATTGGGAGTTATGTTCCAAAAGTTATATCCGAAAAATAAAAGAACTGTTAATAAGACATAAAAAATTTAAAAACTTTGGGCATTTTTTTAATTTCTAGAAGTGTCTAATCCAGTAAACGAGGTATCATTATCTTTTAAACATTAAATTCTACGAGGAACAATAATTTTGGGTTGTTTTCAACTAAAATTGAAGATGTGCTAGTTAAAAACCTAGATTTTTACAAAAATTTTCGCAGCATCTCTTACTTTTTGTGCTTCTATTGCGAGCTCAATATAAGGAGCACATAAAATTGCAGTACACAGATTTTTTCGTTTTTGTGCGTACTTTAACGAAAAAATATTGCTTTTACGATTTGAGGAATTAACCACGCAACAAAAAACCCAATATAAAAAAATTTGAAATCGATAAAAAGTGGAAGACACCGACTCAAGTCGCCACCGTTATTTTACCTTAAGGAGCACAAAAGCATATATGTTTTTGAAAGAACATGGCAAACTACAGATCTCTGTAAAATTTTAAGTCATTTCGAGAGATGTTCCAAAAGCTATAGCCTGATGCAGAAACGAAATTTCGAAAAAGACATCTCAATTTTAGCGTTTTTGCTACTTTTTTTCGCTTTTATGTACTGAGAATGTTAGCATATACTTAGAGCTTGTATATATTCGCGCTATATGATTAAGGAGATAATAATTCAATCTATAGCTAGTAGTTTCTCACTATAGGTCAAATTTCTGTAATTTAACAGCACTATGTTCTTGTAAATTATAATTTGTTGGAAATGAAAAATTTCTTCTTTACTTCAGTAAATGTAACTTTTACTTTGGAAAATTATGTAAGTAGAATAAACTCTCCCTCAGTTTGTTTTAAAAACGTCTTGACTTTTGCTATTATATACAATATGAATTGTTGCTCATACATTTTAGAAATTGCTTAAAATTGTCTTCAATACTTGATTTTGTAAATGTAAGTAATAATGAAAGATTTCAATGGTAATTTCATTTTTGATAAAAATTTTAATAATGTTATTCTTTAACAAAGTGATTTGAGTTTTTAATTACACTGCTTAACCAATTAAAAAAGAAACAAAAATATAATAAGGAAATTTCAAAATATTTTCCAAATCGAAAAATAAGAACTCTAAAAACTAATTTTGTTTTTTTATAAATTTTAGCGATAAAAACATCGCCTACTAAATATTGAAAAATTTTTAATTTAAATATTCGCCACAACACTTCCCCCCTAGTGCCATCAAAGATGGAACGATAAAAGAAAAGTAGCTAGTAAGAGTTGGAAAGAGGAGAATGGAAGATTTTCTTGAATGCTCGAGTATTGTAGCGAAAAAGAGAATGTTTGGAGGTGTCCAAAGAAGTAGAGTGGACAGTTGTCTGTACAAGACAGTGGTGAGTTTGTGCGACTGAGAAATAGTGGCGAAAATTGAGTCGAGCCATCTTCAGATGTGACCTAAAGTAAGGTATTAGCTGTCGATGTTCGATCATATGAAGGTTGGGAGAAATTGTGTTAGGAGAGAGTTAAGAACTAATGAGTTAAGAGAGATTGTGTTAAGCGAGAGAGTTAGTTTTAGTAATCGTGGAGAAAAAAAAATTATGGGTCTTACAAATTGGAGTTCTACAAAAAAAGAAACGAACATTTATGGAGTTATGGTAACACATGTGGAGATATAGGTCTGACAGAGCTGAGTTGCCTGAGACCAATATTTGTGGAGATGTGTACCATAGGTTAAAGGGTTCGAGAAGCAGAAAAGTAACGTCAGTGATGCTGAATGTCTGACAGATCAAAGTTGACTGAGACAATACTAGCATGTAAAAACGTGAATATTAGTTCATTTTTCGAAAAGTAGCTGTTAAAAGCAAGAATAAGCAGAAATTTAGCGTAAGCAAAGGAGTGTATATGGTAACACAAGTTTGGTAAGGTCTGACAGTACAAAGTTGACTGAGACCAATGTTTACCTTGGAGACGTGTACCATAGAAAAAGATCGCTTTGAGAAGAAATATCTGATTAACGACGAAATGTCGTTTTAATTATCCATAAGAACCATACCTGTTCGTCAACAAATAAATGGTTAACGTCAGAAGATGTTCATGTTGTAAAAACATATTTGGGTAAAGTTGGGGATATTCCTTTAAGATCAGATATTTTGAGGTTCTGCTTAATTAGGTGAAATCTGATTTTTATATCCATAAGGACCATATCTGTTTTGTCAACAGATAGATGGTTAACGTTAGGAGATGTTCATGTTATGGTAACATATGGGTAACGTTAGGGATAGAAATTTAAAAATCAAAAAATTCGAAAAATTTGTTTCGGCCCATAAGTTAAGGAGATTGGAGCGGGTCTTACGAAGGAAGAAGGTGATTAATTCGACCCATGAGCAACGGAGAATGAAGTGGATCTTACGAAGGAAAGAGTGGTGAAGCTTCGGTCTTACGAAGGAAGGAGATCTTAAACTTCGGCCCATAGTATCGATTGAAAAGCAAAAAGAAAATTTTTAAAAATTAATCGCACTACAAGAAGTTGGCGTGGCTTCAAAACCGAAAAATATTTGGGGAAAAAAAGAAAGTACATAGTGTATTTGCAATAAGGAATGAGATTATGTCTTGAAAATCGAAAAGTAAGAATTTGGATGAAAAAAAAAAAATCTGTCGCTAGGAGGAAATGTTTTGCACCGTAAAAAGAAAAAAGAAATAAAATATATATTTATTTATAAAAATAAAACTATTTGATTCGCGTTTTCATATACTTCTGGCGAACAAAACTGTTACGGCGTGATTTCCCAAACGGATGCTGCGACATCCCTAAACAAACTCGAAGTTCCCTTATTATGAACATTTTAGTTTAAATTACTTGGAATAAATTTTTTAAAATAGCAAGCAAAATAATTAGGTTTTATATGAAATTAATGGAAAAATATTAAATAAATTAAATTTTGATACTTGGTAAAGTTGAAACTGCTGTTTGTCCCTAGTCGGATGGTCATCTTGTGTTCCTAGTCGGGGTCACCAAAATATAGCTTGTATATATTCGCGCTATATGATTAAGGAGATAATAATTCAATCTATAGCTAGTAGTTTCTCACTATAGGTCAAATTTCTGTAATTTAACGGCACTATGTTCTTGTAAATTATAATTTGTTGGAAATGAAAAATTTCTTCTTTACTTCAGTAAATGTAACTTTTACTTTGGAAAATTATGTAAGTAGAATAAACTCTCCCACAGTTTGTTTTAAAAGCGTCTTGACTTTAGCTATTATATACAATATGAATTGTTGCTCATACATTTTAGAAATTGCTTAAAATTGTCTTCAATAGTTGATTTTGTAAATGTAAGTAATAATGAAAGATTTCAATGGTAATTTCATTTTTGATAAAAATTTTAATAATGTTATTCTTTAACAAAGTGATTTGAGTTTTTAATTACACTGCTTAACAAATTAAAAAAGAAACAAAAATATAATAAGGGAATTTCAAAATATTTTCCAAATCGAAAAACAAGAACTCTAAAAACTAATTTTGTTTTTTTATAAATTTTAGCGATAAAAACATCGCCTACTAAATATTGAAAAATTTTTAATTTAAATATTCGCCACATACTTACCCAAGTATATTTTATGGCAGCAAAAATTATTTTATTGCGACATAAATGATTTTATTAGGAAAAAATTAAGTTTTTGCTTGTCCAAGTTAATTTTTTGTAAATAAAAATATTTAGTTATACATAATATTTTATCAAAATTTTGGTATTTTTTGTAATATTTTTGGTTTTTGTATTGGATGTCAAAATTTTATAGCATCGTCATTGTTGATTGTATTGAATAGTATCGCCATTGTAAAATTATATTGTTGTAATTTCAAAGATGAAATTGATCAAAATTTGATCGTCGTCACTATATCACACCAAATATAGTATACCATATATCGTCGCTTTAATAATGAAACAACGTATTCGCAAAAGTGTAGTTTCGAGATAATTGGGTTTAAAGATTTTTCGATTTTCTGATTTTCGTAAACTCGGCAGCACTATTGAATGAATAAAGATATTGGAAAAAAAATTTCTACCAATTAATCTTGACTAATTTCCCGGCAACATATTAAAATTTCACATTGGCATCTGCTGGCTTTTCTACCTAAAAAGAGGTGCAAAGTCAATCAGGCACCTTATACGTTATTTCATATTTCATATACGTTATTTCATTTTGCATGGAAGTACGATTAAGCCCAAAATAAATTATTATTGAACTAACGCATAATATTCTTACTATTTTTTATTTATATGAACCGGTATATCATGTAGTCATGAATGATGCTTATACAATATTTTAGATTTACCATTTTGTGTAGCGATCGTAATGTATGTAAGATATACGACAATGATTTTACCCAAGTTATTATTCTGTAGGAATTGAAATATCGTACATGCATTTACGCTGTTTCAATATTTAACCAAATTCAAATTGGCATGTACGTTAATTAACAAAATATTAATTTTCACCCCCAGTTATAAAATAATTGGAAAATGTTAAAACGCCACTCTATAGAGATCCTTATGGGGAATGAAGCGCACCCATTATATAATAACAACGTATATATGGCATACCTTATTTCATTATTAAGGCGACGATATAAGAATCCATTTTTTTTATGTTTAAATTTGATAAGCATCAAACAACAAAAGAATAATTAATTTTTTCAATGTTCATCTGTCAAAAATTATAGCACAACGCCTTCTAGATTATAAATTTCTTTCTCTTTTTAACTACCAAAAATTTTATATCGCGTGTAGCTCTAACTTTCAGTAAAAAAATGCTGGAAAAAAATGTTGGAACATGTAAATCGTCCATAATTGAGCATTTTCCTTAAAATATTTTGACAGATAAAATAGTTGATTTTAAAGCCGGGGGCCAAAGTTGAATTTTTGTTAATACAAAATCGTCAGTTTTTGTATGAAAAGTGCTAAAAAATAAACTAAAAATTTATCTAGGAATTGTTAATTACATGTAAACAAGTAGTAAGTATACCCTGGTTAAAAATTCCAATTCAAACCTATTGAATCCTATTAAATCCAATATAATTTCAATAGGATTAAATCGGATTGAATTGATTTAATAGGAAGACTTCGATCTACCAATTAAAATTCAATCGGAATGAATGGGATTCAACAGGAAAAGAGGTTCTGTAGGATTCTAATGGAAATTTCCAATTGAATTTCAATCGGAAATTAAGAGATTCAATAGGAAAAGAGAACTTAGAAAAAATTAAACTATCTTATGAATTTAACAGGATATAATTGGAAAAGATTTAATAGGAATGAATAGGATTAATCGGAATTCTGCAATGGAATTTTCCAATTAATTCCTATTTATATACATTTCCTATTGAATCCTATCCACTCCGGTTGAAAAATAAAATAGAGATATTTAACGGGAATGAATAGGATTGCATTGGAAATAGATTTTTTGAATAGGAATTAATTGAAAATTCCCAATGCAGAATTCCGATTAATCCAATTCATTTTTTTCAATTGGTTTCAATTGGAATGTTTAACCAGGGTAAACTGGTTAAAAATATTTCATAAATTTATGTTAAATCGATGTTTTTTGTGGCCCGCAGTGTTGTTTAGTTACTGGAAAATCTTCAGTTTTATTTATGAAAAATGCCCAAAAATGATTTACAATAGTTAAATAATAAACTAAACTACAAATTAATAATAATATTAGTACAAGTGGTGTGTATAAATTTGTGAAATATATTCAATAAATTTAAGTTAAAATCAATGTTATATTGCTGTATGTAATCTGTCTTTACGTCGTTATATTTCTGTATGTAATCTGTCGTTACGTCGCTATAATCTGTCTAATGATAATTAGAAATCAGTAGTTATGCATTAAAATTTACTGCAAAACCAATAATAATGCAAATATATTAAAAACAATTTAAATACAACGCAAACCGATCTTGATTTGCAAGAAATAACAATTATTTAAGGTTTTCGAAATACAAATCAGCTGATCACATATGTCAAGTTTTTTTCGGGAAAAAATGTGTACTATAAACAAAAAACATTGAATTTAGCATAAATTTATTGAATATATTTAACAAATGTATATATACCCTTGAATTAATACTATTATTAACTTGTAGTTTAGTTTATTATTTAACTAGTTTAAACTGTTTTTTGACTCTGTTCATACACAAAACTGAAAATTTTCCAGTAACTAAACATCACTACTGGCAACCAAAAACATTGATTTAACATTAATTTATTGAATATTTTTAACCAGTTTATACGTAATACTTTTATAAATGTTATTAAAAATTCCTAGTTACATTTTAAAATTATTTTTTAACATTTTTCATACAAAAACTGAAGATTTTGTATTAACATAAATTCACTATTGGCCCCCGGATATTTGTAAGTATTTTTGATATTTCATTTTGACGTTTAAGTAAAAAGGTCAATAGACGAAAAAGAAAGTTTTGAGGGTTTTAAAATACGTTTTTGCATATTGTGCAAAAATGAACTGTGAGAAATTTTAGGATATGTCTAGACTAAAGTTTAGACACATGTTCTTACTAAATTCGGAAACAAAACGACATGAGAGAAAATTTTAATTACATTAATTGAGGTTTTGCGTGATTAGCAGAACAGAAACATAAAAGAAAAAATGACTTCCTACATGGATGAATTTATGTCTGAAATTGAACTTGGGACGAAGGGAACTGAAACGCGACGAGGTTCGGGAAAGCGGTGTCTCTGGGAATATCCTTCGTCACAAACCATAGTTAATTTCGAAACGCACCCCTGATCACACACGGATTTTTTCGGTAAAAAGGTCTATAGAATTTAGCATAAAGGGGAATCTACAATTGTTTAATTATATAGCCAAGAGTCAAACCTTTAAAAGTACCCAGTTAGAAGTGTTATCGATCAGTTACTGATAAACACTCGATAATGCAGCATCTATATATCGATAACACGTTATCTGCTATCCTACTTGAGTAAATATTGACAGATTGTGTTGAAATTCAAATAATATTTGTTTTTCAATAATTCATTTTTCGTAATTTAATTTTTGTAGAAGAAAATAAAGCAAAACAAAAAATAATATTTCAGCGAGAAACGTCAAAATTTCAATTTCATCGGCATTTTTGAGAAATGGGCCACGGCGAATAACATACAAGTTAGCTATTATCGATAACGCAATCAATTAACTGTTACCAATGTCGTTGTCAATAACTGTTATTGAAACCATTATTACCCTTTAAGCGCTAAAAACTTTTATATGGGATTTCATACAAAACACAACTTGAATAATTTAAAAAATTATCTATGAAATTTCTCATTTTACCACAATTGAACAATTTTAATTTTCTTATGGAGTATTATTGACTATATATTAAACGTAATATATAATATATTATTCTTAAGTCACTCAAAAAAGAAACAAAAGAATTGCCAAAATTTCTCATACAAAGTTGTATGAAAAATTTAACCTATTTTCGTATTTGTTTTACGGTCAGAAGCAAACAAAATATTTTATATATTATGCTTAATATATTGTCAATAATACTTCATAAACAAATTTAAATTATTTAATTGTAGTAAAATGAGAAATTTCATAGATAACTTTTAAAATTATTAAAATTGTGTTTTGTATGGAATTCCATATAAAATTTTTGTGATTTTTCTTTTATCCCCTTTTTGCAGCGCCATTGCGGTAAACACCGGAACAGTAGAATCGCTCTATAGGGCGATTTTTCTGTTCCGGTGTTTACCGCAATGGCGCTGCAAAAAGGGGATAAGAGAAAAAATCACAAAAATTTTATATGGGATTCCATACAAAACACAACTTGAATAAATTTAAAAGTAATCTATGAAATTTCTCATTTTACCACAATTGAAGAATTTTAATTTGTTCATGAAGTATTATTGACTGTATATTAAGCGTAATAAATAAAATATTATTCTTAAGACGCTCAAAAAAGCAACATAAAAATTGCTAAAATTTCCCATACAAAGTTGTATGAAAAATTTAACCTATTTTCGTATTTGTTTTACGGACAGAAGAAAAGAAAATATTTTATACACTAAGCTTAATATATAGTTAATAATACTTCATAAACAAATTTAAATTATTTAATTGTAGTAAAATGAGAAATTTCATAGATAACTTTTAAAATTATTCAAATTGTGTTTTGTATGGAATTCCATATAAAATTTTTGTGATTTTTTCTCTTATCCCCTTTTTGCAGCGCCATTGCGGTAAACACCAGAACAGAAAAATCGCCCTATAGAGCGATGTCAATTTCTTTCTGTCAACTATAAACATTAAATCAAAACACGTGTGAACATTTTTAAAACATATTAATCAAAATAAACAATTAATACAAATAATAAAAACTAAAACCTACAGTTAACCGTTAAGGTTAACGGAACAGGAAACTCAATAGGTAATATTTATGTTAGTAAAATAATAACTAACATAAATATTACCTATTGAGTTTCCTGTTCCGTTAACCTTAACGGTTAACTGTAGGTTTTAGTTTTTATATATTAAATATGTGTTTTTATATTCAAAATAACATATATATCCAAAACATTTTCACATTGTGTACACATTTAGTAGTTACATATATTATAAATTTCGATAGAAATTGGCGAGTTTTTCAATTCAACAAAACAATTACTCAAAAAAAACAACTCAAACTAAAATTTTGACGAGCACTTATCTTACAGCTAACCATAAAAAAATCCAATTTCGAATTCCTTTATTTTACCATTGTAATAATATTATAGTCATTATATGGCTCAAAGCATATAAATATTCTTTAAATCTGAAATTGTAACATATTTTAAAACTAAAAAACTGAAAAAAACAACGAAAAACAGAAATAATTTAATATTTATGGAATGAGATTTTATTTTCACTTAAAAATCGACGTAGTCGGAAACTACCTTACCTACTTTCCTATTTGAAAATTTTGACAGCTAATTTGTATTTTGAAAACATTTAATAAATATTATTTCTTCCAAATCAAGGTTGCTTTTGTTATTTTTAATATAGTTATTATCTTAAATTACTACAGTTAACTGAAAAGAAAAAGTTATGTTAAACTTAAATGATTAATAATTATTAATTATTAAACTTATTTGATTGATAATTGTTATATAGTATCAAGTATGTGTGGAATTATGTTTTATTTTCTAGTTTGTAGCAAGTGCGACATATTTCTTCAAATTAATAGTGAATCAGCAAACTGGCCGATGCTGGTGTTGATCAATATACTTTTCATGTTGAACCGGTTCAAACAATTGTCGCAGAAGTTTTAAGGAAAGTTAAAGACGCTGGAATGAAGGCTTTAGCTTTAAAACCAAGCACTCCAGTTGAGCTTGTGAAAGAGTACATTCCCTTAGCTGATATGATTTTAATTATGACCGTTGAACCCGGTTTTGGTGGTCAAAATTTACTAGTGATATTATGCCAAAAGTGGAATGGCCACGTGAAAATTACCTCAACATCAGATATAGAGGTTGATGGAGGAGTTGGACCAGAAACAATTAATGAGTGTGCTAAAGCTGGAGCAAATATGATTGTTGCTGGTACAACAATTATTCGGGCTACTAATCAAAAAGATGTAACATCACTTTTAAAAACTCTACAGTAGTTTAAACTGGTAGTATCATAAATATGTTATTGTTCCTAATTTTAAGATGATTTGTTAACTTGGGCTGGATATGGATTTAGATATGGATATGGATATAGATATGGATATGGATAAGGATATGGATTGGACTTCGTATGGATATGACATGGACATGAATTGGATATGGATTGCATATGTATTAAATATAGATTGGATAATGATTTGATATGGGTTGAATATGCGATTGTATTTGAATAGGATATGGATTGGATATGGATTGGATTGGATATGGATTGGATATGGATTAGATATGAATTGAATATAGATTGGATATGGATTAGATATGGATTGGATATGGATTGGATATGGATTGGATATGGAGTGGGTATGAATTGGATATGGATTGGATATGGATTGGATATGAATTGAGTATGGATTGGATATGGATTGGATATGTATTTGATATGGATTGGATATGGATTAGATATGGATTGGATATGGATTGGACATGGATTAGATATGGATTGAATATGGAATGGACATGGATTGGATATGGATTGGATATGAATTGGATATGGATTAGATATGGATTGGAGATGGATTGGATATGGATTGGGTATGAATTGGATATGGATTGGATATGAATGAATATGAATTGAATATGGATTGGATATGGATTGGATATGGATTGGATATGGATTGGATATGGATTGGATATGGATTGGATATGGATTGGATATGGATTGGATATGGAGTGGATATGGATTGGATATGGATTAGATATGGAATGGATATGGATTGCATAATAATTGAATAGGGATTAGTAATGGATTAAAATTGGATATTGATGTTATATTTTTTTTATAAAGACCAACAAAAAGAAATGATATCAACGAAAAAACATCAAAAATGTAAATTCAGCAATTTTTTAAAGATGTTTAATACACAATGTACGAAAACAAAACAAACAAAAAGAAGCGATATCTTAGCGGGAAAAAACATCAAAAATGTAAATACAGCAGTTTTTTAGAGAAGTTAGGTACACAACGTAAAAAAACAAATAAAAAGAAATGATATCTTATCACACGCACATTTCAGCGGTAAGAACGTCAAAGGAACCAAATCCGGAGTTTGTTTTTAGGGTTTAATACACAACGTAAAAGTACCAAACCAAAGAAATGATACATTTTGATAAGCAAATTGGATACTGCGACAGTAAAAACATTTCATGTAACTGTAAAAACATTTCATGTAATTTCATCGAATTCCAAATGTACAATGCATTATTTGAAAGTTAGTCTGAAACGAGAAAAGTACAAACCAAACGCGAAAACTCTTTGAAGGCAGACAGTATCTTATTTTTGAAAGCCCCAATTTTGGGCGTTTAATGACAAGAGATCCCTTACACTTCAAAGAGTTTTCGCGTTTGGCTTGTACTTCTCTCGTTTCAGATTAACTTTCAAATAATGCATTGTACATTTGGAATTCGATGAAAAATAAATTTATACTTTGTAAACTTAATTGTGTCGACCATCGGGACTATTTATTTATATATTTTTTATTTTTAAGTTTTAGTTCATAAATGTACATACATTTTTGTAGCTTGGTATGTTTATTGAAAATTTTAGCTTGAACAGTTACATGAAATGTTTTTATTGTCGCAGTATCCAATTTGCTTATCAAAATGTATCATTTCTTTGGTTTGGTACTTTTACGTTGTGTATTAAACCCTAAAAACAAACTCCTGATTTGGTTCCTTTGACGTTCTTACCGCTGAAATGTGCGTGTGATAACATATCATTTCTTTTTATTTGTTTTTTTACGTTGTGTACCTAACCTCTCTAAAAACTGCTATATTTACATTTTTGATGTTTTTGTAATATATGTTAAAAATGAATCAAAAAACATATATTATGAAGTGAGACGAGAAATTGAAAAGGTGTGCGTTGATGGTCAATGGGTGCGTTCATTGCACGACAAAAAGTCACAAAATGTAACTTTTTTTGACAATTGGTTGTTCACTGTATTAGTTGTTATCGACACCACTTAACGTTTTATGCGTTCACTGCATTTATTGTTATAGACGCATAATCACAATTATTAACAGTAGTCGAAAGTATAGCTAGCTAGTGTTAAAATCAAATTTAAAAAAGTAAAAATAAAATGGAGGAGTATTTAGAATCCGCTGTTGACCAAAACAATTGTTTTCTTGAAGAAGAAAATTCTGTATCGGTATTTAATAAAGGTAATTTAAAAAAAATTATTTGATTTAATAGTTTTATTAAAAGAAATATTTAAAATAATTGTTTTAGATGGTGAATTAGAAATTATTAAAATAAACGATAATATTTTGTCACAAATGAGATAAACTGGCTGCAAAATAAGGCTGCAAAATAAATGAAGAGTTACTGCCTCTGGTAATTATTTTAATTTATTTACAATAAATATTAATACTTTATTACAATTATAATCGTATTTTTCAGAGAAAATAAATCGCCTCATATAAAGCTTGTTATGATGCGTCTAAACAAGGAGGGCTGAGAAATGGTCAAATTTTTCAAAAAATTTCCGATTCGGAAATGGTTGAAATTGGGTTACCGGTGGAATCTTCATCATCGAGATATGTCCCAATGCCAACACCAACTGAAATACTTGAACACGCACATGTAATCCCTGCAGCAAAAAAAACTAGGCGTGCTACCGCTGCAGAAACAATTGGAGATTTTAGAAGGAGGATGAGGAACGGCACCGAGAAATAGTAGCTAAGATGGACACTGCGAATGCACTCACAGAGCGGCAATCGGCACTACAGGAACGAGCGTTGGAGGAACATACAAATTTAATTTTGCAATTAATAAATAACATGTGATTTATTTCTTATGAAAAAACTTGTTTTACAAATATAATAAAATAATACATTTTTAACTATGATTTATGTTTTCCATAATTAAATTTCTCACTGTATTTCCACTTCTTGTACTTGTCTGGGGTACTGCATTGTCATCCCAATTTCCGCCTGTTCTAAACCTTCGTTTAGATAATCTGCCAGATTATTATCTGGGAAGTCTATACATATATGTTATGTAAAACACAGGCAGCCATAATGGTTGCTGGTATACATTCGATTCTTTTCATATCTAGATATCGTAATCTTCGAAAACGTCCAAAAAGCGGAGCAAAACTTCGCTCAATAACTTGCCTGAGGTAATAAAAAAAGAGGTTAATAAAAATTCAATTATCATGTACAGAACTAGGGTACCCTACAAAACAGTCAATGTAGCGCATTTTGTGGTCACAAATAGCT
This sequence comes from Diogma glabrata, assembly GCA_963693315.1. Lineage (NCBI taxonomy): Eukaryota > Metazoa > Arthropoda > Insecta > Diptera > Cylindrotomidae > Diogma > Diogma glabrata. Next base: position 137,329,448 of record OY856186.1, read on the forward strand.
TGCAACGTTAGTGCTGTGAAGTGTGAACATTTCCCTGTTTATATTTGCCATTTTTTGATCCGCCGGTAGTGAGCATGGAACATACGTACCGTCAACTGCCCCTACTACTCCCTTAAGTCCATTATTTCTTTCAAAGTAGTTTTTTATTTCTAATTTCCGTTCACTGCCCGGAAAGTTTATAAATCTATTTGCGACATGATTTAAAAATCAATTATACGAAAAAAAAATTTCGATAATGTAGATTTCGCCAAATCGAATCTTTCCCCAATAGATCTGTATGAATCAGATGTAACCAGAATCCATGACTGCCAGCAAATGCTTTTCTGGCGATATCGATAAATTTTCCCCACCACGTACTAAGTGCAAATTTGTATTGAAAACATTGAGGAGTTTCTCAAATGCTTCTCTGGACATTCTAAAATTCTGCTGAAACTCGATGCTATTGTAATTCAATACAATTCATTCTACATATAAATTAATACGTGGTGGCGTCTCCTTTTGGCTAACAATTAACATAATTTCCTCATCTTCGGAGTCCGACAAATCACACGATAATTTTTTAATGTTAGCAATATTATTTATTAATTTGCTTCCATGTTCCATAGCGAGATAAACAATTAATTTTTTTTGTATTATTCGATAATAATTATAAGAATTAAACCATGAAGCACAAAAAAATATACATATTTGACATATGACGTTTATGACAATTTTTAACCCAAAATAACAATTTGGCGTTCATTACGTTTTGAAGTAATTTTCGTCGACAACGATGTATTTTTGACAATTCAACATTACATCACACCGACAAATTGTTTCTGCAGTGAACGCACCCAATAAAGGTTGGGAGAGGTTGATCAAGTTTTATCATTGAATAATTTACCGCAAGAACAACAATCAGAAGGAAATTTAACCTTGTGAAATATGAAATATTTGAATTTAATTTATGATTATACGAATATATGAAAAACAAAAATGCATTTTTATTGGTTTAGATTTGGGCTATTATTTTGAAAACGTACATTTTTTTGTTGATTTTTAAATTTTTGATTTTTAAAAAATCTGAAATTTTTATATATTGTTGGTATTGACGAAAGGTTTTATATATTTTTATTATTGTAAACACTATTAAAAGTTTCTATTTTAATTATAATTTATTTTTATAATTAGAGACAATAAACATTTCAATATTTAGATGAACACAATAATTAAATGTTGTCTCATCGAGTATCAATCCAAAAAGAAAGCAATATTATGTTTTAACAATTATTCAATCAGGTATTACTTATACATATACATAATTAATTCTTATTTAAGTTCAATTCATTTTGAACTGTCTGTTTTTAATCAATACATTTCATTTTCCTCTTTTTAAACAATAGAATTCAAAAACATAAAATTTATATAAAAAGAATCTTATAATTAATAAATACCATAAAAATTCGAAACTCATTCGTAGTTCAAGCGAGATGGAACTTTTCTTACTCTCTTTGATCTTCTTAATGAGGGACTTAATAATTCCGTATCACTTGAAGATCTTAATAATAATTCCGGACTTAATAATTCCGTATCACTTGAAGATCTTCTCCTTTTAGTTTTTTGCTCGTTTCCAATATTTTCAAAATTATCTTTAGCGTTTTCCATTGGGGTTTCATCTACAATTGGCACAATCGCGGTAGTTGGATGATGTTTGTCCTCCAATTTTGATATTCGAATCGCGTTCAGATGAACAAATCGGACAGAATTTTGTACATTAATTAGATATGTAAATTTACTGATTCTTTTTAATACTCTACCCGGCATCCACTTTAGATAATTTTGAAAATGACTTTTATATAATATTTTATCACCTGGACTAAATTTTTTAACTTTTAAATTCAATTCATTATTTTTACATAATTTAAAACTTTTTCGTAATTTTACATTTTTTCCTACATTAATAATTGAATTATTATCTGAAAATTGAACTCCTTTTTTATTAATCAGGTCTAATAATATCTTAGGCCGATAAGTAAAAATCATTTCCGCGGGTGTTTGAGCGCTTACTGCATTTGGTGTGTTTCTCTGATGTAGTAAAAACTTATCGATTCGATGACCAATGTCCAGATGTGAATTTTCCAAAAAAAATTTGTTTAATGCGGTTTTAACAGTTTGGACATATCTTTCCACCGAACCATTTGATTGAGGATGATACGGTTGAGAATTCTTCACTTCAATTCCGTGTTTTTCCGCAAAATTTCTGAATTCATAGGAACTATAAGGGGGACCGTTATCCGACACAATCATACTTGGTAAGCCAAATATTGAAAAAAATTTCCGAAGCTCCTGAATAACTTCTATTCATTACTACAACTTCACAATAATGACTGTACGTATCCACAAAGATTAAAAAGTTCTTACCATCGAATTTTAAAAAATCTAAATGCACTCTCTCGAAAGGATAATTTGGAGGTTCCCATGAAGATATAATTTTTTCTTTAGGAATATTTTGTGTAGATTGGCATATGAAACATTGACTACTATAGGCTTCTATATCTTTATCGATATTAAGCCACCATAAATATGATCTACCAACCATCTTCATTCGAACAATTCCCGTATGATTTTCGTGTAGTAGTTTTAGACATCTTTCTTTTAGACTGTAACGTCGGCTATATTCACCTAAATAATACTAAAACCAATTCATATTCCTTTCTGATTCAATAAAAATTTATTTCAATCATTTCAGTTCATTTTTATAATTGTATTGACGTTGGTCACCATTGAAAACTCGATCCCAAATACCGAATAATTGTTGGAAGTAGTTCGGTGGTTTCTGACGTAGAGGGGGTGACGACGTTTTTGTGATTTCAGGGGTAAATATCTTGGTCTTTACCTTGAATTCATGGTGTAACGACGGCTATATGCACCTAAATAATACTAAAACCAATTCATATTCCTTTCTGATTCAATAAAAATTTATTTCAATCATTTCAGTTCATTTTTATAATAATAATAACTCAAAACAATTTTTTCCAATAATTATAACGAGCAACTTCAAATTCGAATATCACCATAAATAAATAAACGAACGCACTAATGGCTCAATTTTTTTTTTTCATTTTGTTTTTGTTGCTAAAAATGTGATGTGTCAAAGAAGAACACATTTCTTTTTTTGAATTGAATTCAAGGTTCAGATACGAACAAGTAATTTTTTTGATTTACAAACTTTTACTCTGGAAATTCCTAAAACAATAAAATTAAAAATAAAATATAAATTAATTAGTTCCTTGGTGAACAAAGAAAATTGTATATATAATATAGTTGGTTACATAGTCATTAAAATTGAAAGATACTAGAAGGAGAAAATAAATTATATATGTTGTATCTATATATTTACATATGTTAAGTGACTACAACTTTTATTTGTGAATAGTCAAGGTGACTTTAAAAATATATAAAGCTTACGAAATTAAATGGTATATATCATATTCGAAACAAAATTGGCGTTTCTTTTCCTGATAAATTAATGCAACGGTTGATGACATTGGAAATGTAATGATAATTGTTGCAGTTATATAACTAAAGAAGAATCCTTGATGCAGCCGGATTATAATTTTAAACTATCCGTGGACGAATTCAGGAGCACTACCTTCATCAAAAAAAAAAACAGTAACTTGGTTAGATTTTTAATTTTTTTCTATTTGTGATAATTCTATAAATAAATAATATATGTGGTTATATTTTACGAGAGAAAGAATGCTAGGCTAAAAGAAAAGTTAGTATAGAGATTCCCAAATTCTATGTTCGCTGTGGGGACATTGGCGCTATCCCGTGGTTTTTTGTTATATACGTTTTCGTATACAATACTTATGTGTTTAAAGGAAAAAGTCCAAAAGTAATCAAAGGTTTACAACCAAGATTAATTACAAGACTTTGTGGAATGACTATTCTGTTTAAATAATACAAACATTTATTTTCGCATGACAATGAATTTCTTTTAGAAAAGTATGGTTTCATTAAATCCGTAAAATTTTTGCTGGATTTTTAGGCCAACCATACATAACCCAATCGTAAACCTTGGAAAGAATTGAATCCTTAGCGGTTTCCATTTTGACAAACTCCACATTCATTGGCAATTCATTGGAAAAATTAAAATAATTTATCAAATTATTTTCCACACCGGTATTGGATGACAATGGAAGCCGTGATAGAGCGTCGAAATTTGACATTTTTGAGCCCTTTTGAAATACAATTTCGTAATTGTACATCGACAATATTACCGACCATCTCTGAAGACGGGAAGCTGCCACAGCAGAATTTGATTTTTTTGGGTTAAAAATCTCTTTAAGAGCTTCGTGATCCGAAACGATTGTAAATTTAGTACCATATAAATATTTATGATACTTTTTTAATCCAAAAATTATAGCGAGTGCCTCACGGTGGATTTGGGAATAATTTTTTTCCGCTGGCGAGAGTGAACTAGAAGCAAATAGTATGGGTTTCTCCACACCATTTACTACATGCGAAAGTATAGCTCCAACTCCGTATGGACTAGCATCTGTGGCCAAAATTAAGGGTTTATTTGGATCGTATATTTCCAAAATGTTATTGTTTAAAATAAGTTGTTTTGATTTATTAAAACAATTTTGACAACTATCAGTCCAATTAAAAGTAATATTTTTCTTAAGGAGCTGATATAATTCTTTTAATTCCATAGATAAATTTGGAATAAAATGACTATAATAATTTAATAACCCCAAATACGATTGGAGTTCTTTTGCATTTTGGGGAGCGGGTGCATTAGCAATAGCTTCAATTTTTTCACTATTAGGCTCAATACCCTTATATGACAACTTATGACCCAGATAGTTTACTATTTTGACTAAAATTTTACTTTTTTCCAAATTAATTATTACTTTGTGGTCGTTTAATCTTTTCAAGACCTTAAACAATTTAGCCTTGCAATCGTCATAGTCTTTTCCGCCAATAATAATGTCATCCAAATAACTCTCTGTTGTATCTAAATTTCGTAGAATTTTGTCCATGACATATTGGAAAATGGATGGAGCGCTTTTAACTCCAAATGGTAATCTAGTAAACTGGAATAACCCTTTGTGTGTATTTATTGTGAGTAACTCACGTGATTTTTCTGACACACTCAGTTGCTGATATGCGCCCGTTAAATCGAGTACACAGAAAACTGCACAATTTGACAATTTAGCAAAAATGTCGTCTATTCGCGGCAGTGGATAGTACTCCGTTTTAACATATTTGTTTATCGTGACTTTACAGTCAATACAAATTCGTATATTGCCGTTAGACTTTGGAACAACAACAATTGGGCTTGCCCAAGAACGATGTCTAACTGGATTTAATATACCACTATCACATAAGCGATCTAATTCTAATTCGACTTTTAAACGCAATTGACACGGAACCGTGTACGGTTTGTGACAAATTGGAACACAATCTTCTTCTATATGAATCTCTGCCGTAAAATTCTCAATCATTTGGTTTTGACTGTCTTTTTTTATTACATACGGAAATTTGTATTTAATTTCATTTAAAATATCGCTACTTACTTCTTCTTTTCGATGTATTAAATTTACAGATTTTTCACAAAAAAAATTTTTCCATCTTGGAATCAACACATCTAGCCATGAACGACCCATTAATGGTCTAAACGGTTGACTCAATCACAACCAATTCAAGGACATGCAATTCCCCTTCAAACTCCACGTTTACGTTTATTTTTCCCGCGACATTGATATTTTGACCTGTAACCGTAGAAAAAGAATTTTGACAAGTGGATAAGTTCAGATAATTAAACAATGTTTTATACTTATCTATATCTATCAGCGATGTACAGGCACCAGTATCAATTTCCATTTCAACCAAAACTTTTTTTAATTTTTACAGCTATTATTGCAGGATGTTTGATAATTGGTTGAACGCTGTTATTGATCTTGATCTGTTGTCTATTTCCGTTGAATGGACATACGTTCGAGGTGTGACCAATTTCATCACACACAAAACACGACCACGCCTTGGCTGGACATTTTTCTTCGCTATGACGGTAAATACCACAACGTTTACACACTTTTGACTTATTCCTTGGACTTGACTTTCTGTTACGCAAAAACGACGGACTGGACTTCCTACTACTATCATTACTGTGACTTCAATAGGGCGTTGGACTTCTTCTTGATTGTTGACGACTTGGGTTTTTACGAATTTGTGGACGACTTCTATATGATTGATTAATTTTTACACTATTTTGAAACATAGGATTTATAGCTCGTATTTCTTTGTCGGACATTTCTATATTGAGTGCTATTTGACAGTATTGTTGGAATTTTTGATCCGGTTTTTGAAGCAATTCACGTTGAATATTTTCACACTTTAACCCAACAATGAATTTGTCAGACAACGCATCATCTAGGAATTGGTCAAACGCACATGTTTGAGCCCTTTCTTTTAACCGAACGATAAAATCGGAAATATTTTCGCCATCTTCTTGCGACAATTTATTAAACTTAAATCTCTCCGCCCTTTTGTTTATTTTTGGCGTAAAATGTGTGCGAAGAGTTTCAATAATTTTATCAAATTTACTTTTGCTAACTGTTTCTGGAGCTAAGAGTGACTTCAATATCTTATATGTTTCCGATCCAACCATAGTTATAAATAATGCCAACTTTTTTGCTTCTTCGGCTACATTATTAATTATAAAATATTGTTCCAGACGTTCAACGTATGAATCAAAATCATCACCCGGTATAAAGTTTTCCATGGTTCCAATTAATGTCATTTTAACTTTTATATTTTTCACTTATATAAAAATATTTTTTATTTAATTGACAATTACCTTTAACTTTTAAGGTGATGATCGGTGACTATGCAATTTGGAAATTATTGAAAATGCACGCGACAAAAACTTGTTTTAGTTTACCATTTAGTTTTGGTAATTACAGTTTTTTTTTTATCTTCGTCGCCAATTTTATATATTTTTATTATTGTAAACACTATTAAAAGTTTCTATTTTAATTATAATTTATTTTTATAATTAGAGACAATAAACATTTCAATATTTAGATGAACACAATAATTAGATGTTGTCTCATCGAGTATCAATCCAAAAAGAAAGCAATATTACGTTTTAACAATTATTCAATCAGGTATAACTTATACATATACATAATTAATTCTTATTCAAGTTCAATGCATTTTGAACTGTCTGTTTTTAATTAATACATTTCAAAAGGAAAAATGTTATTTCTGCTTTTATTTTTTGTTTACTCTGAATCGGAGTTATGCGCGGTTGAATTTTTGGGGCTTTTTCACGTAGTTTTGGTAATGGTGTCAATGTTTTGTGAATAGATGCCATAAATTTCATCCGACTTAGGTATATTTTTGCAAGTAGAAAGGAAAATAATTGAATAATTGAAATAAGTAAGTTTAAAATTAATAACTTTTCTCTTTTTCGCTAGGCGGCGCGTAAAACCTTGGTTTACTTCAAAGCTCATATCTCAAAAAAACCCCTTTATTTTTTGTTTTTCACAAATTTTAAAGTAAACATATGCAGCTATGAAATTGAGAAATAAAAAGTCAGCAATTCAATATGGATTTTTTCTTACGATTTTTTGAAGTTTCATGTTTTAAATTCACATGTGTTTTTTTTTTCACAAAAAAAATTTTTCCATCTTGGAATCAACACATCTAGCCATGAACGACCCATTAATGGTCTAAACGGTTGACTCAATCACAACCAATTCAAGGACATGCAATTCACCTTCAAACTCCACGTTTACGTTTATTTTTCCCGCGACATTGATATTTTGACCTGTAACCGTAGAAAAAGAATTTTGACAAGTGGATAAGTTCAGATAATTAAACAATGTTTTATACTTATCTATATCTATCAGCGATGTACAGGCACCAGTATCAATTTCCATTTCAACCAAAACTTTTTCAATTTTTACAGCTATTATTGCAGGATGTTTGATAATTGGTTGAACGCTGTTATTGATCTTGATCTGTTGTCTATTTCCGTTGAATGGACATACGTTCGAGGTGTGACCAATTTCATCACACACAAAACACGACCACGCCTTGGCTGGACATTTTTCTTCGCTATGACGGTAAATACCACAACGTTTACACACTTTTGACTTATTCCTTGGACTTGACTTTCTGTTACGCAAAAACGACGGACTGGACTTCCTACTACTATCATTACTGTGACTTCAATAGGGCGTTGGACTTCTTCTTGATTGTTGACGACTTGGGTTTTTACGAATTTGTGGACGACTTCTATATGATTGATTAATTTTTACACTATTTTGAAACATAGGATTTATAGCTCGTATTTCTTTGTCGGACATTTCTATATTGAGTCCTATTTGACAGTATTGTTGGAATTTTTGATCCGGTTTTTGAAGCAATTCACGTTGAATATTTTCACACTTTAACCCAACAATGAATTTGTCAGACAACGCATCATCTAGGAATTGGTCAAACGCACATGTTTGAGCCCTTTCTTTTAACCGAACGATAAAATCGGAAATATTTTCGCCATCTTCTTGCGACAATTTATTAAACTTAAATCTCTCCGCCCTTTTGTTTATTTTTGGCGTAAAATGTGTGCGAAGAGTTTCAATAATTTTATCAAATTTACTTTTGCTAACTGTTTCTGGAGCTAAGAGTGACTTCAATATCTTATATGTTTTCGATCCAACCATAGTTATAAATAATGCCAACTTTTTTGCTTCTTCGGCTACATTATTAATTATAAAATATTGTTCCAGACGTTCAACGTATGAATCAAAATCATCACCCGGTATAAAGTTTTCCATGTTTCCAATTAATGTCATTTTAACTTTTATATTTTTTACTTTTTTAAAAATATTTTTTATTTAATTGACAATTACCTTTAACTTTTACGGTGATGATCGGTGACTATGCAATTTGGAAATTATTGAAAATGCACGCGACAAAAACTTGTTTTAGTTTACCATTTAGTTTTGGTAATTACGGTTTTTTTTTTATCTTCGTCGCCAATTTTATATATTTTTACTATTGTAAACACTATTAAAAGTTTCTATTTTAATTATAATTTATTTTTATAATTAGAGACAATAAACATTTCAATATTTAGATGAACACAATAATTAGATGTTGTCTCATCGAGTATCAATCCAAAAAGAAAGCAATATTATGTTTTAACAATTATTCAATCAGGTATAACTTACACATATACATAATTAATTCTTATTCAAGTTCAATGCATTTTGAACTGTCTGTTTTTAATTAATACATTTCAAAAGGAAAAATGTTATTTCTGCTTTTATTTTTTGTGTACTCTGAATCGGAGTTATGCGCGGTTGAATTTTTGGGGCTTTTTTACGTAGTTTTGGTAATGGTGTCAATGTTTTGTGAATAGATGCCATAAATTTCATCCGACTTAGGTATATTTTTGCAAGTAGAAAGGAAAATAATTGAATAATTGAAATAAGTAAGTTTAAAATTAATAACTTTTCTCTTTTCCGCTAGGCGGCGCGTAAAACCTTGGTTTACTTCAAAGCTCATATCTCAAAAAAACCCCTTTATTTTTTGTTTTTCACAAATTTTAAAGTAAACATATGCAGCTATGAAATTGAGAAATAAAAAGTCAGCAATTCAATATGGATTTTTTCTTAAGATTTTTTAAAGTTTCATGTTTTAAATTCACATGTGTTTTTTTATTAAGTTAATAATCCTGTACTAAATGTGGATCTAATAAATGAAACATTTCATATTTTAATACCTGCAATAAATTTTAACCATTTTCTGTGTATTTCTGATTGAGAAACAGGTTTTTATTCAGAATAAGAATTGGAGATCCCAATGATCGAAGATTTTGTTATAATTTCAACATCACCAACACTAACATTAGAAAAAAACATTAAAAAAATATTTTTTCTATAAAAATTATAATTTAATCAATACCCAGTTCCCTGACGAATATTCGTTTTTATCCTACATTCTACGCTGGTTTGTTTCTCAGGTCTGTACTAATTTTTTTTTATACTCAAATAATATTTCAATGAAAAATGTATCTCCGCTCTAACTTAGAACACTCTAACGTGACTGTCATCTATCTGTAATTGCATTTACTATTTACTTATTATGAATTCATTTGTTTTCAAAACAAAACACATTTAATTTGAAGTTTAATTTGAAGTACCCACATCAATTTCTCTAATGCTGAATGTCCATCTAAATGTTTAATTATCAATTTAATGGACCATCTAAATGTATACCAATCAATTTACAACCATCCGGTAAGTACAAATTTATTAAAATTTAATTTTAATAGTACTAATAACATGATTATTTCCAGTTTTTTAAATCCCATAGAACATCAACCATAGAAACAACAGATACCATCGAAAAAATAATAAAATTTGAAATTTAAAATAAAATTTGATATGTAAATAATTTGATATGTAAAATTGCATAATTTTTTTCAAAAAATAAATAAAAAATCGGAAAATTTTATTTTGGTACATTTTTATTTACGAACTCTAGATTGATTATTATTTTTACTACTTTTCGCTTTCTACCACCAGAGGTCTCACTTTAATAACCTTATAGTTCAAGTTGATTTCAAAGATGGCGTAAACGTTAGTTTTAGCACTATATTTATTAAAGATTCACTCCATCAGCGGTAGACAATTTGGACATTTTCTTTGCAAATCTAACGCTAATCTAACGCTAGATCAACCGCTATATCTAACGCTAGTCTAGCGTTAGAGAAATGGATGTGGGTATTATAAATAAATACATTAAAAAATTAATTTATATAATTCTTTTTGTCTTTAAATTGAAATATTTATGATTATCAGAAAAAGAAAACATTTGGCAATTATTTTATCGGGTGTAGTGTTATCAGGTAAAAAAACAGTGGAATCCTTGAGTTCCACTTATGGTTTTAATGTCCGAATACCGCTTCGAAAGAAATTGCTCATGTAGTTCGATATCTCCTGAAGACAAATATGAAAACTTCATAACGTGGTTGGTTTTTTTCGACCAAATTGCCGCCCATTCAAATAATTCCCTTGCTGTTGATATTTTTTTTCCTCTAAGCAAAGATCTCCGGGCTTCTCTTTTAAGTGTTCCTCCAATCCCGTCGGATAGACCATTATCGTGGGCAGTTGCAAGGAAATGCCATTCTGCAGGTATTTTAAAATCATCAATATGTTTGCAGAGATTTATGAAATTCTTCTTACTTTTATATTGAGTATCTCATTCTGCGTTATCATTGAGTAGTTTTCTGAAAAACCCATAATAAATACGTATTCGCCGTGACGTAGTTTAAGTTTCGTTTCCTTAAGAAACTATGATTGCTGCCTTGCGATGAAATCATGAATTTTTAATTTGTTTACCGATGTATGTACTAAATCTTCTACAAATTCTTCCTTATTTTTTTCCATGCGTTCTAACGAATATCTATCTTGCATTAACCATTTCTCATAATGTATTTCTTCGTAAAATTCAAGAGATTCCAAAATTGCTTCTGTGTAAGCTTCCACGATATTTTTACAATCATTGCATTTATTTGTTGCACAATCCACTGTATGATTAGAACAACTCACACTAAGTTTACACCAGTATCTAATAGGTACGTACTATACTTATTAGGTCGACTATTACTAAGTTTACACCAGGATCTAATAGGTAGATACTATACTTATTAGGTCGACTATGGTCGATGTAAACAGTTATCAAAAAAGTACGTACCAAATATTTGGTAGGATGATTTGCTACGTATCAAATTAGGTACGTAGCAAATAGGTATTATTTTTACGGTGTGAACACTAAAATTAGGAATGACATTTAAAATAAAAATAAATCAACTTATTTTATAAATATATATTTATGTTTGATGTGATTTTTTTGCTGAAATTAAAAGTAAAATAAATTTTAGTATTAATATAATAAATGTTTTCAGTTTTTTAGAAAAAATATATATGGAAATTATTTTTTCCTAACCAAAAAATTAACAATGAAAAGGACGCGCTAAAAATTAATATGTCATACCTAATGAATAAGAGTTTACATCACCGTATCAAATTTAAAAAGTATGATGGTGAAAATGGCTAGCAAATTTGATACGTAGCAAATTAGATACTGGTGTAAACTTAGTATATGGTCGATGTAAACAATTATCAAAAAAGTACGTACCAAATATTTGGTAGGATGATTTGCTACGTATCAAATTAGGTACGTAGCAAATAGGTATTATTTTTACGGTGTGAACACTAAAATTTGGTATGACATTTAAAATAAAAATAAATCAACTTATTTTATAAATATATATTTATGTTTCATATGATTTTTTTGCTGAAATTAAAAGTGAAAATTTTTTAGCAAGAATATAATAACTGTTTACAGTTTTTTATAAAAAATATATATGGAACTTCTTTTTTTCTAACCAGAAAACTAACAATGAAAAAGACGCGCTAAAAATTAATATGTCATACCTAATTAGTACGAGTTTACATCACCGTACCAAATTTAAAAAGTATGATTGTGAAAATGGCTAGCAAATTTGATACGTACCAAATTAGATACTGGTGTAAACTTAGTATCAGTTTCTTAAGCAGATCTTTTTCCCCAGGCAAGAAACTGTAATCGAAATCGTTTTGTAATCGATAGTTTCGAATTGGAGAAAAAGATGCATACCTATTGTATATTATCGTCTCACTCTAATTAAAAAATATGGCGTTTTGACGTTTAAAATTACACATTTTTCATTTACGTATATATATAGTCGCGCGGAACAAATACTAAATTAAAAATTGTGTATAATATAATATATTTCAACAGTAAGTACATTTTTAATGTTATGTATATGCAATAAGAAAATAAAATACAATAAGAAAATATTTATTCTTTCTAGAATTATTTTAATTTTATTTTTATCATAACATAACCTATAATTTGAAGTTCTAACTATAGTTCTTTTAATGGTATTTTTTTTTCATTTCAGGCTCACATTTTGATTTTTACATCTGTATAATTCTAGCAATTATTTCTTTTAATGCCATTTTTTCTCATTTCAGGTTCACATATAGTTTCTTTTAAGTTTTTATATTTAGTTGTAATAAAAATATGTAAAATATGTTTTTTATATTATAATAAATAAATTTATTAATAAAATTATTACAAATATTTTAATTAAAACACAACCAAAAATACAATACTCTAAACTTTTGATTACATGTCACTAGTAGTTTCGATTTTGTATCGAAACAGGTTTCGATTAAGTTTCGATTACATGTTTCGATTAGGTATCGATTATAGTTTCTATTTGGTATCGATCACATATTCGCTTACTAGGGCGAATACGTTGTTCTAAATGTAATCGATACAGTATCGAAGCTAAATCGAAACATGTTTCGATTATATGATTGCATGTAATTGATCCCGCATCGATTACAAATCAATTACGTACTACCTGGGTCATTTTTTACTAAATTTAAGAGTGGCTTACACATTAAATGTACATTTTCATGTATCATGCATATACAGACATTGTGTGTTACAGTAGGTCCGGCTAAAATACATTCCTTCGGTCGCAACGTAGTGAACTTTGAGAAGCTGATTTTGACATCTGGGTTTTCTTCCAAGAACATTTGTAGATGTCGGTGAGGGTCCATAACACCAACCGCTTTGATTTCCTAATTTTTGTTGAACCTTTGTGTTGCTGGCTCACCCTGTGATTTGGACTTTTAGTCCAACGATTATATTAATTGCTACGGGATAGCGGTTACGTCTCCATTGACGCATCCGGATTTGGAAATCTCTTAACTTGGTTAAATATCTATCTCAACATTTCACTAAAAAAATTATCTCCATATGTGTATAACAATATAAAAAATTATGTAAAGAAAAATTTAACTTATCTTAACAGGTCATTCAATAAGTCCGTAGGATAAGTAAGAAAAAAACAACATTTTGACAAAACTCGATTTTTTTATTCAACATAGTTGCCTTCGAGGGCGATACAACGAGTATAGCGATTTTCCAACTTTTCTATACCACTTTTATAGTATGATTTCTCTTTCTCGTCAAAATAGGCCTTAGTTTCAGCGATTACTTCATCATTGGACTTAAATTTCTTTCCAGCAAGCATTCTCTTGAGATCTGAAAACAGGAAAAGTCGCTAGGGGCTAAATCTGGAGAATATGGTGGGTGGGTAAGCAATTCAAAGCCCAATTCATTCAATTTTGCCATCGTTTTCATCGATCTGTGACACGGTGCATTATCTTGGTGAAACAACACTTTTTTCTTTTGCAATTGTGGCCGTTTCTTTGCGATTTCAGCCTTCAATCGATCCAAAAGTTCACAGTAATAGTCGCTGTTGATGGTGGTTCCTTTTTGGAGATAGTCGATGAATATTATTCCGTTCGTATCCCAAAATACAGACGCCATCACCTTACCGGCCGACTGTTGCATCTTTGCTCGCTTTGGATTCGGTTCGTCGACTGCTGTCCACTCAGCTGACTGTCTTTTGGATTCTGGTGTGTAATTATGAAGCCATGTCTCCATTGTCATATATCTACGATAGAATTCCATTTTATTGCGGTTTAACAGTGCCATAGACTCCTTCGAAGCATCGATTCGTTGTTGTTTTTGGTCGACTGTGAGCTCATGCGGCACCCAATTTGCACAGAGCTTTCGCATACCCAAATGTTCATGTAAAATGGTAAAAACACTACCATCTGCTACCTTTACAATGTCAGCTATTTCGTGCACCTTCAATTTGCGATCGTTCATAACCAATTTGTGGAGTTTTTTATGTTTTCTGGAATAACAGCCTCATTTGGGCGTCCACTGCGCTCTGCATCTTTTGTGCTGGTACGACCACATTTAAATTCAGCCATCCACTTCTCTACCATTTGTCTCGATGGAGCAGAGTTTGGATAATGTTTATCAAGCCATTGTTTGGTTTCCACTGTATTTTTTTTCATCAAAAAGCAATGCTTTATTAAAATTCGAAATTCACTTTTTTCCATTTTTTTTTCAAAAACAAAAGTTGCTTCACACAAAATGCTATAACTCACGAATCAATAGTCAGATTGCTGTCAAATTTATACACGTATCGTTTGAAGGTTAGTACTAAATAAAAATCATATGGAAAAAATTCTAGTAACGCCATCTATGTGTCATCCTACGGACTTATTGAATGACCAGTATTATATAAAACTGGATGTTGTCTTCCTTTTTGCTCAGATTCATTCCATGCTCCATACATAACGTATATTTCTTTTTTTTTTTAATAAGAAGTGTTGTGTAGTAGGAATTACAAAATGTGTCACAACAACACATAGATACCTTTTAAGACGTAGGTCCCACAACAACATGCGTCTTGAGGTATAGGTGGACGCTTTTTTTAAATCTTTGGATTGAAGGCACTCGAGACTACAGGCTGGACATTGGCCAACTTCCAGCAGGATGGATAAATACCAGATTTATAGGATTTATAAAATATTTTGGTGAGGGTGGTTGGTGGTGATTAAAAAAAAACCAATGTCTGCCATAAAACAATACGTATTTTTTTATTCTGGCTTGACCTTTTTCTCGATTGCAACAGTGTACCACCACACGGACCACAGTTTGTTTAAATTCCTTGACTACAAATTCTTCCTTTTCCTTATCAATGTTCGAATAATTCAAAAGGAAAACCAATAAATTCACCAACAATTGACATTAATGAATATCACACATATGGTTGTAACAATTTTTGATCAAATTTTATTTCTTTATCCCAAATGTTTATTTTATTATTATATTACAACTTTTGTTTTTATTTTAAGGAAAAAAAAATATTATCATTAGACTAGTTCGTCTAGCTTTTCAAAAGTGAACTTTCTTTAACTTGTTAACCATCATCATGTTTTATGGTGTAACATGGAAGCAAATCACAAAAAAACAAAAGAATACAGATACCATGACAGCATTCTTATTTTTACAACTTTCTATCATTTTAATTTTAGCACAGTTCATGTTTGTTTAATATCGAACAAAATGAAAAATTGAGAAACATGGTAAAACTCAACTAACTGTATTTACTTTTAACAAGAATTTTTATTTTTATTTTATTTTCCGATTTGAAAGAAAGAAATTACTTTTTACTAGTTACTTTTTACTAAATTACCTATTACTTTTTACTTTACTACAAAAATAGAATGGCCTCCAAAATGTGTTTCTTTGTTTGACATCTTAATATTAAGCAAAAAAAATGAATCAACCTGAGCAACAATAACTGTTCGTTAAAACAAAATAAACAATGAGTTCTTTTATCTATTGTTTGATATTTGAATTTGGACTGTTCGTTATAATTTGAAAATTTTTAAAATTGTTATGATTGTAAAAATGAAATGGAATGATCTAAATATATTTTGATTGAATGGAAAAAAAGAGTAGGAATTGGTTTTAGTATCATTTATGTGAACTCTCGACGTTACAACCATGAATTCAAGGTAAAAATCAAGATATTTAACCTTGAAGTCACAAAAACGTCGTCACCCCCTCCATGTCAGGAAACCACCGAACCACTTCCACCAATTAAACTGTATCTGGGATCGAAGTATCAACAATCACTGGCGTCAAGACCGATGACCGGTTCCAACACTTATGAAGTCCCTAGGAACTTCACTGAGTATTGAGGCCGACCATCCATCAGAACGTCAGCACTATGGACACCCCGATACAACCAGTAAGTATGACACGGAAGATGTGAACCACAGCGAAGACAACTAGCCAGAGGAATGACCCTACCTAACGAAAGGACATCATTCCCTGATGTCCTTCGCATGATGAACTCCAAGATTCTTACCGCTCATATCTATGCACTCATAGAGTACATTTCCAATCTTAGTCTTAATCATTGCAGGTAAGAACTTTGGAGCCAATTTTGCCGAGAAGTTTTTAGTAGCGTCACTCAAATGATGTTACCGTACAAACACACGTTGTTGTGGTTGAAAAGTCCGCAGTTTAGATCGTAGATTATACTGATGTTGCGACTTTTTGAAAGCTGCTTTTAAATGTTGTTGAACTCGGTTCCTGAGCAGGGTCAGATGATCAGAGCGTTCTATTTCCTCACCAGCATCTTCACCAAGCTTGTGTAGTGATCTCAACAAATGGTAAGTATTCCCATCCGATATTGGATGTTGACCAAATAATAAATAGTGCGGTGAGTACTTGGTAGCTGAATGTACTGCGGCCCGCAGTGCATATGCGATTTCACCAATTTGTGAATCCCACTTGGTATGTTGACCTTTTATGAACGCTCGAATTGCTGCTAGGACTGACCTATTGACCCGATCTTACGCGTTGCTTTGAGGACTATAGACACCGGTCCTAATATGTTTAATGCCAAAATCTGACAAAAGATTTTGAAAGTTCCTACTAGTGAACTGTTTGCCATTGTCACTGTGTAGAAACTCTGGTACCCCATATGTAACAAACACTTCATTCCTCAGAAAAGCATTCACCTTCGGTGAAGTTGCGTTTCTAAGTGGTTTCAGTAGTACAAACTTCGCATGATCCAGAATAATTAACAATACCGTATTCCCAAGTGTAGAACGAGGGTACGGTCCCAAAAAATCTATATAGACTCTCTGCCATGGACGTGCTGTTTCGAATTGATATTGCATCGGAGGACGCAATATCTGATTCGTGGCTTTTGTTTGTTTACATGTGTCGCAGGACACAACATAGTTGTGTACCTGTGACGCCATGCTCGGCCAATAATAAAGACGTCGAAGTAATTCTAATGTCTTTTTAACACCTCCATGAGCAGCAGTACTATCATCATGATGTTTCTGAATCATGTTTGAAGTCATCGGTTTTGGTATCCAGAGCTTCCACACAGGAACATCGTTAGGTATTGCATCAGGTCTTGGCTCAATACGTATGTATAGCTTATCATCCACGACTTTAACTGATGGAAAGTCCTTGGGTGATGATTGAACTTTAGCTATCATATCTGTATACTCTTTGTGCCGATAACCTTCATTGTCGAGTTTAATGTCGTTAATGTGATGTGATAATGCTTCCGTCAATTCTTCATGTGTATCGTCATAAAGACGAGATAGAGCATCAGGGACTATATTTTGGGTACCTTTTTGGTGGACAATGGTAAAATCCATATGTTGGAGTTTTAGGCTCCACCTAGCCAGACGACCACTCAAGTCTTTCTGTGACATAAGCCACTTCAGACTTAAGTGATCAGTCACAATTGTAAATTGGTGACCTTCAACATAGCCGCTGAATTTCTTCACACTAAGAATTGCCGCAAGACATTCCAGCTCAGAAACCGAATAGTTTCGTTGAGCTTTGTTAAGTTTTTTCGACATGAAGGCTATCGGACACTCTTGTCCGTCTTCGTCGACCTGATATAATACACTACCTACTCCTGTCAGACTTGCATCGCATCTAATAAAGAACTCTTTATTATAGTCAGGGTTTATTAGAACTGGTGCTGTAGTCAGCAATCTTTTTAAATTTTCAAAAGCTGTTTGCGCTTCTAATGTCCATTTCAATTTTCCAGAGATTTTTAACAAATCTGTTATCGGTGATACCACGCTTGCGTAGTTTGGTATAAAACGTTGGTACCAACCGGCCATTCCTAATAGACGACGTATTTGTTTGACTGTTGAGGGAACTGGATACTCAGCAACAGCTCTTACCTTGTCTGTATCAGTTCGAAGTCCATCTTCACCAACCAAAAATCCCAAGTATTTCAACTCTCTTAGAACGAATTTACTTTTCTTGAGGTTAATTGTTACTCCAGCCGCTCTTATCAATGAAGAGACTTTGGACAGCAATTCCATATGTTCCTGGAACGTGGAAGAGACTACCAATAGATCATCTAAATAAACAAAGACATTTTCGTGATATTGATGTGGTATCACTTTGTGCATTAGCCGACACATTGTCTGGGGAGCATTGCACAATCCAAAGGGCATAACCCGGAATTGATACAATGGACGACCAGGCACTGTGAAGGCTGTCTTGTCTCTAGATGCTTCTGCCAGAGGAATCTGCCAGAAAGCATCTTTGAGATCAATACTTGAAATGTACTTTGTGCTATTTAGACGACCTAGTAAGCCATCAATCAAGGGAAGTGGGTAAGCGTCCTTTTTCATTAGTGAGTTGACACGACGGCTATCAATACACAATCTGTTTTTACCAGATTCTTTTTGTACCAGGACCACTGGCGAGCACCACGAACTGTTACTCTCTTCGATCACGCCCATTTGCCCATTTGAAGCATTCGGTCAAGTTCGGCTATTACAAGGTGATTCACTTCGTGAATCGGATTGGACTTTTATCACAAATAAAAATGATACTACGGGATAGCGTTTGTCCCCACACGAAGCTTGAAAATTGGGAATCTCTTAAGTTTTTTAAAATTATTCTATCATCAAAAAAACCAAGTTAAAACACACAAAAAAACTAAATTTCAATACTAATATAAAATAAAAACAATACCTTGTCTTAAATTGTTTCTTTTGTTGAAGCTGCTTCAGAGTTTTCAGGATTTTTATCTGGATGCCATTTTAAAGCTAATTCCCTGTATGCTTTTTTAATTTCTGCGTCTGATGCGGTTTTAGTAACATCAAGTATTTTGTAATAATCAACCATTTTTGTATATTGTTTGTGTTAATTTTTTTGGCTAGCAATCCCTTATCTTATATGGTGAAGGTAAACTTTGACAAATTTTGAAAATTGAATAACTATGTGGTATCGTTTCTGATTTTTTTAACGTTGAAACTACACCAAACATAAAACCATATGATAACAGTACAAACTCATATATTATAATTGAACAAACAGCTATTGAAATTATCGATAAAATATTTTATCAATAAAGTAACACAACCTTGACATCCTCACTCTTCATCCACAGGTAAAACAAAACTTAAATTGTTTTATGATTTTCCATATATTAATTCAAACAAAACAATAGTAATACAATACAACAATATTTTTCGTAAAAAAAAACATCTAATCTAAACAACTTTTTACTATTTTCATCACAAGACTTCAATCAATCTAATCAGAAAAAAACCTGTGTCTTTATTTAATGACAAAATCGGAATGAAAGACACATCTCAAAATCTTTTTTATCAAAACCAACCATGTGATTTTTTTGTTTGACATCTTCCGATGTCAAAACAAATCGTGTAATACTAAGTTCAGCAAAAGTTTAGTAACGACATCTGTTTGTTGGAATTGGAAATAAAATTGAGTACGTTCGTTTGTTTTTTATAGTATATTCGAAATTTAACTAACAGTTAAGTATTAGAAAATTTTAAAATTATTATTAATGTAAAAATGAACAACAATATTTTTCGTAAAAAAAAACATCTAATCTAAACAACTTTTTACTATTTTCATCACAAGACTTCAATCAATCTAATCAGAAAAAAACCTGTGTCTTTATTTAATGACAAAATCGGAATGAAAGACACATCTCAAAATCTTTTTTATCAAAACCAACCATGTGATTTTTTTGTTTGACATCTTCCGATGTCAAAACAAATCGTGTAATACTAAGTTCAGCAAAAGTTTAGTAACGACATCTGTTTGTTGGAATTGGAAATAAAATTGAGTACGTTCGTTTGTTTTTTATAGTATATTCGAAATTTAACTAACAGTTAAGTATTAGAAAATTTTAAAATTATTATTAATGTAAAAATGAACGGAAACTAATGAAATACATTTTTATTGAATTAGAAACAGAAGATGAATTTGGTTTTATTATTGTTTTGCGAATATTGCGGACGTTACACCATGAATTCAAGGTAAAAACCAAGATTTTTACTCTTGAAATCACAAAAACGTCGCCATCCCCTCTACGTCAGAAACCACCACTATTAAACTTAAACTAATAATAACAATTCTAATATATTTGTTCAGGTCAAATTTCTATCGCTTTATTTATTGTATTCAAAACGAAAATAAATGTTAGCTAAAAATAATTATTTCTATATTTATCCTATTTTTTAAATTAATCGCAATAAAAAATAATTTTAAAAAATGGTGGTAACTAAAATGGACTCATACGAGATATGTATACGTACGTCAGCGGATCAATATGATGACAAATGTGGAGATATTGATTTGGATCCGGCTCACTCTATAAAGTTAATGGGAATTAATTATTTTCAATTATACTTCTATAAACACAGACCAATAATACTTTGAGAGTAGTGACGAAAGATTTAAACTTATACAAAACTGTTGAAAAACTGTTTGGTCAATGTTAACTTTTATTACGTTAATAACATCCTAAAACTCATAAAAACATGACTTAACCACCAAAAATTCTTTCACCAAACGAATTGTGTTGCAATAGGAAACCTACCCAGATTTCCAGGTTTGACATAAACCATTTTGTATATATATATGAGATACACAAAATAATTCATGTACAAATCACAAAATCTAATAAGGCGTACTGCAATAGAAGTCGTTTTGGCCAAAAATGAACATTATATTAGCCAAATAAAAATATTTCACCACTTCTGTATAAGTTCAAAAGTTTATAGAACTGTAATGAGACATGTTCTATTGACATCCACTCCATAGTGTGAATAATACATAAATCAATACCTCGAAACTGTAACTCACATTAAACCAATGACGAATATGGGGATCGCGTATGAGTGCATTACTAATAAAAAAAAATTATAGTAACTATAGTAATATTAAATATAAAAACTAATTAAATTCTAAAAACCGAAAATTAAATTTATAACTATAATAACTAATAACTAAGAATAGATGTTTAATTTATGAAAACTAATAATTCTAACAACTAAATTTAATTTTATACAAAAAATATATTGAAAAACTTAGGCTTGGTATATAGAAAACAGACGCTAGAGATTTCGATGGTAAAACCCGCAAAATCATGACTCGCAATCACCAACAATAGTAAAACCAATTCTCAACAAAAAAAATGGAGTTAGTACAACGGAAATGTAAAAAAAAAAAAAAAAAAGATGAAAGCAGAAAAACGAAAAAAAAACAACGAACGCCCAATTCGAAAACATACAAAATTTTTTTGTAAAAACACCGACGGACCACCGTCGTAGCCAATCTTTACTGAATCTTTCACAAAAATTCCTAAAACATTATATATGTAAAAATATAATTTATTTATTTAATTTCAGATATACTGAAATAATTACATATACCTAAAATTAGTTATTGACGATAGCACCCCTAAAATATATTTATTTATTTTTTAAAAAAAATTGAAAAATAAAAAATATTCAGAAAGGATGTTTATTTATCGGATGCACCGTCTTAAATTTGATTTATTTATTTTTTTTTTAAAAAACAAAGAATATTTATTTATATCTTGACGTAAAGCTTAATTAAGAAAATTTATTTTATTTACCTAAAACTACTTAATTTACGAAAATTTATTTTATTTAATAAAAATTTTATTTATTTAATTTCCAGAAAAATTTGTTTGATTTATTTTATTTTCATTTAATATAGTAAGAGATTCCCAAAATCAAGATCCGTCTGGAGACAATTTAAAAAGTAAGTATGGTACAATATCCATTTTGTTCAAATTTGAATTCCCGCGTTCGCGAGCCCACTCCAACAATGCATGTGAGAACTGACTAGAAAAGCCCCTAACGACCAGATTCTACAGAACAGTTTCTCCCCAACCTAATAAAACAATCACAACTGTCACGATTAGACACTAGGTCCATTTCTACTGACCCAGTTGTGCTTGTTTAACCTACAAATAAATTACAACTAAACCTAATGCGAAAGTTGAAGAACGCTCCCGAGCACCAGACCCCAAAACCTAAACTCCATGAAAAATTGTTTTATTGTAAAAGCTAAGTGGAAAAATGGAAAAGTTTTTTGAATTTGTATGAGGTGAAGCCTCTGATCCTGAAAGCAAAGTATAATTGGTTCTTCTCTTCATTACACCGAAGAAGCCTCTGAGCAAAGAATGGTATTACTGGTTTGCACCTAAGTACAAACACAGCAACACCACTCCTCGTCCCTGAGGACTTCCTCGCCGAATGAAGAGAAGAAACCAATGTTCTTCGATCGCATAACCCCGGTGGCCATAGGCGATCTAAGAACGACATCAATGTTAAAGAGTGAAGCTCTATGGATGGCTTTTTAGGCCTACCACTGAGAGAAATTTATATCTTTAATCTACTCTATATACAAAAACCATTTACTAGTATATACCAATATCGATATTCCAAAAAAAAATATTTACAAAAAATATTTACATTGTATATATAAGAAAAAAAAATATATGTACATTATATACAATATGTACATGGTATACAAAATATATTTTTAATTATCTAAATGCAAAAAAGTTATTTACAAAAATATTTACAAGATATAATGTACATCGACAGCATAAAAAACAATCCCTAAAAAAAATGCTGACCCCAAAACGGTTTTTTTCCAACTTAAAAAAAAATTAGTCTTAACTAATTATACAGGGGGGGCAGGGGCCTCCTGATTGAGTTGTACATTTTGAAAAACTCAAAAACAAATATCTATATCTACTTACAAATATTTTTTCCAAAACCAATAATAAAAAAACTGTGGTTTAAATTATTTACCGTTTCCTATTAAAGATTTAAAATTTAGATAGTATTCTAACAAAAATATATTATTTTACGTTAATATATTATTTTTATATATTATATATTATTTTTAAGGAAAAAATATATTATTTTTAAGGAAAAATTAATTTTAAAGGTAATTTTTTTAAATAAAAAAAAAATTAATTTGATTACACCAAAAAACCCACTGGTTTATCAAAAAAACCTAAACTGGTTTTATTTTTCCAAAAAAAATTAAAAAAAAATATACCGGTTGGCAACACCCAAACCGGTTGACAACGCCCTATATAAAAAAATATCCCTACAAAGCCCCAGGTCTTTGTTTCGGAACGCCACGTATTACAAGGTGATTCACTTCGTGAATCGGATTGGACTTTTATCACAAATAAAAATGATACTACGGGATAGCGTTTGTCCCCACACGAAGCTTGAAAATTGGGAATCTCTTAAGTTTTTTAAAATTATTCTATCATCAAAAAAACCAAGTTAAAACACACAAAAAAACTAAATTTCAATACTAATATAAAATAAAAACAATACCTTGTCTTAAATTGTTTCTTTTGTTGAAGCTGCTTCAGAGTTTTCAGGATTTTTATCTGGATGCCATTTTAAAGCTAATTCCCTGTATGCTTTTTTAATTTCTGCGTCTGATGCGGTTTTAGTAACATCAAGTATTTTGTAATAATCAACCATTTTTGTATATTGTTTGTGTTAATTTTTTTGGCTAGCAATCCCTTATCTTATATGGTGAAGGTAAACTTTGACAAATTTTGAAAATTGAATAACTATGTGGTATCATTTCTGATTTTTTTAACGTTGAAACTACACCAAACATAAAACCATATGATAACAGTACAAACTCATATATTATAATTGAACAAACAGCTATTGAAATTATCGATAAAATATTTTATCAATAAAGTAACACAACCTTGACATCCTCACTCTTCATCCACAGGTAAAACAAAACTTAAATTGTTTTATGATTTTCCATATATTAATTCAAACAAAACAATAGTAATACAATACAACAATATTTTTCGTAAAAAAAAACATCTAATCTAAACAACTTTTTACTATTTTCATCACAAGACTTCAATCAATCTAATCAGAAAAAAACCTGTGTCTTTATTTAATGACAAAATCGGAATGAAAGACACATCTCAAAATCTTTTTTATCAAAACCAACCATGTGATTTTTTTGTTTGACATCTTCCGATGTCAAAACAAATCGTGTAATACTAAGTTCAGCAAAAGTTTAGTAACGACATCTGTTTGTTAGAATTGGAAATAAAATTGAGTACGTTCGTTTGTTTTTTATAGTATATTCGAAATTTAACTAACAGTTAAGTATTAGAAAATTTTAAAATTATTATTAATGTAAAAATGAACGGAAACTAATGAAATACATTTTTATTGAATTAGAAACAGAAGATGAATTTGGTTTTATTATTGTTTTGCGAATATTGCGGACGTTACACGGCATAGACCTTTAGTTGAACAGCCGCCGAGGTGGGATAATGCCTCTGTTTAACAGGTGCACTATCACCCACATCGATGACATGTTCAACCAAAGAAGTCTTTCCGAGCCCAGACACTTCAAACGACGGGAAAGAATCCTTGATCATATCCAGTTCTCGTTGCTGGTCAGTGGTGAGGTTATGTGTATTTAAACTTTGTGGCTCTGTACGAGTCAGTTCACTAACAAAGGAAGGAACAATACCAAATTTCTCCCAGAAATCTGTGCCCAGGTAGAGCTCTTCTCGTAAACCAGGGACAATATGAAACCGCATTGGTTTAGTGGAGCCATTCACTGTTATTGGAATTTCAATGTAACCTAAAATTTTATTTGCAGTACCATCCGCCGTACGAATACACGAAGTGTATTTACGGTAGGTTGTACCTGATGATTCCAATAATTCCAAGGAATTTCTTCCAAGTATAGTGATTGACGCTCCACTATCCAATAATCGTGATATGTTTTTGTCCAAAATCCTAATTGTAAATCACGGCCGAGGATCCTTTGTTTCTGAAAGGATAGATGAAATACAAGCTTTACGAAATAATTTCCTCATCCTCCAATATCTAATGTTACGTTCAAGATGTCTAAAATATGTTCGATGTAACGATGGGAAATTAAATGTGCTAGATGGTTTTATTCTGGTTTCTTCAGTGGTGGCAGATCGTCCTGCGTTCCTACATCTCTCGTCGCTTTCTTCGGGCTCATTGGATGTTGAACCGATGGTACCATCCCCGAAGCATGTACTCTCGGACGATAGTTTAACGACGGGTGACAATATGAACAATTTGCATATATGACATCTATCCAACCTCTCGGTACTCCACTAGTGCTAACGCTGGAGCAGCGTCACGCCATACCTGAGGAGGTTGGTTGTATGGTGGTGGTGCTGTAAGTGGAGCTTGTGCATATAATGGTGGTGGTTGTACCTGTGGTACTGATGGATAATTCAATTGTAATTGTGGTTGTACCTGTGGTACTGATGGATAATTTAATGGTTGTTGTTGAGACTGTTGTACCACCGCTGGATTGTTATGTATTTGTTCAGCTTGGAACGATGGACCCAATTGTGGTATTGCAAAGTCCACAGCTCTCAAACCCGATTGCTGGAAATAAGCCGGTGGTAATTGTTCTGACCGTCTCTGTTGTTGATGGTTTGGACGATTTAGACAATGTATTGTGTCAGTTATTGGCTGCAATGGGATTGGTGTGGATCTCTCATCTGGTTGAAATGTAGGTGAAACAGATGGTGCAGATGATACTCCTGGTTTATTCTGCAAAATTGGATGTATTGACAACGATCCTATTATATCCCAAGCGCGTGACAATTGCGAGATAGCGTAGGTAGGGGCTTCTTGCAAGTCATTGCGAGGACCCAACCTATTCATTCTACCCGTGTAATGCAAGACTCGATTCGCCAAACCATCTAAGAAGGTCTGATTAATCGGTCGCTAAAGTCGTCTTAGTTGATCCAAAACAAGTTGTGCTGCCTGAACCACCGTTTGAGATTCAGCTACTAAATCTCTCGCATGAGATACTGTTATTGGAACTGCACCGTGATCTGCGTGGTTTCGCAGTTCCTCTGCCCAATTGACCCCCCTGTAGTCCACACCCCGAACCAGACATTCGATCTGCAGTTCGCTAGGTTCCAAACCATAGAACGGATGGTCAGTCAACGTCTATGTGGCTTGACATTTCGATAATAAATTTGTAAAATTTAGAATTCACTACGAACAACAATAGTAAAACCAATTCCAAAAAAAAAACAATATCACTGAAATAAGTGGAGTTAGTACGCCCGGTAAAATTCGTCCGATGGAAATGTAAAAATGAAAAACGCAAAGAATGAAAAAATAACGACCAACCCAACTCGAAAACACAAAAATTTTTGTAAAAACAAATTTAATAAAAGAACAAAAAGAAATGATTATTGTGCTCAATGTTGCTTTACCTTTGACAGAAAAATTCCTAAAATATTTATAATTAAAATATAATTTGTTTATTTAATTTCAGATATGCTGAAATTTCAGAATCAAATATATACCTCAAATTATTTATTGACGATAGCACCCCTAAAAAATATTTATTTATTTTAGAAATTGAAAAAATAAAAATATTTTTAAAAAAATGCTTATTTATTAGATGCACCGTCTTAACTCAAATATTTATTTATTTTTTTAAAAAAAATAAAGAATATTTATTTATATCTTGATGTGTAAAGCGTATTTAATAAAAATTTATTTATTTAACTACCTAAAATAAACTAATTTTAAGAAAATTTATTTTATTTAATAAAAATTTTATTTATTTAATTTTCCAAAAATTTGTTTTTATTTATTTTATTTTTATTTAATACATAGATAAGAGATTCCCAAAATCAAGATTCGTCTGGAGACAATATAAAAAGTAAGTATGGTACAATATCCATTTTGTTTAACCTTGAATTCCCGCGATCGCGAGCCCACTCCAACAATGCATGTGAGAACCGACTAGAAAAGCCCCTAACGACCAGATTTTACAGAACAGTTTCTCCCCAACCTAATAAAACAATCACAAATGTCACGATTAGACCTTAGGTCCATTTCTACTGACCCAGTTGTGCTTGTTTAACCTAAAAATAAATTACAACTAAAAATAATGCAAAAGTTGCAGAACGCTCCCGAGCACCAGACTTCAAATCCTAAACTCCATGAAAAATTGTTCTATTGAAAAGCTAAATGAAAAAAATGGTAAGTTTTTAATTTGTTTGAGGTTAAGCCTCCGATCCTGAAAAAAGTATAATTGGTTCCTCTCTTCATTACACCGAAGAAGCCTCTGAGCAAAGAATGGTACTACTGGTTTGCACCTAAGTACAAACACAGCAACACCACTCCTCGTCCCTAAGGACTTCCTCGCCGAATGAAGAGAAGAAACCAATGTTCTTCGATCGCATGTCCATGATGGACAGAGGCGACCTAGGAACGACATCATCGTTAAGGAGTGAAGCTCCATGGATGGCTTGTTAGGCCTACCGCTAAGAAAAATTTATATAATAATGTACAATATGTACAATGGTATACAAAAATATTGACAATATGTACATTGGAAGCATAAAAAAATTCCTAAAAACACTACTCCCCCAAAATGGTTTTTTTCAAATTGACAAAACAAAAAAAAATAAAGAGATAGGATTCGTGCCGGGCACTGACGTGGTAGGTTCGAATCCCAACCGAAACACGAAAAATGTGAAGTGGAGTTTTTTTCTGAGAAACTTCAAACCATATCTTTGAATTGAAAATATTCCTCTTACTTCTTTACTTACTTGAGTTTAATTGATTTAAAAAAAAATTAAAAAATAAAGAGATAAGTTTTTTTCCTAGCTTATCCTACAATCAGGGACAGGAGCCACTTGCGGTGAGATGGAGACCTCCTCGACCAGCTCCTCCGTTTGAGTATCCTTGGTCGAGGAAGATCCCATTTCCACGACCAAGCGACTCTCTTTCCTCTTTTTCCTCCTCTGAACCTTCCTCCTCTGGTTCCTCCTGACCCTTCTCCTTTCTCGCCAGCCAACATTCGGTTCCGACAGTGGGAGTTCCTGGAACAGCTGTTCCAGAAGCTCTTCCACTATCTGGTCCGACAGTGGAAGTTCCTGAAACACCTGCTCCAGAAGCTCAACCACTATCTGGACCGAATGCGGATCTGGCTCGCCTCGGTCACCAGGTCTCTTTCTCTGTAGGACAGGTCTGTAGACCCGTCGTACATCCTTTTTATTACCCCTCCGTATAATTTGGACCCCGTTGAAGAGGGACCGAACCGCCACCACATCTTTCCCTTCCTTGGCTCTCTGCCCCTGGTGTCTCTTGCAATACATTTTGAAAAATTCAAAAACAAATATCTATATATTCATAACAATTTGGACACCCCAAATACACAAAAAAAAATGTATAAAAAAAATAAAAGAATATTAAATAAACCAATATCTGGTTTATCCCAAAAATTAATTTCACCAATTATTATGACAAAATTATTTTCTTATTAATTATTATTTAATTCAAACCAAACCGGTTTGACAACGCCCTATCCAAAAAAAAATAATAATTTTTGCAAAATTGCAACCTCCACACAAAGCTGGTTTGCCAAAAATTTGCAAAATTACCGTATCATACGATAATAAAATATATATAAAAAAATATATCCAAAAACCTACAGAAATAACCGCCAAAATAACCAGTTGGTTACGCCCTAGTATATATTTATATATATAAAAAAAACCCACGGTCTTTGTTTCGAACGCCAGATTGTGTTGCTGGCTCACCCTGTGAACTATTTGGACTTTTAGTACAACGATTATATTAATTGCTACGGGATAGCGGTTACGTCTCCATTGACGCAACCGGATTTGGAAATCTCTTAACTTGGTTAAATATTTATCTCAACATTTCACTAAAAAAATTTTCTCCATAAATGTATAACAATATAAAAAATTATATAAAGAAAAATTTAACTTATCTTATTATATAAAACTGGATGTTGTCTTCCTCTGTATGCTCAGATTCATTCCATGCTCCAAATATAACGTATATTAAAAAAAACCAATGTCTTCCATAAAACAATACGTATTTTTTTATTCTGACCTTTTTCTCGATTGCAACAGTGTGCCACCACACGGACCACAGTTTGTTTAAATTCCTTGACTACAAATTCTTCCTTTTCCTTATCAATGTTCGAATAATCCAAAAGGAAAACCAATAAATTCACCAACAATTGACATTAATGAATATCACACATATGGTTGTAACAATTTTTGATCAAATTTTATTTCGTTATACCAAATGTTTATTTTATTATTATATTGCAACTTTTGTTTTTATTTTAAGGAAAAAAAAATATTATCATTAGACTAGTTCGTCTAGCTTTTCAAAAGTGAACTTTCTTTAACTTGTTAACCATCATCATGTTTTATGGTGTAACATAGAAGCAAATCACAAAAAAACAAAAGAATACAGATACCATGACAGCATTCTTATTTTTACAACTTTCTATCATTTTAATTTTAGCACAGTTCATGTTTGTTTAATGAACATGTTCATGTTTGTTTAACAAAATGAAAAATTGAGAAACATGGTAAAACTCAACTAACTGGATTTACTTTTAACAAGAATTTTTATTTTTATTTTATTTTCCGATTTGAAAGAAAGAAATTACTTTTTACTTGTTTGATATGCAAAAATAGAATGGCCCCCAAAATGTGTTTCTTTGTTTGACATCTTAATATTAAGCAAAAAAAAGGAATCAACCTGAGCAACAATAACTGTTCGTTAAAACAAAATAAGCAATGAGTTCTTTTATCTATTGTTTGATATTTGAATTTGGACTGTTCGTTATAATTTGAAAATTTTTAAAATTGTTATGATTGTAAAAATGAAATGGAATGATGGAAATATATTTTGATTGAATGGAAAAAAGAGTAAGAATTAGTTTCAATATCATTTATGTGAACTCTCGACGTTACACCTTCTGTAATAGTAACAACATCTTTAAGGCCAGGCATTGTTCTACTAATTTCCTCTGATAAGAAGTATGTTTGAATTTTTTTATATATCTTTTGTGACAAACTGTGCACTTGTTTGCTTTGAGGCCAACTGTAAGGACCTACTGTTTCCAACAAATCCATGGCGAGTTAAAATTTACGTGGTAGAGTTGTCAACAAAAACACTTGTTTTGATTTAGAGCTGGCAACTTTAAATTCTTTTTTAAGGTTCATAAGCCATGATGTATATTCAGTCTAGGGTGGCCCTTAAAAACAAAAATTTTTATATTTGTACGGCACCCTCCCATTTCGTGTGAATGCCCATAAAAATATTATTTGCAAAATCTGATATCAATTGGTCAATTCTAAGACGTGCCTCCGGCCACTTTAAGTTGAGAAATTTTGATCTGGACCTTAAAAAAAACTTTTTTACATTTAAAGTTGAGAAGTTTGGTTGGGGCCATTACAAAGAAAAATTTAAGTGTCGTACAAAAAATTTAAATTTTTCTTTATAATGGCCACAACCAAACCTCTCAACTTTAAGTGGCCCTTCCCCTTAGAGCTGAAAGATTGATTTCAATTTTTACTCATAATTTTTTATTGGGTATTGACACGAAATGAGAGGGTGTCGCACAAAAAATAAAAAAGTTTTTTTTTAAGGTCCAGAACAAAATTTCTCAACTTTAAGTGGACGGAGGCACGTCTTAGAATTGACCGATTGATATCAGATTTCGCAAATAATATTTTTATGGGTATTCACACGAAATGGGAAGGTGCCGCAAACTGTTTAATGAAAAAAAAATTCTAGTGTAATCTAAGGGCCACCCTAATATTCACATTCCTCGTTTGGTGATAACACTTTAACTGAATCTACTTGAAATATTCTTTGACTTATTGCCGATGTGACACTTGCAATTTTTTTATAACTTCCTGTTGTAATATGTTTTTGTTTGATAGGAGATTCGGCTAACCTTCCAAGAACATTGTTAATATCTTCTAAAGTGTCATTAAGTAGTTCAGGAACTGGTGGAGATATAGTATCAACCGAAACTGGTGATGGATCTAAAGATGCTGGAGGTATTTGAATATTTTCGTTCGTTGGAACACTTTCAACATCCTGATTTATAGAAATAATTTCACTATCGATAGTTTCCGAACATGAAAGCTGCTGTAGAAAATATTAGTTGCATATGAATTTTTATTCATTTTAATAAAATAATTAAATTTACCTTATTTTTATAGATTTAAGTGCGACATGTTTCACATATAAACCTGGTCATCACTCAAAGTAAAATTTAGGGCCGCAGCTTTTTGAATAACAGCTGGTGTGAGCAGTTTCACATTTTTTGATGTCCGCTTATGATTTTTGAGACCGTACAAGTTACAGCACAATTTGAAAGGCATTTCTATTATTATCTTTTCTAAACGTTATGTCTTCTAAATATTTTTGAATATACTTGCTATAAGGCAATCACATCAATATATATACCCTTTAAATAGTTTTGGCATATGTAGAATCAGGTAAAATTAGGTAGGTACATTTTAATATATTTTGATTGCATGCAAGCATAATTTGTTCCAAAAAACGTTTGTGGGCGTCATTAGAAATTTTAAATGTTAAAATTATGAGTCTCTAATGAGATTTTAATTAGTAAAAAGGGGCTGAATAGAAATTTTTTTAAATGAATAAACATTTTACAGACCCTTTTAATAATTGAAATTCCTTTATTTTACCACTTAACTTAAATTTTTTTAATAAGTTTTTAACCATTTAACCGCACAGAAAATGGTTCAAATTTATTGCAGGTGTTAAAATATGAAATGTTTAATTTATTAGATTCACATTTAGTACAGGATTATTGACTTAATAAAAAAACACATGTGAATTTTTCATAT
Source organism: Diogma glabrata (assembly GCA_963693315.1). Taxonomy (NCBI): domain Eukaryota; kingdom Metazoa; phylum Arthropoda; class Insecta; order Diptera; family Cylindrotomidae; genus Diogma; species Diogma glabrata. The sequence continues at coordinate 137,362,029 of OY856186.1, forward strand.
ACCAAACTTTAAAAAATCGTAAGGAAAAATCCATATTGAATTGCTGACTTTTTATTTCTCAATTTCATAGCTGCATATGTTTACTTTAAAATTTGTGAAAAAAAAAGGGGGGGTTTTTGTGATATGAGCTTTGAAGTAAACCAAGGTTTTATTCGCCGCCTAGCGGAAAAGAGAAAAGTTATTGATTTTAAACTTACTTATTTCAATTATTCAATTATTTTCCTTTTTACTTGTAAAAATATACGTAAGTCGGATGAAATTTGTGGCACCTATTCACAAAACATTGACACTATTACCAAAACTACGTGAAAAGGCCTAAAAAATTCAACCACGCATAACTCCGATTCAGAGTACACAAAAAATAAAAGCAGAAATAACTTTTTTCCTTTCGTCAATAGCAACAATATATCAAAATTTCAGATTTTTAAAAAATAGTAGTTTTTTTTTCGATGTACGTTTTCAAAATAATAGCCCATTTATGAAAAAAAAATATTTACCATTGATTGAAAATGTTTCATGTGCTTTTTCGTAATTTAATTTTTGTAGAAGAAAATAAAGAAAAACAAAAAATAATATTTCAGCGAGAAACGTTAAAATTTCAATTTCATCGGCATTTTTGAGAAATGGGTCACGGCAAATAACATACAAGTTAGCTATTATCGATATCGCAATCAATTAACTGTTACCAATGTCGTTGTCAATAACTGTTATTGAAACCATTATTACCCTTTAAGCAAAAGAAACGGCTCGCTAAAAGCGAAGCATATATAATAATGTTTTACAATCACTTTTGAAATTTAACAAAATGTCGACTTTTGCTTACAAAAGTGAAACAACGCACCCAGATAACAATTTTTAGTTTTTCCTTAATTGTTCTGCTGGTCGATAACATCAATAACGTTTGTTATCGATATTGGATTTTTAGCTGGGTATGTAATTTTACTCAAACATTTGATTTAAACCTAATATCATTTCGACTTGATTTACAATTTGCATTTTCTTCTAGTGCCAGTGATAATATAATATCAGCGGAAAGCAAGATTTGAATAAATTTTTTAGTTATGATGTTATCAAAAAGTTTGTGTTACCCTGCCAGGTAAAATTTTGTTTGTAATTCTTTATAATAAAAAATTATATAATGTTATAGAGTAGATAACTATCTTCAATATTACATAAATGTCAAAATTTGTTTCCTCCAAATTTAATATAAACTATGCCAATTTGATAAATATATGCATGTATACACATATTGAGCATTTAAAATTAAAACTGATATTGCAATATTCCAAAAGCGGTGCGACAATTAGCATAATTTGTGGTTAAAATTATTGAAATTGTTAGTAAAGTTTACTATCAATCACAGGGGTGCACACAAGGGGGGGAGAAGGGTCGGGTCCGGAAACTTATGTCGTTTTCTTTTTACCAAAATAATTGCACTAAACATGCCCATTTTCGATCTAGATCGATTTTTTTTGACATACGATTCTATTTGACAAAAAAAGCACTTTTTGCACTAGATCTACAGTCAGCGTCAAAAAAAAGTGTACAGCGAATAGTTCAACATTTACGGACTAATATATCTTAAAAGAAGAATGGAAAAATAAAATACATTTCATTTTTAAAAAGTGTATTAAGTATTAGTTTATTTTAGCAAAAACAAAAATTCAATTATTTGTTGTTATCCTTGTAATTTTAAAAAAATTGCAAAATGCTCTGATTTTACGCGTCAAAAAAAAGTGTACGCTCTCACATTGTTTGATTGTTTTTTGTTATAACGGGATTTCCGATTTTTTCAACTAATTTTATTTTGTTTTGTTGCATTGTCGATACCTTCGTGTCAAAGATCCGTGCAGTTATTACTATCCCAATAATAAAAATTTAATATTATTCAACATGGCCACACAAACTACTATAGAAACACGTAATTTAGTGGTAAAATTAGCATCTCAAGGCAAATCTCTGAGGGAAATTGCTAGTATTATCGACAGAAGTCATAATATTGTGAAAAAAATACTATTCAAATTCAAACATTTGAGAAGTGTAGAAGATCTTCCCCGTTCTGGCAGGCCGCTAATTTTGTTAGTTATGGACAAAAGAGCGATATCGCGAAGGGCTAGGGCTAATCCCTCTGAAAGTGCAGTCAGAATAGCTGAGAAACTCACAGAAACATTAGGAGCAGGAATAAGTGCCAGTACCGTTTGCGGTGCTCTGCTGGAAAATGGGTTACATGGTAGAACTCCGAGAAAAAAATCAGTTAATTCTAAGAAAAACCGAAAAAAGCGTCTCGAATATGCAAAAAAGCAAATTTTTATTTTACAAAATATCTATTTTACACTCGTCTCTGAATAAGCACTTATTCAAAATAGTAATGTCTTCAAATATATGCTTTTTTGCATATTCGAGACGCTTTTTTGGTTTTTCTTAGAATCAACTGATTTTTTTCTCGGAGTTCTACCATGTAACCCATTTTAATGCAGAGCACGGCAAACGGTACTGGCACTTATTCCTGCTCCTAATGTTTCTGTGAGTTTCTCAGCTATTCTGACTGCACTTTCAGAGGGATTAGCCCTAGCCCTTCGCGCTATCGCTCTTTTGTCCACAACTGACAAAATTGGCGGCCTGCCAGAACGGGGAAGATCTTCTACACTTCTCAAATGTTTGAATTTGAATAGTATTTTTTTTTCACAATATTATGACTTCTGTCGATAATACTAGCAATTTCCCTCAGAGATTTGCCTTGAGATGCTAATTTTACCACTAAATTACGTGTTTCTATAGTAGTTTGTTTGGCCATGTTGAATAATATTAAATTATTATTATTGGGATAATAATAACTGCCCGGATTTTTGACACGAAGGTATCGACAATGCAACAAAACAAAATAAAATTAGTTGAAAAAATCGGAAATCCCGTTATAACAAAAAACAATCAAACAATGTGAGAGTGTACACTTTTTTTTGACGAGTAAAATCAGAGCATTTTGCAATTTTTTTAAAATTACAAGGATAACAACAAATAATTGAATTTTTGTTTTTGCTAAAATAAACTAATACTTAATACACTTTTTAAAAATGAAATGTATTTTATTTTTCCATTCTTCTTTTAAGATATATTAGTCCGTAAATGTGAACTATTAGCTGTACACTTTTTTTTGACGCTGACTGTAGATCTAGATTTATTCGTAGAGCAAGCTCTAAATACAATAGAGTCGCACAAATACATTTACACATCTCTCAAAATTTGTAAACAAACAAAACGCCATTTAGTTATTATTATTTTTTTTTAAGTGAAATAGTTATTGTTTAAATAAATCTTATGTTTAAATCGTGTTTTAAATTAAAAACTAATACAAATTATTTAATTAAATACAATTAATTACTAAAACATTAAATGACAGTTTCACAAACACAACTAGAAAACGACATTAGATATTGAGCCATATGTAAAAACCTAGTAACTAGGTTTTTTAAGTGTTTACTAGTTTTCGTATGCATAAAAAAGTATTCGAATCTTTACTTTACTAGCTTGATAAAAAAAAACATCGAATTGTTTTGTTTTTGAGTGTTTGCTATGTTTGGTATGCATAAAAACCAAAGTTTGCTGGATTTATGCTGGTATATACTATAATCAAACCTAGTGTCTTATTTACCACATTAAAACTATTACTAGGTTGTTAATTTATAGTTTTTTCTTTTTGAGACGTGATATGAATTCGAAAACAAGACAAATGTATTGAATTTATTGGTTTTTTTAGTCTGATTTGGAAGATGAAATATGTTTTCGTGCATATAAAGTTTACAAATTGCGTAAACCGGGTTGGTTATTTTGTAGTGAGATAAAATATTTGTCTTTGATCGATTGTATTAGATAAAAGAAATCATTTAGACTTAATTTTTTTATCTCACTATTTATCTCACCTAGTGAGATAACACTACAAAATACCCACCCAGGGTAGCGATTTTGTACATTATCTCTCCTAGAGAAATAAAAGGAGAGATAAATTGTAATATATACAATTGTCTTTGATTGTTTCATTTAAATTGTAAATATATCACGTGTCCATAAATGTCACGTCGTGATTGGTTCGATTTGTATTGTATTTGAATTTATCTTAAGGGGAAATTTGAGTGTGGGTATGTAGACTTTTTTTTTAGTTTTCCCCAGGAGAGATAATTCTCTACACTAGAGAAATAGCAAGAGAGATAATGGTACAAAATCGCTACCCAGGTGAAGGAACAGTAAATTTTAGACACCTTTAGAAATAGTAAACTTTTAAGACATAGTAATTTACTCTTCTTGAAATAACTGAAGCAGAATCTACCCAATCTTCAGAGTAAAGTAATTAATATTAACAACTCGGAATCAATGAGATGCAACACCTATAACGAATGGTGTCACTTACAGACTTGTTCGTTCATAATGCTTCTCACTTCTTTTTTTCTAGTGAAAAATTTAATATTATTCTCAAAAATGGTACAAAGTTTCATCTTTATTTATTTATATAAATGAACAATCAAAAGATGTCTATTTCTAATTTCCGTTTGAAAATATCGTTTTTTTTTGTCTCCTTTATGCCAGAAGTTGCCTTAAAGGAGACAGTTGGGTTTTTTAAGTTGGCACAAAGTAGACACAATAACAAATAGCATAAAAAACCTGTAAAAGTAAATTATTTGCAGATATATATACATAAAACTTTATTAACATTCTATATTTTACATTTACAAATTACAATACTTAAAACAAAAATTAATTAATTCAAAAAAAAATAATATATCTGTACCTCATTTCAACTGTACCTATACTAAAAATTGAATGTTCAATGGAAAACTGGAGGAATGGACTGGAAAACTGGAGTTATCAAAAGTTTATTGCACATTGTAAATGTCAAAATTAATATCAAATTGAAAATAATTCCGTGTTCGTTTGGCGCCAGGTAATTCAGATGGTAAAGGTAAATCTCCTACTATTTCGTGTCTGTTTATCATTGATATATCATCAATAACACGAAAAGTAAATTTTTGCGAGTTTTTTCGCAAAAATTATATATCAAAATCATCTTTATCATAAACTTTAATTAGAATAAACTTACAAAGAAATTTCTGTGTTGTATGTTTGTAATAGGTTTGTAGGATTTACTTTGTTTTTTTTTTGAGTGTATATTTGCCTTTAATCTCTGTATGTTATATCAATAACTTATGTTTTCCTATTTGAATACTTGTATTTTTTGGAAAATAAATAAAAATATTTAAAAAAAAAAAAAAAAAATTATTTGGCCAACTTAAAAAAAGTTCTCACGCTTCTGAATAAACTTAACCAACACAAACTGTCCAATGCTGATTGAATCTGAATCGGTTAGAAGCTGAATAGAATTATTTTTTATAGAATGATCGGTTTCCAAATTCGAAAACTCAGATTCAGACTGTAGTTCTAAAGATAAACTTTCTGATGATGATGATGATGGTTTTTTTTATTAGGAACTACCTTGGCAACTGCCTTTTTCGTAGAAAACAGTCTCTTTTTGATATTCTTAGGTGCTTTGAGCTCAATTCGTTTTTTCTCGGGTGTATCCGTATAAATTCTTGATCGTCCACGCTCTCTTGAAGATTTTGCTTTTTTTCGAGTGTGCACTTTGGATACGGTCTCACTGCATCAGGGGAAGCTTTTAATCGTGAATTTAACTGGATTTGAAGACTGTCATATTGTAAACAGGTTGTTGACGTTGATATCTGTAGTACAAATTGTGGTTCAGTTGTTTGTGATTCAATCCTGTTTGCAGATGATTCGGCGGTTGATGTTGATGGCAGTTTGGCTGGATTTGGTTGATTCGTAACATATGTTGAACTAAAGCAGTCTTCTTCAGAAATAAGAGGATTTATTGGCCAAATACCTGTGTTTTTAAATACTGATAGTATGTTTTTCTTCGTAAAGCTACACTCATAAGCAGCTTTGGCAATTTTCAGTATATCGTATATTGTTATTCGGCTTCCAGGGTGCATGGCCATGAAACTGTTAAATCCAACTTTCAATCCAGCCTTAAAGGGACCATACACACCTACATCTAAGGGTTGTAAACGATGAGTGCAGTGTGGTGGAAATGACAATAAAACTATTCCGTTTTCCTTCGCATAAGATATTCCTTTAACTGGTATATGACTGACATGATTATCAATCAAAAGCAATATTGGATTCCTGGTTGTGCATAAAGTATGTATTCTGATGTGCTTTAGAATTTCGAAGAAGACTTCTTCAGTCATCCAACCTGATTGAGAGGCCAAACCCAAACTCCCTGTAATTCCATCGCTTATGAAAATATCTTTGTATCGTACTCGTGGAAATACAAACACTGGTGGAATGTCGTTTCCAGCAGCGTTAATTATACCACAAAATGTGACTAACTCACCTCTTTCTGCTGATACGACTTGACCGATTTGCTTTTTTCCAGTTAGTGCTATGACCTAGAAAAAAAACCTATGACAGATACTTAAAATTATATCTACATGCTTCATTTTTAATACCTTTGGGGCTTGTATTACTGCTGAAATACCACTTTCATCAAGATTATAAATGCCATGAGGTGGGAATTGATGCTTCTTCACAACCTTCAAATAATATTAAAAAAACCCAGTCACATTGGTTTTATTAAAAGCTAGAGCTTGCGCCATACTAGTATTCTCAGGCTTACGAAGTGATAAATTTGAATGACGATGCATATACAGTCTCATCCAGTCCGCACTAGCCATCTTTTTGTTACTCCAGTTGCAAGGGTGTGGTTTGTTTAAATGAACAATATATTCATATGCCAGTTTTCTTGACTGCTTGTAAGTTAACCCATAACTAATTTCAGAAGATCTGATCAAATATTTTTCGAATTCATTTTCCTCCAAATCGTTAAATACCTGACGATGACGATTTTTCTTTCGGTCGTTCTGCTGCAAGCAATCATTAGCATATTGGAAGGTAAAGAGCAACCAGAAATTTTTATGATTTTAATTCGTTTAAACAGCGTTGATCTATTGACATTGTGATGTTGTGCTGCTGGTCGGAATGTTTTTTTTAATTTAAAATATCTGCAATAGCCATTTTCATTATTGCTTCAGGCACTTGAACTCGTTTGTGTGGCTAATCATATGGTTTGCCCATGTTAAATGATGTTCTTAATTGTCTAACACAAAATATGATGTATATAGACATAAAGTAGACGACTGTCTACTTTATGTTGTTTTTTCTGTCTATTTTATGCCAACCTGACGATTTTACATAAAACTTGAAATTATAATTCCAGTCCTGCTAGTACCCGGCGTGCTTTGCTACGCCTATAAATAAAGTTTGTGCGTATACATTTTGTTGACGTAGTAGCAATAATTTCAAAGAGTAGTAATGAGAAATGATTTTCTTTTTTATTTTTTTTAAATATGAATGTAAAAGGATCAGTCTAGTTGATCAGTAAAATAAAAAAAATTAGTATTGTATGTAAAATAAAGGATATATAAAAAATACCCGATCAAATAAGTCTTCAGGTGTGTAAGGTTTCATGTGTGTCTCTATATAGAACATTATACGGAACAAAAATCGATTCACAAATTTTCACAGTGCTCATGCGGTTTAATATACGCTTTCTTTACCGGTAGGTTACTAAAAAAGTTGCAAACAGTTGTGATCGTGATGTCATCTTATTATCAGCAAGGGCAGTAAGAATCGCGACCATTCATTCGTTGAAGGTGCATACAGACACATTTACAAATTCATACAACATACACACATTTAAAATCATTTCTCATTACTACTCTTTGAAATTATTGCTACTACGTCAACAAAATGTATACGCACAAACTTTATTTATAGGCTTAGCAAAGCACGCCGGGTCCCGCTAGTAAAACTATAAAAAAAAATTGAAGCTGTTTTTTGAATTCAAATGTCGTATTGAAAAAAATTTCCACAAAAGAAAAGGCTCCTGTCAAAATAAACACAAAAATACAGGGTCCCATGCAGCATTGTTATCTCTTTCCATTTAGAGAAAAAAATATAATTTTATTCTTTTATTGCCAGATAGAAATAACTGCCAAACAATATATATTTTATTTTAATTTCATTCTAAATAAAAACAAAACCAAAAACATTCAATCAAATAATATCCATTTCACTCTAAAGTTATTCTAAATGAAAACAAAACCACGGCGTACATGATACAGTTTTAGTTAGGATCAAATTTTCAGTTTTAATATTATCAGTTTTATTTTAATCGAAATACTTTTGACAAAAATAAGATAAAATTGAATAAGGTTGGTCATTTTACGATCGATCAAAAATGCTAAATACAAAATATCTACATAAGCCTGTTATTTTGTATAAGCATATTTGGTCAAGCAATGAAAAATCTCGATGATATTTAAATTTCTAGGCTACTGTGTTTTTCCAATGCAAATACTACACGTTAAATTCGCACACTACTTTATGTTAATAAAAGAAACTTCAACTTAGAAAATATTACTTATCCTGTTTTTTCATAATCTAAGGTTTTATATCATTGAAATACCCAGGTTTAAAAAAAATCGAAGAAGGGCGTCTGATAAAGTAGATCTGTGCCGTATTATTATTATTTTAATTAAAAAAATCTTTAAACAAATTAAGTAATACTTACTCATTTTTAATTTATTATTTGGAGTAGTTTTATGCTGTCTAAACGAAAAACGATCATTTGAAATTTTGAAATGTATAAATATATAAGTTCATAATATTATTGTAGATAGAGGATTAGTGAAAGGACAGAAAAATAATTTAATATAACTTCATGGCAACTACTACATATTTTAAAAAATTATTATTTTGTAGTTAATTATAATAAAATACAAAACTATATACAGCATAATTTGGATAAAATGAAATTTTTTCATACAATACACGACAATTGGAAAAAGCAATTCGTAGTGGATTTTTAAAATTTTGACATTAAAAACGTTTTAAATACAAATACGGCTCCATCTATTGGCTAACTCAAATTAATAAGGCGTATATCACACTATCAAATATATTGGTCAATAAAAAAAATTTGATATGAAATTGGAGAGTTGTAAAATAAACTTTGAAAGTTTTTCATCCGGTTTGATGACAATTTTTTTTACTTCTAGCGGGAATCGTTCTATTTTAATTAGCAATACAAATAAGAGTATTTTTCAATTTGATATTGATTTTTGTAAATTAACATTGAAGATCAATGATAAATTTAAAAAAATAAATAAATTTAAATTATTGTTTTCTTTAATTTTCACTCTTATGTCGAATTCTTTTCACCCAAATCCATAAAAAAAAATTGATGTAAATCAAAAATTTTGTTCTATTGATGCAAAAAAATCAATTTTTTTTTCGATTTACATCAAAAAGAAAAATTTGCATTTTTTCGTAAATTTTTTTGACATTACTAATATTAACAAAGAAAATTTAAAAAATAATCGTTTTGTTAACGACAAATTTTTATATAACTTTGAATTGTTTAATTTTGAAGAATTAATTATTGTGTTTTATAATATATATAATATATATAATATATATATATATACAATAATGTAACTAACATTTAATAAAAGAACTCCTAATAAATAAAAAAAACTCCAAAATGGATTTATTAAAAGTAAAATACTATATTTCATTGGGCGGATGAAAAAAGATGCATCATAGAAAAAAACGAAGACGCTTTTCTCTAAAATGAAGTAATTTAAATTGAAAACAAATATGAATGAATAAAACAAAATTATTTTATTTACAAATTAATTGAATCTTTTATAAATATTTCAATACGCAATTGCAGAATATTGCAGAAATTTTTCAAATTTATAAGTAGACAACCGCCATTTAATATCACTAATAAAACCATATTTCACATCAATTTTTGTTTTTTGTTCTTTTCAGATCCTAATTTATAAATTGATTTAGAAAAGTGAAAAGAAAGAAAACCACATCATTTTTATTCAAACTTTATAAGAACCAATACATTAATTTTTTTTACAGGTTTCGATACATTCTAACACTTCTATGATTAATAAAGAAAGGTTTTGACTTAGCATAATACGATTTTCGTTTATTATCAAATAAAACAAAACTTTCTTTACTAAAACATATTTGATAGTCTAATAATGGCCCTAAACCGGGCATTCACATACAACGGAAACAGAAACAGAAACCGAATTTCATACAAATTTGACAGCAACTGAAACAGAAACCGAATTTAGAAACAGAAACAGAAACGGAAAATTCGTCTGTTTTGTCTGAAACGCAAACAATTAAAATTGAATTGTTTCAGTACCGAAACTGTCACATGACCAGAAACTGTCACATAATATTAATTATTATGTTGAATTGTGATAACAAAAGCTTTGAATTTTGAATTTAATAAATAGGTTTAATAAATACAAATTATTTGTTTTTGTTATTCTTCAATTTTATTATTCATAATGGATAACAAATTCACAAACTCAAACAAAATTCGGTTTCCGTTTCTCATATTATTCACCACCGTCAATCAAATTAGAAACAGAAACAGAAACTGAAAATTTTCAGTTTCAGTTTCGGTTTCTGTTTCTGTTGTATGTGAATGCACGGCTTTATACAGATGTTGAAGTTTACTATGAATTGAATAAATTGATTTACGCTGCCATCTGAAAGTAGGCTTATGAACCATCCGTATTGAACATTTAATTCGCAATTAAAAAATATTTATTAATTTAATGAAAATAAAAACTATCCTATCTCTCAAGTTGGACCATTATACACACACACACTGAACACAATTTTATTAAGATTGGTTACGTTGTTGCGGAGTTTATCGCGGATAAACATCGTGACACGTGATTTTTATATATATAAGATGATCAATATTGTCAGTAATTGTCAGTAATAGTACATAAAGAAACTTAAATTATTTAATTGTAGTAAAATGAGAAATTTCATAGATAATTTTTAAAATTATTCAAGTTGTGTTTTGAATGAAATCCCATATAAATTTTATTGAATTTATTCTCTTTTCCCCCTTTTGCAGCGCCAAAAGAAATTTAAATTATTTAATTGTAGCAAAATGAGAAATTTCATAGATAATTTTTAAAATTATTCAAGTTGTGTTTTGTATGAAATCCCATATAAATTTTATTAAATTTCGTTTCTTTTCCCCCTTTTGCAGTGCCATTGCAGCAAATACCGGAACAAAATAATCGCTCAATAACATATAATAGTCTATATGGGTGGTTTCAATCATCTCTACATGGATGATTGAAAAGTCGATAAAGCAGGTTTGACAGTAAATTAATTAATTTACGCCGCCATCTGAAAGTTTGCTTATGAACTATCCATATTTAACATTTAATTCGTAATTAAAAAATATTTAGGCGTTTAATCAAAATAAAAACTATCCTATCTCTCAAGTTGAACCATTATACACACACTGAACACAATTTTATTAAGATTGGTTAGATTGTTGCGGAGTTTATCGCGGACAAACATCGTGACACGTGATTTTTATATATATAAGAAGATATATCTCAAATCGATCAAAATATATTTCTTACCTGAACAGTATATATGTTTTTAAACACAAAAATAACAGAACCACTTTGTATAAGGGTTTCTTTAAAAAATAATTACTTTGTTTTCAAAAAATTAAATGGCACGAAAAAAATCAAAAAATCGTGTTTACATTAGTAACTGTTAAACGCTAATGTGGTTTGTCAAAATATTTTTCTCCATAATATAAAATTAGTTTTGCAATTCTAAGAATATTTCCCCAAATTTTTAGAGCACACTCAATTCAAAAAATTCATTGTGTCTACTTTATGACCATGTCTACTTTAAGGTAGCTCTCCCCTACTTTGCACGTTTTTTTTCCAAATTTTATGTGCTTATACACTTTGGCTTTTAAATAATCGTTCAAGTGTCGGCGGAATGCGGAACGTGCAAAATGATTAGCAAATGAGACGGATCAAGGTTTAACGCTACCCATGCCAATAAGAAGTGATTTACGTAAAAATTTTAAGTCAAAACTGTCACATACAAAATATGCCTACATGCTGATATTTCCGAGAAAAAAAATCATAAAACTGCGTGAAAACTGTGTTTTTTTGCCTACAGTGCCCTCTAGCACTCACATCGATACTACTTCCATCACGCGGTAAAAATTAATTGAAAGTGTATATTTTGAAATAAATTTAAAAAAATCGGAAAATCGATTTTAAAGTTTTTAAAAACTAAAACTAAGGGAGAAAGCTACCCTTAAGATTTTTAACAAATATTTTTGTCATGTGAAAATCGTGAATATTTCTAACGCATTGATATTTTTTAAAAAAGTTTACTACGAATAAAAAGATATACGTATTCGAGGATTACTCGGTATATACGTGTTCGAGGATTTTTTTTTGGAAAATATAGCGGTTCCAAATATCGAGAATTTCGTGATTTTTGGCTAGTCTAGTTATTTTTAAATGTTCATAAATTCGGTTCTATTAAAGATAGAAACTTCTAGTTTATTGTATGTTAAAGTTAAAAGATTTATCAGAGCTTTGCAGTTTTCAATGATTGTACAATACCGACGTTTTATACCAGAATTTGATTATATTGCTAAGAGCCTACATAAGCTTCCAAGAAAAGATAAAGCATTTGAATAGACCGAAAAGCAAGACGATGCGATTATGGAACTTCAATTAAGATTATGATCTGCACCAGTTCTGGTTTATCCTATGCAATTTATATTAAATACTGATACCAGCAATGATGGTGTAGGAGGAGGGAAAAGAAATCGATGAAATTGATGGGAAAGAGAAAGTAATACCTTATTACTCGAAGACACTGTCCAAGCGAGAAAGGGATTATTGTGCAACCCACAAAGAATTGCTGGCTATAGTGCTATGTGTGAAACATTTCCACAAACACTTGTAATTCCATTTGAGTAGTGATCATGGAGCATTGAGTTGTTTATTACAATTTAAATACCCGGCGCGGTAGGGAGCACGATGGATCAAACGCTTACAGGCTTATGATTTTGACATTGAACATCGAACAGGAACTGCACATGGAAATGTTACCGAATGCCAGGTAGAATGCAAGCACTGTAACCGGGCCGAAAGCTACGAAAACATTATTATTTTTTTTTTTTAATAAGAAGTGCTGTGCAGTAGGAATTAAAAAATGTGTCACAACAACACATAGATACCTTTTAAGACGTAGGTCCCACAACAACATGCGTCTTGAGGTATAGGTGGACGCTTTTTTTAAATCTTTGGATTGAAGGCACTCGAGACTATTAATTCGGGCAAAGCATTCCATGTGTACGATGTACGCACAAAGAAATCCCTTTGCATTCTATTACTATGACAGTGAGTCATCTCGATAGTCCGACCGCCCGCACAAACCGATTGACGAGTAAAACGGGGAAAAACATATGTCTGAGGCATTATGGACCTGATTTCATCCGAGCACTGCTGGTGACGATATTTATAAAAAACAACGAGATCAGCAACAGTGCGACGATGTTGCAGGGAATCAAGATGTAATATTAAATCTCGATCACCAACAATTCGTATAGCCCGCTTTTGAACAGAGTCCAAAAGAGCCAGGATAGTAACAGATGCAGCGCCCCAAACTTGACAACAATACTCCATACAGGGACGAATATAGGACTTATAAATGTGGAGTAATTGATGCGAAGTAAAATATTTTTTACATCTATTGAGGAGGCCGAGTTTTCTTGACGCGCTCTTTGCCATGGCCATTATATGATCGTTCCAGAGTAAGTCATTGGATATTGTGACTCCCAATAAACGAATGCTTTCACATTCGTCTATTTGGTCGTCACACATATTAATTGAAATATCGTTGGGAAACTCGGTCTTTGATCTGGAAACAATCAATAGCTGTGTTTTGGTGGAATTAAAATTGACCAAATTTTTGTCACCCCAATCGGCGACTTTTTTTTAGGTCCTCGTTTACATTTATGGCAGCGTCTCTCCGGACGGGATTTATTCGTTCATGCATTTTACACTTTGAAGATAGGGAGACGAATGACTTGTGCAGTGTACTATCATCTGCAAAACTATTTATTGGGTTACTGGTGATTTGCAACAGTTCGTTGATATAAATTAAAAATAAAGTGGGAGATAAAACTGAGCCTTGGGGTACACCAGCGGTTATTAATTTAGACTCAGAAGAAAAGCCATCCATAGATACCGAGATGTATCGGTTAGACAGAAAATTTTGAATCAACTTTACGACTGCGGGATGAAAACCGTACGCAACGAGCTTGTTGATCAAGTTGGCATGCCAAATTCGATCAAATGCTTTTGAGATGTCTAATGCGATCACGTACGTTTCTTCACCTTTCTCAAGTATGCTATTCCAAAGATGTGCCACATAGATCAATAGATCGGTTGTTGATCTTTTGTTTCTAAAACCGTATTGGCTGTCAGATATCAAATGGTTGTCAACCAAAAATTTGGATATGTGTGAATTAATATAGTGCTCGTATATTTTAGACATGACTGGGAGTAAGGCTATTGGTCTATAATTTGAAATATCACATTTCGTTCCTTTTTTTGGGACAGGTTGGACATTGGCCAACTTCCAGCAGGATGGATAAATACCAGATTTATAGGATTTATAAAATATTTTGGTGAGGGTTGGTGCAAGTTTTTTTGAAAATGTTTTTAGAATAACAGGAGGAATGTTGTCCAGACCAGAAGCTTTGTTGTTGTTTAACCCCCTTAAAAGTTTTTCGACAATTTTGAGTTTGAAATGTAATTGTTTCATATTAACTCCTGAAGACTGGATTTGGGGTATTTCTTAAGGAGTTTCTAAATGTGTTGAATTTGTTGAATTTGAAGCGAAGCGTTCCGCAAACAATGTAGCTTTCCTTGCAGGGTCAGTAATGATTGAGTCACCATCAATGATAGGAGGGATAGAAGATATAGTACCACAATTTAAAGAATTAATGGCACTGTAAAAACTTTTGTCAGAAATTGACATACTCGAAAGTTTTGCCGCTTTCGCTCTGTCAATCTCTGCTTTTTCGTTTTCAAGTATCTGGTTTGATATTTTATGAGCCTTTAAATATTGGGATCGATTAACAGAGTTCTTTTTATAAATCCAAATATTAAATAATCTACGTTTGTTTCTAAGAGCCAATTTGGCTGCCTTCGAAAACAAATATTTTTGTTGGGGTTTCATTATTGAAAAGGGAACGAATTTGTTAACACCGAATTGAATGGTTTCAGTAAAGTTTTGAGCAGAAACACTTACATCGTCAGTATAAAAACAATGACGATCAAAAGGGAAACCTTGAAAAAAACTTCGGATACCATTGGTGTCCATTTTTGAAAAGTGAAATATTTTACGGGGTTTGGGAACTCTAGTTTGTTTGCTACAGTTTTGATAACTGATGTGATTAGATAATGGTCAGAATTTCCAATACTACCCTTATCGACATCGACTCGTAATATCTGGCATAGATGTGAGATAAAGGTCTAAGAGAAAACTTTTATCACCACCATTACGAGGAGTGAAAGTTGGACTTTTTACAATCTGCGTCAGGTCGTGCGATGCAGCAAATATTTCTGCCTGCCTTCCATTGTTGTCGTCGTCGGTCATTTTGGAAAATTCCAACCACGATTTGTTGTGGACGTTGAAGTCACCGGTAACGATAACCTCATAACTTTGAAATTGTGCTCTAATTTCGTCGACAACATTAGTCAAGTCATTAAAAAAATTGGGATTATGTTTGTTTGGGGACCGGTATAGAGCTATTGTGAAAAAGGAAATTTCAGGTAGACAAACCTTTAATACTACTGTACTGTAGCCATCACCATGTGCTTCATAATTTGGAAAGCGTTTATATGCAACACTCTCATGAATGTATGCACATACACCTTGATGGAGTTTAAAAGCTGATTCAAGCCTATATTTGGGATTTAGTGTTACGTCATAGGGATAGTTTTCAGAAACTTGTGTTTTTGTAAGAAAAAGAATATGCGGTTGGTCGTGCTCGAGATGATGTTGCACGGCGTCCCGGTTGGCATTCAATCCACAAATATTTTGAATGTGTATTTTAAAAGATTTTTTATCAAATATGATAGTCATTTGATCAAAATATAATTTGTTTTAAAAATGGGTAACTAAACAATAAATCCTATCATATAATAAAATATGACATAGGCCAATATTTCATGATAGGATGTAAGAAATAATAAACAGGTGAAAATAAAGTTTTTAAAAAATTTGAAAGGTTACTAAAATATTTATCCATATTGTTCCCACGAGTTTAGACGCAATAAAGGTCACCAACAGGCCTTCGTCTATACTGTTACGTAATCTTAATATTTTAACGTACCTTGATGATAATTATACAGTCGAAACTCGATTATCCGGGATCCGATTATCCGTAAACCTCTATTATCCGTGATTTTTGTTGGTAACTTTTTCAACCGGGGTTGCGATTGATTAGCCCGATTTTTAATTCTTTTTCCGTTAAATATTGGTAATAATTAATATTGCAGACATTTTTTTTTATTTTTTAACTGCGTTCGTGCTCCATGTAAGAGCGTTGCCAGGCCAATTAGCTTTGAATATTTTGAAAATTCACCAAGGTCATTCGCAACAGCGACATAATTACCATGGCAACCGATTTTTTTAAGGTCGTTTATTACGTCAGTCTCGGATTGTAGTCGTGGTCTACCTCGCCCACTCCCTGGGGTACCAACGTACATTTTTCTAATCATTCCAGACTGTGAATCGGCTCGTAGAACATGCCCAAACCAAGCAATCCTATTAGAACGGATACAACCTACTATATCAGGACCCTCAAGAAGGTCTCTGATCTCAAAGTTATATCGGGTTCTATGCTCTAAATCGTACGTCTTAAGTGGACCAAAAATGTAACGTAGGATCTTACGCTCAAATACAGATAAATGCGATTCGTCATTTTGTGTAAGGGTCCACGTTTGTGACCCATACATCACAACCGGTCTAATCAATGTCTTGTATAACTTGAGCTTGGTGTTAGTTGATACATACGGTGATCCAAGGAGAGGTTTAATTGAGCAGAAAGTTCGATTACCTGCAGCGATTCGGGTTTTTATATCTGTAAGTATGCTGTTGTTTGAGTCAAGCATTGATCCCAAATATTTAAAAGATTCAACTCCCTCAATTCGTCCATCGCCGCACAACAAATCTTTCTTCTCAGCCTCTCTTGAAACATTCATATGTTGGGTTTTAATGTATTTAATTTTAAGACTAGTTTTTCTAGCACCACTCTCAAGCGACTTGAAAGTCTCACTCATAACAGCTTCACTTCGGCCGATGATGACAACATCAACAGAGTAAGCAATTATCTGTACTGAGTTTATTGACGAAATATTAGTGTTAGTCGGTAGTTTCTTTTGAGGGCACACATATTCCAAGGCTAGATTAAAAAGTATAGGCGAGGTAGCAGCACCTTGTCTTAAACCGGTGTCGACTTTAAAAAACTTTGATATTTCGTTCTCTACTCGTACACAGCATTGAGAGTTCTGTACTGTCATTTTGCATAGTGATACCAGATTACCAGTAATTCCCATTGAAACCAGAGCAGACCATAGAGTCTCTCGTTCGAGAGAGTCGTAGGCCTGCCTGAAATCAATGAAGAGTTGGTGCACAGGTATGTTGAACTCTCGGCACTTTTCCAAAATCATCCTTATCGAGAAAAGTGCATCGGTGGTACCTCGGCCCTGCCGGAAGCCACACTGATATTCTCCAAACAGTTGTTCAGCAAGAGGATTGATTTTGGATAGCAAAATGTAGGAAAAGATCTTATATGCTGTGCAGAGTAGAGCGATTCCTCTGTAGTTTGCGATTGAAGGCGATTACCTTAGGGATTGGTATCAGCATAGCTGTGTTCCAGTCCTGTGGCATGGTTTCAGTCCTCCAGATCATTTGAACAAGTTCAAACAATCTTAAGGATAGAGTTTCGCCACCATGTACAATCATTTCGGATGTTATATCGTCGATACCAGGTGCTCTATTGCATTTTAATTTTGACAGCGCCGCTTAGAATTCCTCTTTGGTTGGTTTGTTTACATGTACCTTTGACGCACGAGTAAGCTTTGCTCGTCGCCCGGCTTGTTGCTGGTCACTTAAGTTGAAAAGATTTTCAAAATTTTCAAGCGGCCCAAGTATCTAAAATATTTTTAAGGTCTACTTGTAGCTTCCCATCTTCGTTTTGAATAGAAGCCAATCTAGTTTGAGGTACCTTCTTTAAGGTTTTAACCTGTTGAAACAAGTTACGCGATTGATGTTCCTTATTGATTTTCAATCTCCTCACACTTTCATTTCTACCATTCTCGCTTCGTTCGTCTACATAGCTTTGTAACGGCTTGTCTTGCCAGTTTATAGTTCTCCTTCGTGGACCTGGTGTTGTGTCCTTGTAGACACTTCAGATAGCAATCTCTTTTGTATTGAATCGCGTCAAGACATGCTCTATCCATCCATGGCTTCTGGGAATGGTTTTGTGGTCGTCCAAGTCTTCCCTCAGCAGTGCTCAAAACAGCATCTTTGAGCAAATACCATGACTTATCGACGTCTCCATTAATGGTTTCTGATTTCTCCAATGTTTCAGCAATGTGGTTTTGATACCTCTCTTCTGTTTCAGAATTCTTTAGTGATGAGATGTTAAAACGTTTCCGTTGATTGAATTTCGGAATGCTTGGGTTTGGGAAGTGGAACCTTATTTTAGCACATACAAGGAATTGGTCACTTCCAATGTATTCACCTCTAAAGGATCGCACATCCAGAACGCTCGAAAAGAAACATACTGTAACTAGCACATGATCAATTTGATTTCGAGTGTTTCCGTTCGCAAATACCATGACTTATCGACGTCTCCATTAATGGTTTCTGATTTCTCCAATGTTTCAGCAATGTGGTTTTGATACCTCTCTTCTGTTTCAGAATTCTTTAGTGATGAGATGTTAAAACGTTTCCGTTGATTGAATTTCGGAATGCTTGGGTTTGGGAAGTGGAACCTTATTTTAGCACATACAAGGAATTGGTCACTTCCAATGTATTCACCTCTAAAGGATCGCACATCCAGAACGCTCGAAAAGAAACATGCTGTAACTAGCACATGATCAATTTGATTTCGAGTGTTTCCGTTCGCAAATACCATGACTTAACGACGTCTCCATTAATGGTTTCTGATTTCTAGAATGTTTCAGCAATGTGGTTTTGATACCTCTCTTCTGTTTCAGAATTCTTTAGTGATGAGATGTTAAAACGTTTCTGTTGATTGAATTTCGGAATGCTTGGGTTTGGGAAGTGGAACCTTATTTTAGCACATACAAGGAATTGGTCACTTCCAATGTATTCACCTCTAAAGGATCGCACATCCAGAACGCTCGAAAAGAAACATGCTTTAACTAGCACATGGTCAATTTGATTTCGAGTGCTTCCGTTCGATGAGACCCAAGTCTGTTTATGAATCGATCGGTGCGAAAAGAACGTACTGGCAATTCTCAAATTATTAGATAATGCAAATTCAGTCATTTTCTCACCATTGTCATTCGAATTCAAATGTTGACTGTTGGGGCCCACCACATTTCCGTAAGAGATATCTCTTCCAACCTGCTAATTAAAGTCACCAAAAACCATAATGAAGTCACCAAGAACCATAATGAAATATGTACATATATTTGTGAATTATGAATTATTATTTATATATGAATTACTTAAAATACATAGATAAGTTCAAAATTATTTTGAATATTGTGTACTTCTCTATAAAACTGAAAAACTCGATCAACCGGGAATTTCGATTTTCCGGGAAGCCTCCGGCCCCAAGCGTCCCGGATAATCGAGTTTCGACTGTATATCTATTTATATATATTTTTCGGCTAAAATCCTCAGCTGGGGACGTGGATAACTGCAGGGTTCTTTCTTATATGTTGTCACAATTAAACCAGATATTATGAATTTTTTTTTTTTTATGTATACATATATTTTTATAAAAGTTTATATTGTTCACATTCAAATAAATCACACAAAAAAACTTAATTTATTAATTCTTTGCATATAAATTAAAGCATATAAAGGAATGCAATTCACTACTTCTTCCAAAAATTAATTTTGAATGTTTTTTTTTTAAGTTCACTTAATCAATATGTTTTTTTTTTTTAATTTTTCAATTTCAGTTATAATAACTCTAATTTTTTATTTCAATTTCAATTTTTAATTATTATTTAAAGGAAAAAAAAAACTATTTATTTAATAAGAAAAAATAAATTTTAATTGTGTTCTGAGGAATGTTTCAGAACCAATTTCAGTACTTGATTTTCTGTCAGAAACCAAAAAAAAATTAAAAATCAAAAAAAACTAATCAGATTGTTCTGAAGAAGAGTATCCTTCAGAACCAAGAATCACAAACTTAATAATCTTTCTTTTTAAAAACAAACTTATAAATCTTTTTGTTTTACTTATTTATTTATTTAATTCATCAATTATACATACATAAGGCCAAGCCTTTTTTATCGTACATATATTTTGTAAATAGTTTATTCAATTTAATCAAGTAATTACCAATATAGATTAATTATTTGTACTTTAAAAACAAGCAGAGAAAAAAAGAATTCAATATAAGTATTTTTAAAACCTGCATTCGCCTACTAAAAAGTAGTAGGTAAAATTATGGTACAATAAAATAACAATTCTGCCATTTAACATTTCCCTCATTCTCTTCCTCCCTTCTTCCTCCACACCTCAAACATTTCTCATTCATCATAACCAATATTCAACAATCAACTCATCAATTATCAGCTGCACAAAGAGCTTCAAAACATTTCTTTTTAAACACCAGAATTGAATTCAATTGTCTGGTACTAGGAGATAGTTCATTAAAAATAGTAAGACCATACACAAAAGGCGAGTTATTTTTTATAGTTGTTCGATTATTGGGTAGACTAATGCGATTTAATCGCTGACTACGTCGATTATCAAAGTTTAATTTTTCAAACAAGTAGCTGGGTTCCCTAATTTTTATAGTTTTAAAAATTAAGACGCAAAGCAAATAATTAATATAAGTCCTAAGGCTACAACCTAAAAGAGACTTATAAAATCGTGAAAGACGGCTAAATCGTGGTAGATGGTAAACATATCGGATACAGGCATTGAATGCTCTTTGTAATATGGCAAGATTACCAGCACTTAGAGAACCAAGAACAGTCGAACAATAAGTAAAGTAAGGAAGTAAAAGTGACTTGAACAATTTTTTCCTAATATACTGGGAGGTAAAAGAAGATGTCGCCCAAAGCCCACGAAGGCAACCATATACTTTGGAGCAAACGGCTACTACATGATGTTTCCAGTCTAATTTAGTGTCAAGAATTATACCAAGATTCCGTGCATATTCAGAGTACTTTATAATATCATCACCCAGACGAACTGGGGGTGCATTAGCTCTATGGTATTCATTGTTAGACAAGCTAAAGAGAAGTGAAACAGTTTTCGAAGAGTTCAGCATTAATTTATTTCGCTTAGTCCACTGCAGTATACTACAAAGATATTCCCACTTCTCGTGAAAGGAGGAGCCTTTTCCAAAAATCTTAACACAACTTCTAATAAGAATTTTAACTCCTCCTTACCGATACTTATTAAATATTTACAAAGCACAAACAAGAAAAAAAAATAAACTTATAACTACCAATCAACTAAAATTATCTAAACCTAAATTAAATTGCACTAAATAAATAATATTTTACAACAAACAAAAAAAATGATCACCTAACATTGTGGAAAAACCCACATCTGGCAAATACCTTAAAACTTAAAAATTATGCGACAAAAAAAAAACAAAAATAAACAAAAAGAAAAAAATCCAATATTGGTGGTCTTTGAATTGTTTTATGATCCACCAACATTTGATCCTTTCCTATAATCTTTAAGTTTTTTCCACAATGTTACTGCGACGTAGTTTTAGTGCAATAAAACTAACAATAGATATTTACAAAAAAAATAATAATGAAAACAATTATCCTTTGATAATAATAAAGACTAATTCTAAAAATAAAAATATGGGAAACATATTTTATATTTATGAAACGTAATTGAAAAATCTTCGTTTCATTGCCCCCTCACTCCGGGAAAAAAAAATTCAGAAACAAGGTTTCTCGATCAAAGGTTGCTTTGATAAAACATAATGAAAAATTGAAAACATTTACTCTCTTTAATTAATTATTAATTAAATTTATACATCTTAACATCTTAGATTATAACTAAGTTCCAATAAGATAAGCATAAATTATTTTTTTTTTTAAAACAAAATCGGATTTAAATTCTTTTGTATTCTACAAAGAAAAAAAAACTATTTACATACAATGGTAATTCAATGGTAATAATGATTATTTTAAATAAGTCCCAATAAATTAGCTAATCAATCGAAAACTCGTCTTTTGTAATATACTTCGGTTAGTGACGATTAAATGACATACGTTTGCATCTTAAAATAACTAGGAAATGAACATAAAGAAAATTTAATAAAATAAAAATTGAAGTATTATCCTTTCAATCAGGATACAATAACAAACTAAGGCATAAATAAAAATAAATAAGTATGATAAAAAGATAATATTCAAATATATTGCTTTAAAAAAAATTTCACTTTAAAAGAACCGAAACAAGGGCAACTCTTAGAGTTTTAAATCTTTACCGTGATACGTTGCCGTTCTGTCAGAATCATGGTCCTGAACAACGTAAACGTTACTACCAACTTTTTTAATAATTTTAACTTTTACCCATTTTGGTAGTAATTTAGCCATTATGCCTTTAGATGCATCGGACTGTGGAAAGTTTCTTCTCCAAACGACATCTCCCTCTGAAAATGGTGGAGCCCTAGCTCTAAGATTATATCTTTGTGCCGACTTTTTAAAAACATCTTCTAGATTTTGAATAACACATTTTCGTATTTTTGACATTTGAATAATGCGTTCTTCTAAGTTAGGGATAGGAAAGTGCTGAGTACGTTCATACTCTGTTCCATCAAGAATCATTTCCATACCAAAGTTTAGAAAGTATGGTGTACATTTGGTTGCTTCGTGAACAGCTGAACGAATTGCCATACCGATTTGTGCAATGTGTTTATACCAGTCTTTTTGGCTATTCGTTTTTATAAAAGCTCGGATTGTATTACCAATTACTTGATTGACTCGCTCTACAGGATTTGCCTGGGGAGAATAAACCGCAGTTTTAAAATGTTGTACATTGTATTCTTTTAGAAGCTTTTGAAACTCTTTTCCGATAAATTGAGGACCATTATCTGAAATAATAACACGTGGTACCGAAAATACACTGAAAACAACTTCTTCTAACTTTTTCTTAAGGGTTGGGAATTTTGAATTTCTTACCGGAAAAATTATAGGATATTTGCAAAAAGTATCAACAATTACTAACAGAAAAACATTTCCTTGTCGCGATTTAGGAAAAGGACCCATATAATCAATACTGATGATTTCCCATGGGCGTGTTGTTTTTCTCATTTTTCCCATTGGAGGGATTAAACATTTTGTTGTGGACTTGGAAGCTTTGCAAGTTTCACATTTAGCAATATATTCTTGCACATCTTGGGTAATATTTGGCCAAAAATAGTATTCAAAAATACGATGATAGGTCTTAAAATTTCCGAAATGTCCTGCTTTGGGTTCATCGTGATGTTTTTTTATTATTTGCAATCGTTCTTGTACTGGCACAAGTTGTTTCCAGGAATAATTTTCTATTCCATATTTGGTTGTGTTTTCAAACAGTTTGTATAGTTTTCCCTCTATAATTCTATAGTTAGGATGTTCATGGGGGCTTTGAGATATATTTTTCATAAGGTCTTCGTACCAGTTGTCTTTATTAATTTCTTCGAGACATCTTGATAGCGCGTCAGGAACAATATTGTCTTTGCCTGGACGATGAATAATTTCAAAGTCGTAATGCTGAATTTTTAGGGCCCAACGACCAACACGACCAACGGAATCTCCTTGACGAAGTAACCATTTTAAGGCAGAACTATCAGTTACTATAAAAAATTTCGAACCTTCTAAGAAATGTCGCCATTTCGTCACAGCAATTAAAATACTTAAACATTCCTTTTCTAAAATTGTATATTTTTGCTGCGTGGCCGAAAGTTTTTGTGAAATGTAAGCAATAGGAAAATTTTGATTATTTATTGTTTGGAATAGCTGACTTCCAACGCCAACGTTAGATGCATCTGTACAGACGTAAAATGGTTTAGAATAATCTGGGTTATGTAATGTTGGAGCTTTTGTAATTGAATTTTTTAACTCTATAAATGCTTGATTTGCTTCCGTGCTCCACGTAATTTTTGAAGGTTTTCCCTTTAGAAGTTCGGTAATCGGTGCTACAATCGTGGAATAGTTTGATATGAAGCGTCTATTCCAACCAGCAACACCAAGAAATTGTCTGATTTGCCTAACTGTTTTTGGAGCTGGATAATTATTTATTGCATCAACTTTGTCCGGAGCAATTTGAAGTCCGTTTTTATTGACAATAAATCCTAGATAGTTAAGTTCTGGTACACAAAATTTAGATTTGGTATGGTTAATAGTAAGATTAGCATGATGTAATTTTTCTGCAACTATTGCTAAGTATTTCATGTGTGTTTCGAAAGTATCTGTTGCTACAATAATATCATCCAAATACGACCATACGTAGGGATGTAACTCTGGACCGATAATAGCATCTGCCAATCTAGCCATAGTAGCCGGTGCCCCTACCAGACCAAATGGCATTCGAGCAAACATATACAATGGTCTACCTGAAAGTGCGAAGGCTGTTTTAGGTTGTGATTCCTTCTCTAACGGTATTTGCCAATATGCATCTGATAAGTCGATTGCAGTAAGGTATGATGTTCCTTTAAGGTTTGACAAGATATTCTCTAAATGTGGCATGGGATATGAATCTTTTATTGTTAACAAGTTTAATTTTCTCGCATCTAGACATATTTTTATTTTCCCGTTCGGTTTATAAACAATTGTCATTGGAGATCTCCACGGTGAAGTTAAACATGGTTTAATAACGCCCAATTTCAGCATACGTTGGAGTTCAACGTCAGCAGCCTTTAGAACGTGAGACGAAATAGGGTAACATCTTTGAATAACCGGTGAACTATTTCCTGTATCGATTTTATGATGTATTACTTTAGTACAACCGAAATTATCTTCTGATGTTATTGGAAAGCTTTGGATCATTTCCATTAACTCAGTTTTCTGGTTTTCCGTTAATAATGGGTCAGCCTTATTTTCACCATCCTTAACTACAGAATTAAAAAAAAATAATGTTGGACTTAAATCGAAATTTTGCCAAAAGTCCATACCCAGAATTAGTTCTTGTGTGATTTCAGGCAACACATACATCGTTGAATTTTTCAATATGTTATTAAATTTAACAACAACGTCTACAACCTGTGAACCCTGAAGCTCTTCTCCGTTAGCTACGTAAATTTTAGATGACTCGTAACGAGAAGTTAGTCCACATTGTTTTATAAATGATTCTGAGTTTCTTCCTAAGCCTGAAATTGTTGCTCCAGTATCTAATAATCCGGTAACAGGATTATTATTAATATCAACAGAAAAATATAGCCTATTGTCATGTGGTTTTTGAATAATTATGGAAGCAATTTGTTCTGAAGTATTCTTCTCCCCAGGAGTACAAACAGACGAAGAAGTAGATGGAATGTTCTCTCTATTAATAGGTGACGAATTGTGACTCTCATCTTGTTGACTTGGTGAAATGTTTAAATGGGGATGACAGGTTTGACAATAGGGGAAAATTGTATTTTCTCTACCACATCTATAGCACAAATAATCAGCTCTACGTGGTTTGGGACAGACATCTGGCTTATGTTCATTTTGGAAACAATTGACACAATCTGTAATTTGTTTGTTTTTGCTTTGTTGTTCAGAACTTTGAAAGTTTTCTGAGCTTTTTATTCGATTTTGAAATTTCGAATTGCGATAATTGTTTGAACTTTTTTGTTTACTTTCAATATTGTTCTGAATTTTTGAATTTCGGTAGTTGGTAGATTGTGAATTGTCTATATTTGACTGAATTTTGGACCCTTTATTTTCATATAAATTTTGGCTTACAATATGAAGTTCATTCATACGTTTTGCCATTCCTACCGACGCGTTTTCTTTGCAGAGTTTTTCCATACGCTCAACATCTCTGCAAAGAATGTGCAGTTCTTCAACTGAACCAATGTTAGATAAGTTTTTAAACCCTAATCCTCTTAAATATGTTGGCCATAAATTATTGTAAAGAAATTTTAACTTTTCATATGAACTAAGTGGTTGTGTTAATTGCTTAAATAACAACTCCATGGATGACCTAAAATCTCCAAAGGATTCGAACCGTTGTTGTTTGCGACTTCGAATCGTTTCTCTGACCCGTTCATCATAGTCGGGGTCTGAATATTCCCACCTTAGCCCCTCTGAAAACTCACTCCATGTGTTGAAGTTGCCAAAATACGCATCATGCCATTGAAGTGCACTACCGTCTAACAATAAGAAAATAGATCCTAATAATTCTTCATTTGAAATTCTTTGTGAATTGGCCATTCTGGTAACTTTGGCAAGAAATTCGTTGATATTCTCACCGCTTTTACCAGAAAATTTTAATTTCCAATTCTGAATTGGGACTGGCTTCCAACGCATATAATTTGGATTGTTTACTACAACATTATTTATTGTGTTTTGTGAATCTAACTGGAAAGGGTATTGAGGTTCAGTTACATCTGGTATGTGTAATTTTGTCTGATTATAAGAAGGTTGGGAAAATTTTGGGATAGCCCCTAAATTACATTTGATATGTGAAAAATCTTGTTTTTGTGGGAAAGGAACTCTATCAGAAAGTATACGTCTATTTTGATTGTTCATATTACCGAAATTATGTAAATCGCTTCTATTCATCGGAAAAATTGATGGTTGTGTAATATTTGGTTTGCTTACCAAGCTTGGTTGATTTGTTAACGGTGGCGATACTGGTAGTGGAACATGTTGTGAATCTACAATTGATGTATCGTTGCCAAGAGTAATTATATTTGACGGGTTTAAATGTGTTTCATTGTTCAAATATTTTTCCTTCAATTTGGATAATAATTCATTACGTATATACCGCATTCTACGTAAAACTTTCTGAATTTCAGGTTTAGTTATTTCGTCAGTTTGAATTCTATTTAAACGACCTTCCAAATGTAGCAGAACGTTAATAAGTTCGTTGGAGGGTATTGCATTACTAATAAAATCCAATCTGTCAGAAACCAGTTCAATTACTTCAGACACATTTTCATCGATTAGCTTGGTTGGAACTAATTCAGGTTTAACCTGTTCTTCGTTAAGAAGATTAACTAAAATTTCAAAGGGACTTTCAGTGTATTTATTTAAATCGACATTACGAATATCTAACTCATATAGAATTTCGTTGTCGTTTAATCCTTGTATTTCCATTGTAAATCAATTTTCTCTCCCTTCAACAAAATTCCAAATAAAATACAAACCGAAAATTAATAAAAAAAAGAATATCAATCCGTTGAAATAATTAGTCTTACTTTAAAACTTTAAACTAAATTTTTGTGTCAATCACATTTATAGTTACAAAAACTATATTATTAATGTATTAAAAAACACAAAATACAACCGATTATCTTATATACATAATAAAAAAAATTTAATATAGGTCATTCATAAAAAAAAATCTTTTATCTAAACTTAATTCTCTTTTTAAATTTTCAGTAATTTATAATATACAACTTAAATAGCTTTGACTTAAAAATTAAAATCAATTAGAAATATTTTACAGAATATATTTATCAAATAAAAATAATAATATTATTGATTGAAATAGGAAAAAAAAACAATTGCGGATTTAAACTAATTTTAATAAGTTTCGAGACTTTTTATGCTCCTTTGATTTAGATTTTGATCTTACAATATATTTAAAACAAAAAGCCACTAGTTGGACGCCAATTTTGTTACGTAATCTTAATATTTTAACGTACCTTGATGATAATTATATATCTATTTATATATATTTTTCGGCTAAAATCCTCAGCTGGGGACGTGGATAACTGCAGGGTTTTTTCTTATATGTTGTCACAATTAAACCAGATATTATGAATTTTTTTTTTTTATATATACATATATTTTTATAAAAGTTTATATTGTTCACATTCAAATAAATCACACAAAAAAACTTAATTTATTAATTCTTTGCATATAAATTAAAGCATATAAAGGAATGCAATTCACTACTTCTTCCAAAAATTAATTTTGAATGTTTTTTTTTTTTTTTTAAGTTCACTTAATCAATATGTTTTTTATTTTTCAATTTCAGTAATAATAACTCTAATTTTTTATTTCAATTTCAATTTTTAATTATTATTTAAAGGAAAAAAAAAACTATTTATTTAATAAGAAAAAATAAATTTTAATTGTGTTCTGAGGAATGTTTCAGAACCAATTTCAGTACTTGATTTTCTGTCAGAAACCAAAAAAAATTAAAAATCAAAAAAAACTAATCAGATTGTTCTGAAGAAGAGTATCCTTCAGAACCAAGAATCACAAACTTAATAATCTTTCTTTTTAAAAACAAACTTATGAATCTTTTTGTTTTACTTCAGAATATTCCCACTTCTCGTGAAAGGAGGAGCCTTTTCCAAAAATCTTAACACAACTTCTAATAAGAATTTTAACTCCTCCTTACCGATACTTATTAAATATTTACAAAGCACAAACAAGAAAAAAAATAAACTTATAACTAACCAATCAACAAAAATTATCTAAACCTAAATTAAATTGCACTAAATAAATAATATTTTACAACAAACAAAAAAAAAATGATCACCTAACATTGTGGAAAAACCCACATCTGGCAAATACCTTAAAACTTAAAAATTATGCGACAAAAAAAAAACAAAAACAATAAAAATAAACAAAAAGAAAAAAATCCAATATTGGTGGTCTTTGAATTGTTTTATGATCCACCAACATTTGATCCTTTCCTATAATCTTTAAGTTTTTTCCACAATGTTACTGCGACGTAGTTTTAGTGCAATAAAACTAACAATAGATATTTACAAAAAAAATAATAATGAAAACAATTATCCTTTGATAATAATAAAGACTAATTCTAAAAATAAAAATATGGGAAACATATTTTATATTTATGAAACGTAATTGAAAAATCTTCGTTTCAATACCTGTTAGAAGTCTATATACAACTGGAGGCGACAGGTGCCCAGAGGATGGTACTTTTGTGGTTTGGCCCTGCAAAAGTCCTCTCTAGTGTGTACCCACCAGGGGGTGCTAATAAGGGAGCACCTTCCCGCGACCCGGGCGACTAAGCCAAGGTCCCCGTTCCCGCTAGACATGACAACAGGTTTACGGTTTGCAATAGCAGGCTGGAGCCCACTATCGCTCAGGTACCTCGGGTTTGCCAAGTCCCGTATCACGGTTTAATCAGACCAGTGACCCCTGAGGGGTGACCTGAGGCTGACGTGAGGCTTACGTAAGTGAAAAAGGAGAAAAACCTAGACAGTGTCATATTGGTCTTAATGGAACAGCCTCCGTAAGTTCTAAGGGTACAGTTAAAGAATCAATGTTAGTAGTATTCCCAAAAATAAAAATGCCTCAAGTTTTTAAAGAAATGTTATGGAGGATCCAGGGTCGGTCACCTGGGTATTAACAAACCCTTGACAAAGTACGACGTAGATTTTATTGGTCAGGCGCATGTCAATTGGTAGTGGAATGGTGTTGTGGAATAGCTACTGCAAAAGGACCTATACGAAGAAGTTATGGTAATATGAGGCAGTATAATATGGGAGCGCCATTTGAGAAAATTGCAATGAATGTAGCTGGACCATTTCCGGCTACTGATAGCATCAAAAAATATGTGCTAGTCATAATGAATTATTTTAGCAAGTGGCCAGAGGTGTGTGTCCAATACCAATCAGGAATCAAGAACCATAATAACTGAAGCAGTAATAAGCAATTAGATTCATACAGATCAAGAAAGGAATTTTGAATCTACAATATTTCAAAAATCTATCAGATGCTTGGAATCAATAAATCCAGAACAACTGCTTCATATCCCTATAGCTGAGTCAAAGAGTTGATTTTCATGTTATCTGTTGATCTAGCACATTAAAGGGTAGATTATGGAGAAGCATTACTGGGTTGAAGCATTAGAAACTGCAGTCCAGCATATTATCACACCGTACATTAACCCATTTCGAACCGAGTTGCAGAAACTATTTTCTCGGACAAAACCAAATGCTTTTTTATAGTAATTTCATGCTCCTAAGCCCGAATCTGAGATAGAAAATAAATAATATCTTACCGTTTTCCTGGAAAATGGAAAAGTTTACTGTTCGTTTCATCGAACGCTGGCGCTGATTCTACATATATAAAAACACCAAAAAATTTATGTTTTAAATAATTTTATGATTTAATTTAGATTTTTATTTATATTAGATTAGTCTTAAAGTAGTATTTATTAAAACAATCTACATGAATATGCTTATTGCATTTTTGACACATGAAACTTGTGGGTTTGCCACATCCTTTTAGTTTACACCTACAAGGCTTATTTTCAAGTTGACGCACAATAATGTGCTCACCAGAAACGTCTAGTAAATGACGTGTTCTCTCAAACTCCAGGTCATCATCCATATTTTCCATATTGTCGTTTGTTAATGTCATTTGTTAAAGGCTTTCTGTGACCATTACCTTGAAGTCAATTTGACTCAATGTTTTTTCATTCTTATATTTTGCGATGAGACAGTGCAACTTCCATGCATTGGCCATTGAAGAATTAAGTGTAGAGATCCATAGCGGCCAAGACCACTTCTTACCACGAATGTTTACACGGTAGTTTTGGACCCCAATATCATGCAGGCTCACTCCTCCCATACCTTTATGATAGTTATAAAGCATTGCCATGTTGATCCCATTGTTGATCGTAGTGTATTTGTTTTGACTTCTCATTTGATTTTTTTGTCTCTGGTTTTTTCCAGCGGATAACAGAATGTAGAGGTAATATTTGGTCATAATTTGTAGCCATTGTGACCTCTTTGTTGCCCTGCTATCGACACACAGTAATTTTATTAGTCGAATCAAACATATAGTCATGTTGACCACGAGGTAAAGCTGTTCCAGTTTTTAAGTTATTTCCTCCACCTGCAACACGATTACTACGCACAGTTCGAGTGGCACGTGTTCCTTTTTCAGCCAATAAACATAGCAAACGATAGCTTGTAAAGTAATTGTCAAAAAACACCTCGTGATTCTCAGGAAACTCTACGTTTTGAAGTAATCTCAACACAACATCCGCACAAAGTCCAGCATAAGTATTATATTTGTCACTTTACCTACAATAAGGTATAAAGTTAAATAGGTAGCTTTCAGCAGAGCAAAGACACCCTAGCTTGTAGCCAAAAAGAATTGGTTTACTGGGCAGCTTATGTATTAGGTTCAGTTATTATATGACGCAAAACTTCATCATCATAAAACTTGTTGAATAATTCAATAGGTGATAAATCTTTTAATTTTTCACCTAGTTCAGTTTTCATATCAGCTAAAGGTGCAGGGTTAGGTGCTATATTATATTTAAATTGTTTTCGGTTTCGGTTTCTGGACCATTATGGTTTACCAAAAGAAGTTAATGGTTTATAATCATATTTTGCTTTCTTTTGTCTTGGTTCTTGATGATTAGATGGTCCAGGTTGGGGTTCTTCAACGATGAACTCACTTTCTTCAGTATCTTCAACAGAATTTTTTGAAGTTTCAACTTCAACACACCAGCCACATCGCCAAAAATATTACAATT
Source organism: Diogma glabrata (assembly GCA_963693315.1). Taxonomy (NCBI): domain Eukaryota; kingdom Metazoa; phylum Arthropoda; class Insecta; order Diptera; family Cylindrotomidae; genus Diogma; species Diogma glabrata. The sequence continues at coordinate 137,393,904 of OY856186.1, forward strand.
AACATCAGGATTCAAAAGTATAAAATTATCATCAATATCTTCTTCATCGCTTAATTCATCAACCCGATCGGGTGGGAGAATGTTAATATTAGAAATATTATCAACTTCTTCATTTTCGTCACTCCAGTTATCAATAATTTGTTGCAATTCACGCATTGTCAAAAGCTTTCGACGCGACATTATATAACTACAAATTATATACAAATAATAAACATACGATGCAAAGAATGAACGTTAAAACAAATGTTCTGTATAAAATCTGTACTTACCCTTTTTTATGTATAAATACTCAATTTTAACAAAACAAAATCACACGAATTAATAAACGTCTATTTTCTTCAAAATAGCGATAACAAATGAGAAAAAATTTCTTAAAAATGATGAAATGCAATGTTAGTACAAAATTTGATTATTCTAGGGTTCGTGCCAGTGTTCGATGAAACGAACACTTAACTTAACGTACATCTGGAAGCACCCTAATGTTTCCAATAAAAATGAAAACTGTTTCTATGAGTAATCTCATCCATTGGCACAAATTCGTCATCATTACTTTTTCGATTTTTGTTCGTTTAGTATTTTATATAATTATTCAAAAATATGTCTAAAAACAAGGGTGCTTTGCAAGAGGGGTTGTGGTAGGAAAGGGAAGCTTGAGCCACCATAGAATTTTTTTGTCGAATATACAACACATCAAAGGAGCTAACCATACTAAGCTCACCATGAATTACTATTACCATCATAGGTAAAAAAATTTTAGAAAAAAAGCAATTTCACTGTTCGATGAAACGAACAGAGGATCGAAATGGGGATCGGTCTGATCACCGAGATGTAAAATCGTTGGGATATGTGAGGTGCAAGATGCCATATTTTTCCATGGCTTTTTTACATGAGTATAGATAGTGCTACTGTAACTTTTTTGGCTCTTTCTGTGATATTTGATTTCCAGGTGAGTCCACGTAGGTATTCAGCACGTACATAGGTATTTTGCTAGTTCTGCAAGTGCAAGATCACTTCCCTCCAGAGCAATGGAGCCAATACCAGGGATCCTCTGCTTCCTGGTAAAAAGAATCACTACTGTTTTTGCAGGATTATTTTCTAACCCACATTTTCGGCCCATGTCAATGTTATTGCAAGGGTACTTGGGATTGGCTCGTCTACTGTACTTTGACTAGAATCGCCACTTGATTATTTTATTCAATGCCAACCCCCCACATGTTATTTGTTAAAGAAACCTAAATGGCAAGGTGACGGAGATTTATATCAAGATAAAGATATGAAAGTCAGATGTAAAACAAAATCAAATCAAGCAAAACAAAGATTCAAATTTATTTTAAGCCCTTTGAGTCTATAAAAGCATAAAAATTCTAAAGTTTTCATAAGAACTACTCTAATATAAGAACCACTCTAATATAAGAACACCTCAAACTCATCTTCTTTCCTCCCGCTCTAGTGTGGCCCAAACCACATTCAATTTTTTAAGTTTTCGCACTCTTGAGAAGCTCTAGATTGTTTTCGAAAGCATAGTTCTTAAACAGCAAAAGTTCTTTTCGTTTATCGTTCTCAAGACTGTCATTCTAACTTTACCAGACTAAAGAAACGTTTTTCGCTAATTTTGGAGTTTTAAATCCCCTTGTGTCTTTAACATATTCAATAGCAACAAAAATAAAAGCCGGATACCAACTTATAACAGGAAAAATACTAAAACTAACAATAGCATTTCCTTATAGTTTAACTGTAACGAATACAAATTAATCCAAATATAAATATTAATGCTGAGAACTACATTTTATTTGCAAGAATTATGATAGAACAGAGGAGTAATTCTTGTATTCAATAGTCATTAGTGATGTCAACTATTTAGTTAACACACATTTGGTTATACCCCCGGCAGCCTGTTGCACCAAGCCACGAGGCATCAATTTATCAAAACAAATGTTTCTAGCATAATTCGATATACTCATCGCCAAGGCATACCATCGCTAGTAAGAGGAGCTCCTTCGATTATCACACGTTTGTAATAAGCTCATTAAATAAGACAAAGCAGAGTGGTGCTTGAGCGGTGGAACCAATGATTCATCGCAAAAATAAAAGACTGTGTAAGCCGCAGTTCCAAATCAGAAACGTAATAAAAACGATTCACGGCATGCCCACGACTAATAATAAGAGGTACGCCAACGAATTCAATGTACAGTTCATTTTACACCCCAAAACATTGGAAAAACGTATAGGAAAATCTCAAAAACAATAAACAAATTGCCATCTGATAGCTGAAAGCAATCTACGAAAGATTACGTATCAAATCTACGAAAACCTTCAAAGCTCTTATGACAAATAGTCTATCGCCAATTGTTCTGAAAAGAAATTGGGCTGCATCTTCATTCTTGCATGTCTGACTAATGAAAGATCAAACATAAAAGGTTTCGAAGTGTTTGAAATATAAGACTGGATAGAGGGAAGGACAAATGTGGTGGCCTTGCCTTTATCATACACAAAACCATTATCTACCGTACAACCACATTACCAGCAGTACCGGGAACTGATAAACACCTAGAACAACTAGGTATTACAATAAAATCCGGAAATACGGAGATAAATCTAGTCAATATTTATATTCCACCGGTAAGCAACTGTGATATAGGTTATGAACCGTCCCTAGGTCATTTATTTTACACCAAACACTGTCTTATTCTCGGAGATATAAATGCTCACCACGATCTATGGCACTCACACTTGAACACTGACTCAAGAGGTGAAAATATTGCTGATCAAATTTACGGCTCCAACTTTGGAGTCCTCAATGAACCACAACCAACAAGAGTAACAAACAACTCATACTCGTCTCCAGATGTTTCACTTGCCAGTATGTCACTAATGCCAATCGCTGAATGGAGAACTGAAATTGCATTGGGATCAGACCATGTGCCCATCATAATCACCTTAAGCCATTCCTTAAACGAAATGAAATCCGAGAAGAAGACTTACATTAATTTTAACAATGCAGACTGGGATAATTTTACCAATTTTACTGAATTAGAATTCAGTAAGCAAATTTTACCAATTGACGCCCTCTCTGGGGAAAGAAATTTCAGAGAAGTTTTTAACAAAGCCAGATCTCGCTTCATTCCAGCCGGCAGAATACAAAATATTAAACCAAACTTCCCACAAGAAGCCTGTGTACTTTCCTCCCAAAGAGATGACATCCGTAAGGCAGATCCAACTGATTCTAGAATTCCGGGCCTGAACAAGCAGATAAATAAACTAGTAATGGAACATAAACGCAACAAATGGAAAGATTTAGTGAGTAAGTCAAACTTTGGCACAAATAAAAGCCTGTGGAAGTGGATAAAGGGTTTAATACATCCGCGTCAATCGCATAACAACTGCATGATCTCCTTCGATGATATCCCAACCGAAAACCATAGAAAATGCGCAACAAAATTCAACACACAGTTTACAGAAAAGCAAAGTAAACATGAAAAAGAAACCAGACTCGACACAGAGTCACATGCACGACACAGAGTCGCTGCACTACTGAACGACATTCAACACCAATCTGCCAGGTCTAATTAAACGCTGGTTGTGCAACTATCTCAGAGGCCGCCAAACATACGTTGAGCTCCGTAACTCTAGATCTAAGATGAGAGTGCTCAGACAAGGAGTTCCACAAGGTGGAGTTCTCTCGCCTTCATTATTCAACCTCTACTTAAGTAGTTTACCTGCACCACCGGAAGGAATAACTATCACGTCATATGCAGACGACTGCACGGTGCTTGCAATAGGAAACAACCTGGAACAACTCACTAATGTCCTAAACACCTACCTCAACACCTTGAATGAATGGTTTAAAACCAACAAATTGAAATTGTCCACTGAAAAGTCTACTTCTACACTTTTCACCATATGGACGAAGGAGGTAAATACAACACTCAATATCTGCATTGACAACATACTAATGCCTACTGTCAAAAATCCAAAACTGCTGGGGTAACATTCGATCCACTACTTAAATTTAACGCTCATGCTCATCAAGTAAATAAAAAACTGAAAAACAGGAATAACGCACTGAAAGCTCTAGCGGGCAGTTCGTGGGGTAAGGATAAAAACACAATAATAACGGCATATAAAGCAATAGGAAGGCCTTTCATAAATTACGCTGCTTCCATATGGACTCCCCAAGTCGCTGACACCCACTGGAATAAGTTACAGATAACACAGAACGCAGCCTTGCGTACAGCAACCGGATGTCACTTGATGGCCCACCGAGATCACCTGCACGAGTAATGTAACATATTGCCGGTCCGTGAACACAACGAAATGCTTACCAAACAATATCTTTGGTCCTGTCATAGAGAGCAGCATCCCTGCAATGACACCTTATCCATGACAACACCACCTAGAGACATAAGAAGAACTGCGAAATGCTACCTACAAGATGTTAGAAGCAATGAAGACATAAATAACATCGACGAGCCTACGTATGGGAGGGGGTTGAAAAATATACATACCAAAACCGTTGAAGACACAATAAAGAACTACGCCCCGAATCGAGTTCTTAATAGCAAACCACCACAAGTCGCTGCTGAAGAGGTAAAACTGCCACGCAGCACCAGAACCATCCTAGCGCAGTTAAGATCCGGTTGGTCACGCATCTTAAATAACTACATGAGTAGAATTGACCATGAAATTGTTGACAAGTGTTCCATATGTGTGGGCACGCCACATGATGCTAACCACCTTTTCAATTGTCCAGAGAAACCAACCGACCTGACGAAGGAAGATCTGTGGTACCGCCCAAGGGCAGTAGCAGAGTTCCTGGATGTGGACTTGGTGCCGGAAAGAATAGCACCACAACTCATCGCTACAACAACAACATGAAGAAGAATGCATAAGAAATATACAAGAGGACCTTGATAGTATAGTAAAATGGTTAAAAATTAATATACTTAAACTGAGTATATCAAAAACGAAGTGCATGAAAAGTAAGATGGCTGATTGTATTGAAAATTGATAATGCAAGGGTCGAAAATGTAGTATAATTTAAATATTTTGGAGTGTGGTTGGACGAAAAATTAAAATTGGATAAAAATGGTGAATACTGAATATGTGTGTAAAAAAATAGCGAAAAAGACTGGATTTTTAAGCAGAATAAGATAAGATTTTTAAGCAGAATAATATTATATAATGCTTTGGTTCTACCGCACTTTGATTATTGTTCTACATTGCTGTACTCAGCAAGCAAGCTCCATTAAGAGTAGACTACAAATTTTGCAAAATAAAGGGATGAGAATGATATTAAAACGTCGCAGAAGAGCGCACATTGCAGATATGTTAGATGAATTGAAATGAATGAATGTAAATCAAAGATTGGTATACAATAGTATGATTTTTGTTTTTAAAATGAAGCATAGGAAACTTCCACATTATCTGAAGAGCAGTACTTCAATTGTACAAGATATACAACCGTAACACAAGAGGAGCAGGTAAATTTAGATTACTCAAATTTTCTAAAAGTGGATCACAAAACATGATAATGTTGATTGCAATTATTTAAAAATCTCCCGTCAGAGATAAGATTGTAAGAAAGTAGTAAAATATTTAAAAAACTGTTGAAAAATTATGTGCTTTCTGCTTATGATTGAAGTAAATTGAATGCCGATTAGGGTGTAAACATTATTATGCTATTTTAAGTTAATTTAAATTAACTGTTTAAAATTGTGTTATTAAAATAAGATATTGTTCTAAGAATCAAAGTTGTAAAACTAATAATAATAATAAATAAATAAATAAGGTCAAATATTTTTTATCTTATGGTATTCAGAAGTACTGTTGTTCTTGTGATTTTGGTTCATGTTCATTTGTTTGTATCCCAGCCAAGAGCTCGAAATAAAACATTTGGTTTCGAATGTTGAATAGACTTTTGGCGCAGTCCAGGGTGTAGCGAGAGGGATAATACCCCAGAAATAGTGGTGAAACAGGTGAAAACAAAATATTTAAAAAACTTAAAAAATTTTAATTAAATATGCCTCGAGTTATTAGGACGCATAAGAGGTCACCAACAGGTCTTCGTCTGAGAATAATAAAAACAGAATTATATCCGATATTAAAAAAAAATATAATTTTTTTTGACGTTTAAAAAAAATATCTCTTCGATCTCGCCAATATAAAAAATACTCAATATTGCAGATGTAGTAAAAATCCGCTGAAAGCATTCTATCACACACGTCTCGTTAAACTGTGTTTAAACCGGTCTTATTATCAATGTATGAACAGTAGTGAAAGGACTGTTTTTATTCTTTACTCTCGAAAATTATTAAATTATGTATTTTTAATTACTTTCAGGAATCTTTTTTCGGCGTCAATAAGAAGTAAATATACGCTTCCTGAAATGCCGTACGATTTCAAAGCTCTTGAACCAGTAATATCTCGAGAAATTATGGAGCTACATTACACTAAACATCATCAAGGTTACGTTAATAACTTAAACGCAGCCGAAACTGAGCTTGCTGATGCATTACAAAAGAAAAATATCTGTAAGGTAATATCACTAGGAAATGCGATCAAGTTCAATGGAGGAGGTCATATTAATCACTCAATTTTGTGGAAAAATCTAACACCGAAAAAAACAAGCCCATCAACCGACCTAAAAAATGCTATTGAATGTCGATTTGGTTCGATGGATGGCTTTAAAAAAGAATTAACTTCTCAAACAGTGGCCATTCAAGGTTCTGGATGGGGATGGTTGGGTTATAGCAAAACTAAAAAACAATTAGAAATTGTTACTTTACCAAATCAAGATCCGTTGCTAGGGACAACTGGTATTGAACCAATTTTGGGCATCGATGTATGGGAGCATGCCTACTATCTTCAATATAAAAACGTGCGACCAACATATGTTCAAGCGATATTTGATATTGTAAACTGGGAAGATTTATCAGATAGATTTGCTAAAGCTACATCGTGTTAAAAAATTGCAATTATTATAAATAAGAAATAAATCTCACAATATAAAAGTTGTAACATATAATGTAATTAAATGTGTTTATTTTTATAATTTTAAGTAATCAATTTTTATAATATTTGTTATTTGACAGAGTTTTGACCACCTTTTGCAATAACTTGACGTTTAATTTGTAAAATTTTATGCTCTCTTTGCTTTTCACGTTTTTCTTTCACTAGTTTTTTAAATAGAAAACGATGTTGTCCTTTTACCATTTTAGATTTAAGATTACGGTCTTGTAATTCTTCAATTATTTTTTGTTGAGGATTCTCTTCATGCAATTCTCCTCGTTTAACGGCCATTTTCATTTTCTGAAAAAATAAAAAAACATTTCACATCATTACCGATAATGTATAATAAACAGAGTTTAATACGCTCCTTATATCACTCCTTTACTCCGTTCTTTCAGAGCGAGTAACATAAAATAAATATAACACTCCTAAATAAAGGAGTGCAAATAATAAAACAAATATTTTCTTTTAAATACTCGCACATTGAATTAATTTTAATTCATAATTGATGTTTCTAACGTAAAAAGTAAATAATTTTTGAGAATATTTTATTCAATATTTCATGTATTTCTATAAAAATATATAGAAAGGATGACGAAAAGGTACTAATTTTCTTCTTTGGCAAATGGATGAAAAAAAGATATATAAATAAAATAAAAAATTTTTAGGAGTGAAATCGAAAAATTAAAAATATAACTCCTTGAGGAAGAGAGAGATGTTGAAATTATAAACATTTTAATTTATGAATATGTACTATTTTTAGGAGTGAAATGAGTGCTCGAATAAAATAAAAATTATAAACTCTCTTAATTGCAGACCTCGTTGTTTTTTACAAATATCGTCATCAGCAGTGCTCAGATGAAATCAGCGGCATCATGCCTCAAACTTATTCTTACCCCCGTTCCACTCGGCAATCGGCTGCCGCAACCAGTGAAACAGTAAAGATCCCGCGCTGTCATACTGGCAGATCGCAGAGAGACTTCTTTGTCCGAACTGCGTACAAATGGAATAGTTTGCCGGAACACTTAGTCTCAGGTGGCTTCAACCCACAGATGTTTAAAAAAAGCGTTAATCTACACCTTAGAACGCCAGTTGTTGTGGGACCCAGGTCTAGACCTAGGTCTTAAAAGGTATTTATGTGTTGTTGTGACACATATTCTAAACCCTATTACACAACACATTTTATTAAAAAAAAAAAAAAATAAATAAATCATGGTTTTTCAAAGTTATATTATTTAAGTTAAGCTTATTAACTGCACAATATATGAAGTTATTGTTTTTGTGCAGAAAGTAATCGATGAAAACAAGAAGGTACTTTCCAAAGTAGATGATTTCAAGAAACAGTTGCAGAATGTTGAAACGGCTAAAGTGACTATACATTTGGTGACTATACTCGACGAAAAGTGCAATCTCCGTCATTCCATTTTTTGGATAAGGAAGCAGCTGTCACTGGCCTCGCTGCTTCAGACTCCTCATAATGGCTAGCATCGAAACAAATCCTGGACCAACAGCAAAAATATGGCACTGTGCTGAATGTATACAAATTCTTAGGGCAAATACACCATCCGTCTAGTGTAATGGTTGTAAAGAATGGTGTTATATCAAAAAGTGCGCAGGTTTTTATACACACAAGTAATGGAGTCCGAATTTCACAGCACCTTGCTGCAAATTATCTAGTCAACAGACCAACACCTGCATGCAGCCAAACATATGGTGTATAAACACATCCAGACACTCCAAGTAATGTGAAAATAATGCAACTTAACTGCAACGGTCTAATAAACAAAATAGAAGATATAATAAACTTTATGTGCAATAATAATATTCTAGTCACGGTTTTCCAAGAAACCAAATTAAATTATAAGTCAAAAATTAGTGATAGTATTTTTCTCCCATTGTAGTCGTAGTCTACCTCGCGGTCGCCCACTCCCAGGGGTATTAACGTACATTTTTTTAATCATTCCAGACTGTGAATCGGCTCGTAGAACATGCCAAAACCAAGCAATCCTGTTGGAACGGATACAACCTATTATATCAGAACCCTCAAGAAGGTCTCTGATCTCAAAGTTATACCGGGTTCTGTACTCTCCATCCTATGTCTTAAATGGACTAAAAATGTAGCGTAGGATCTTACGCTAAAATATAGATAAATGCGATTCGTCATTTTGTGTAAGTGTCCACGTTTGGGACCCATACATCACAACCGGGTCTAATCAATGTCTTTTATAACTTGAGCTTGGTGTTAGTTGATATATACGATGATCCAAGGAGAGGTTTAATTGAGTAGAAAGTTCGATTACCTGCAGCGATTCGAGCTTTTATATCTGTAAGTATGCTGTTGTTTGAGTCAAGCATTGATCCCAAATATTTAAAAGATTCAACTCCCTCAATTCTTTCATCGCCACACATCAAATCTTTCTTCTCAGCCTCTCTTGAAACATTCATATGTTTGGTTTTATTGTAGTTAATTTGCAGACCAATTTTCCTAGCACCACTCTCAAGCGACTTGAGAGTCTCACTCATAACAGCTTCACTTCGGCCGAGGATGACAACATCATCAGCGTAAGCAATCATCTGTACTGAGTTTATTGACAAGATATTGTTATTAGTCGGTAGTTTATTTTGACGGCACACATATTCCAAGGTTAGATTAAAAAGTATAGGAGAGATAGCATCATCTTGTCTTAAACCGGAATCGACCTTAAAAACTTTGATATTTCGTTCTCTACTCGTACACAGCATTGAGAGTTCTGTACTGTCATTTTGCGTAGTTTACCAGGGATTCCCATTGGCACTAGAGCAGACCATAGAGTCTCTCTATCGAGAGAGTCGTAGGTCTGCCTGAAACCAATGAACAGTGGGTGCACAGGTATGTTGGTGCACAGGTATGTTGGTGCACAGGTATGTTGAACTCTCGGTACTTTTCCAAAATCATCCTTATCGCGAAAAGTTGTTCAGCAAACATTTGTTCAGCAAAAGGGTTGATCTTGGCTAGCAAAATGTAGGAAAAGATCTTATATGCTGTGCAGAGGAGAGCGATTCCTCTGTAGTTTGCACATTCAAAGAGATTTCTGTGGAGTTTATCAAGAAGAATTTATGGTCGACCATATCAAACGCCTTAGTGATATCGATAAACAGGCTAGCAGTGAACTTGTTCTTATTTATACTGGCAAAATTCGATTTAGAAATGTTATCAGCGCATTTTCTGTATCATAATTTTCCCTAAACCCAAACTGAGCCCCACTAAAGAAGCCTGACATATTTAGAAATGTTACTAGCCTTGATTTAAGAGTTTTTTCAAAAATTTTACTAATAGAAGACAGCAATGAGATTGGGCGATAATTTTCCACCAATGCCTTATCACCTTTTTTGTGAATGGGAACAATTAAAGCCTTTTCTTGCAGAGCAATAATATCTATCCTATACCTCTCAGCCTCTGTTTCTAGACGTATTAGAGCATCAGAAGCGCTTAGGCTGCACACGTTCCGATTCGGTAGTCTGGTCCTTTTTCAAGTCAAGGTAAAATTCTATTTTGAAATCCGGGTCTGCTATTCTCTTTCTGATTTCCAAATATAACAAAGTTTTCTTTCCGGGTTAGGGTGTTAACCTTAGGCCCAACCCAAATTGTCGTGAATGGGTTCGTTCTGCATCTTAAGGTTACCAGAAACAACCTTTTTACACGTTTATATAGCGAGCCGCTTGATCCAAGACAGACGCCCGCTCCAAGCCGCCCGACATGGAGAACGGACGCTTGAGTCACATTGGTTTTAAGGCGCCAATTCGCCGTGATGTAGCGCATTACTAAGCAGTTTTTACTCTGCTTGTCTCCAATACACCAACCTAATTCTGTCAGCATTAAACAGGCAGCACGGCGTGGACGTCGAATTTCGGATTTCGCTACCCAATATATTACCTCAACTAGAAAGAGTGGTTTTTTTGATGTCATACTTGCAGAAGCTACATCGGATCATTTAATAGAAACCATTTTATGTTGTATCTTTGCGTGTTGAATACGAATATAATCTTTCTTTTGAGCTTAAATCCTCCTTTGTGTAGCTAACCTCAAAAAACCTTTAAAGTACTGTGTTTTGGAAAAACGATCATACAACGTAGTAAAAATTTGTTCCCACGACCATATGCGAAAGTAACATATTCCATACAAAGTACTCACGAAAATTGACAATATCATTTAACTGTACGTTATTATAACAAACGTGTTTTTCGGCAAACGGCTGTAAGGTTTAACTTTACTGCCGCTAGGGAGTTAGCTAAAGTCTTACTTTTTAGCCTGACAGCAAAAGTAACGTCTAGCGACAGCAAAAGTAACGCCATTTTTATTTAATATTACGGAGACTGTAAGTGGCATTTGTTATTTGTTAGTTTGTTATTTTTTCAAACATATTGTATAACCATGACAACAAAAAATAAGTTGATTCTCATATTATGAAATTTTGAAAAGGCTGCTTTGATAAAAAAATTTTATTCATACAAATTTAAATGTTTTTTTCTCTTTTTTGGAAGTAATTATGACGATACAAATTCATATTTATAAAAAGTTTGATGTATTAATTTCATATTTATAAAAAATTTAAACGTTTGCTGAAAAAATAGTGTATTAAATTCGGAGCTAAAGTGACTTTTTGTGTTTCGTCTATAATTGTCAAACTATAGACTCAACACAAAAAGTATCACTTTAGCTCCTAATTAAATAATGTACTATTCTTTTAACTTTAAAACTTTTGTTTCACTTTTTAGTAGGCTAGTGCTTACTTTTTGACATATCACAAGTTTTATTTTTCACGTCAAAAATTAAAAAGTTACGTTAATTGCCGAAAAAAATAAATAACAACGAGGTTGAAAGTGATTCATCGATGGAGTGCACCCCTCCTAATGTTATCGAAGCGGCTCAAAACACTTCCCTTAATTTACTACCAGAAAAACCCCGAAAGAGGTAAACACTACCTACAACCGTTCATGGATTGGAGAAAAGCGAAAGATATCAAATCGTCTTTTTCAGAAAATGTGCTCCTAGCTTATTTTGGAGAATTCCAAGAAATCATTGGTTTTAATGCTCTTTCAGGTTGCGTCAATTGTTGGCATCACTGGAGCATGTAGAAAACACGAATTAGCTCAACTAAATATAGACGATGTGGAAGATTAAAAATCAAACGCCGTAATTCACATACGAGATACCAAAACGAAACAAGCACGTTCATTAACCATTACTGGCACTTGCCAGGTTCTATGAATTCAAGTTCTATGAATATTTTAAGAAATACGCATTGCTGAGACCATCTGATGCAAACGAAAAGCCGTTCTTTTTAAATTACCAGAAGAAAAAGTGCACCAAGCAGCCAATAGGCGTTGTTGTTGTTGTAGCGACGTGTTTGGTGATAATCCTCCGGCTCCATGTCCAGGTTCAGGAACTCTGCTACTGCCCTTGGGCGGTACCACAAATCTTCCTTCGTCAAGTTTTTTATATTTACAGGACAAATAGGTAGTCTACATCGTGTGGCGAACTTTAATTAGTCAACGGCAGCACTTCCAGTCTTAGCTGGGCAGCGTTCCGTAGCGGTACCGCTCATTAGCTCTTCCGAGGAATCGAACCAACACGTAGTTATGTGTGGGCTTTGTGCCTCGATTAAGGTGGTGGGCGGTGCGTCTGGGGTGCGCTGCATCAGCTGGATTATTGGCATTTAGTTTTGTTTTCTGCAAATGTCTCACAATTCGTTTTTCACTTATTATTTTGTTATTATTTCTTCATCTTATCATGAAATATTGGCATATGTCATATTTTGTAGTATGATAGGATTTTTTACTTAGTTATGCATTTTAAAATAAAACACAAAAAAATAAAATAAACATTTTGATATATATATATGGCAGTACAACCGAAAAAAAATAAGTCTGCAAGTGCTAAAGCAAATTTGCGCAATCCACCCGCCCATAAAGCGGCATGTCCACGGAATTTGCAGGGACAAAACATATATGAATCAATAAAAAATTTTAAAATACATGTTCAAAACATCTGCGGATTGAACGCTAACCATGACCACGTGCAACATCATCTTGAGCACGACAAACCGAACATTCTATTCCTTACAGAAACACAAGTTTCTGAAAATTTTCTCTTTATAGAATCGCTTAATTCCAAATATAGGCTCGAATCAGCTTTCAAACTCCATCAGGGCGTATGCGCATTCATTCATGAGAGTGTTGCGTACACGCGCTTTCCAAATTTTGAACTACACGGTGACGGCTTCAATACAATGGTTTTAAAGATTTGTCTTCCAGAAATGACTTTGTTTACAATAGCTTTATACCGGTCCCCCAACAAACGTAACCCAAACTTTTTTAATATACTGACAAAAATTATGGACGAGATTAGAGCAAAGTCCCCTAAATGTGAAGTTATCGTTACCGGTGACTTCAACGTCCACAACAAATCATGGTTGGAATTCTCCAAATCGACGATGTTGACAATAGTGGAAAACTGGCAGAAATGTTTGCCGCGTCTCAGGGCCTATTCCAAATTGTTAAAAGCCCGACTTTCACTCCCCGTAATGGCGGTGATAATAGTTTTCTACTAGATCTCTATCTTACCACAATGCCAGATATTACGAGTGTCGATGTTGCGAAAGGTAGTATTGGAAATTCTGATCATTATTTAATCTCATCAGTTATCAAAACTGATTTACTTAAAACTACAGCTCCCAAGCCCCGTAAAATATTTCACTACTCAAAAATGGATAAGAGTGGTCTTCAAAATTTTTTCCATGGTTTCCCTTTCGACCGTCATTGTTTTTACACTGACAATGTAAATATTTCTGCTCAAAACTTTACAGAAACCATCCAATTTGCTATCAATAAATTTGTCCCTTTCTCCATAGTAAAACCCAAACAAAAATACTTGTATTCGAAAGCCGCCAAAACGGCACTTAGAAACAAACGTAGATCATTTAATATTTGGATTCATAACAAAACTCCCACTAATCGATCCCAATATCTAAAGGCCAACAAAATATCTAATCAGATTATCTCAAACGAAAAGTCCGAAATTGACAGAGCGAAAGCCTCAAAACTTACGTCTATGTCTGTTTCTGACAAGAGTTTCTACAGTGCCATTAATTCTTTAAATTCTGGTACAAAATTTTCTATTCCCCCTATTATTGATGGTGATTTAATCGTCAATGATCCCGCAAGAAAAGCTAACTTGTTCGCTGAACGCTTTGCTCTGAACTCCTGTTTTGGAAACTCCTAAAGAAATACCCCAAATCCAGTCTTCAGTAGTTAATATGAATGAACTTCACTTCAAACCCAAAATAGTCGCTAAACTTTTAAAGGGGTTAAACATCAACAAAGCATCAGGAATGGACAATATTCCACCCATTATTTTAAAAACCTTTTCCAAAGAACTTGCACCAACTTTAACTAAAATATTCTACCAATCCTACAAATCTGGTATATTTCCCTCGTGCTGGAAGTTGGCAAATGTCCAGCCCGTCCCCAAAAAGGGACCAAAATCCGATATCTCAAATTATAGGCCAAAAGCTTTACTATCGGTCCTATCCAAAGTCTATGAGCATTATATTAATACACATATTTCAAAATTTCTGGAAGAAAATCATTTAATATCCGACAGCCAATACGGTTTTCGAAACAAAAGATCAACTACCGATCTATTAAACTATGCAACGCATTGATGGAACAGCATACTTGATAAAGGTGGTGAAACATACGTTATCGCTTTAGACATCTCCAAGGCATTCGATCGAGTCTGGCATGCCAACTTAATCAACAAGCTCGTTGCGTACGGTTTTCATCCCAATGTTGTGAAGCTGATTCAAAATTTTCTATCCGACCGATACATTTCGGTAACCTTAGACGGATATTCTTCTGAGTCTTAACTAATTAACGCTGGTGTACCCCAAGGCTCAGTATTGTCCCCAACCCTATTTTTGATTTATATCAACGAATTGTTGAAAATCACCAGCAACCCAATAAATAGTTTTGCAGATGATAGTACTCTGCACAAGTCGTTCCAGCCCCTTCCTTCAAAAGGTAAAATGCACGAACGAATTAATCCTGCCCGGAGAGACGCTGCCATAAACGTGAACAAAGATCTGAATAAAGTCGCCGACTGGGGTGACCAAAACCTTGTCAATTTCAACTCCACCAAAACACAGCTGTTGATTGTTTCCAGATTAAAGACCGAGTTCCCCAAAGATATTTTATTTAGTATGTGTGATGAACCAATAGGTGAATGTAAAAACATTCGTTTATTGGGTGTCACAGTTTCAAATGACCTACTCTGGAACGATCATGTAATGGCGATGGCAAAAAGCGCGTCTAAAAAACTCGGCCTCCTAAATAGATGCAAAAAATTTTTCACTCCATACCAATTGCTCCATGTTTATAAGTCCTATATTCGTCCCTGTATGGAGTACTGCTGTCAAGTTTGGGGTGCTGCCTCTGTTTCCATCTTGGCCCTCTTGGACTCTGTTCAAAAGCGAGCTATACGAATTGTAGGTGATCGAACTTTGACATCAAAACTTGATTCCCTACAACATCGTCGCACTGTTGCTGACCTCGTTGTTTTTTACAAATATCGTCATCAGCAGTGCTCAGATGAAATCAGCGGCATCTTGCCTCAAACTTATTCTTACCCCCGTTCCACTCGGCAATCGGCTGCCGCAACCAGTGAAACAGTAAAGATCCCGCGCTGTCATACTGGCAGATCGCAGAGAGACTTCTTTGTCCGAACTGCGTACAAATGGAATAGTTTGCCGGAACACTTAGTCTCAGGTGGCTTCAATCCACAGATGTTTAAAAAAAAAGCGTTAATCTACACCTCAGAACGCCAGTTGTTGTGGGACCCAGGTCTAGACCTAGGTCTTAAAAGGTATTTATGTGTTGTTGTGACACATATTCTAAACCCTATTACACAACACATTTTATTAAAAAAAAAATAATTTCCGGTTCAACTCTGCTCATGTAGTTGTTTAGAATGCGTGACCAACCGGATCTTAGTTGAGCTAGGATGGATCTGGTGCTACGGGGTAGTTGGACCTCTTCGGCAGCGACTTTTGGTGGCTTTCTATCCAAAACACGATTTGGAGTATAGTTCTTTATTGCATTTTCAACCGTTTTGGTGTGGTGTTTTTGAGCCAGCTCTATATGTACATCATCGATGTTACCAGTAATCTGGCTATCTCTGACATCTTGCAGAAAGCATCTTGCTGTCTTTCTTATGTCTCTAGGTGGTTCGATCGTAGTTAAGGTGTCATTGCAAGGATGTTGCTCTTTGTGACAGGCCAATAGATATTGTTTGGTTAGCATTTCATTATGTTCACGGACCGGCAATATGTTACTTTCCTCGTGCTAGTGATCTAGGTGGGCCAGCAGGTGACATCCGGTTGCGGTTCGCAAGGCAGCATTTTGTGTTGTTTGTAATTTATTCCAGTGAGTGTTGGCAACTTGGGGGGTCCATATGGGTGCAGCATAATTTAAAATAGGTCTTCCTATTGCTTTGTATGTTGTTATAATCGTGTTTTTATTTTTGCCCCATGAACTACCCGCTAGTGCTTTTAATGCGTTATTCCTGTTTTTCAATCTTGAGTTTATTTGTTGTGCATGAGCGTTGAATTTAAGCAGTGGGTCGAATGTTACACCCAACAGTCTCGGATTTTTTACTGTGGGAATAAGTATGTTGTCTATGCAGATGCTTAGTGTTGAATTTACCTCCTTCGTCCATGTGGTGAAAAGTGTAGAATTTGAAGATATCATCCAATAGAGCAGCGTGCGACACTGTGTCGAATGCTTTTGACAAGTCAAGTGCAACTAAAATTGTTCTAGCGCATGGTTGTTTTTGATTCAGACCATCACTTATCTGGTTTTGTATTCTGTGTAGCGCGGTGGTTGTATTGTGTGCTCGCCGGAAGCCATGTTGGTGTGGCGCCAAATTGCAGGATCTTGTCAGCTGAGGGAGCAGAAGTGCTTTCGATGAGTTTTGTGACCGATGAAAGGATGGATATTGGTCTGTAAGACTCCCTTTTCTTCAGGTTTTCCTGGTTTCAAAATGGGGCTGATTCTGGCCGTTTTGCAGATATTTGGTATCTGAAGAGTATTTAAAGATGTATTAAGTGTAGTAGTGAGGAAGTTCAAACCTTTGGATCCGATGTGTTTGAGCATGATGGCTGAAATGCCGTCAGGTCCTATAGCTTTTGTTGGCTTAATTTTCCTTATTGTATTCTGCACCTCTTCTTCGGAAAATATAATATCCTCCAAGTTGTCAGTGTTAAGTTTGCGCATGTGTCTCAACACCGATCTGGTCTCTTTCTCGTGTTTTCGCTGCTCTTCTGTAAACTGAATGTTAGATTTGTTTGCGCATTTCCTGTGGTTTTCAATGGGCATATCGTCGAAGGAGATCATGCAATTATTTTGTGGTTGTCGAGGATGAGTTAGGCCCTTAATAACCTTCCAAAGACTTTTACTAGTACCCAGGTTTGATTTACTCACTAACTCTCTCCATTTATTTCTTTTATGGTCCGTGACCAATTTATTAATTTGCTTGTTCAAGTCCGGGAATTCTGGAGTCGGCTGGATCTGCTTTACGGATGTCATCTCTTTGATTAGAGCCGTGTTCGATTTGACTGATGTAACTGAAACAACTGAAAAATTGTATGCAATTGTTGTTGTTTTTTCAGTTGTTTCAGTCAAATCGAACGCACCTTAGAAAGCACACACGCTTCATGTGGAAAGTTGTGTTTTAGTTTTTGAATTCTGCCAGCTGGTATGTATCGAGCTCTAGTCTTATTAAAAATTTCTCTGAATTGTTTTTCCCCAGAGAGGGCGTCAAGTGGTAAAAATTGCTTACTGAATTCAATTTCGGTAAAATTTGTAAAGTTTTCCCAGTCAGCTTTGTTAAAATTAATATATGTCTTCTTTTCGGAATTGATTTGATTTATGGAACGGCTTAAGGTGATTATGATCGACACGTGGTCTGATCTCAATGCAATTTCTGTTCTTCATTCTGCAATTGGCATTAGTGACATACTAACAAGGGAGATATCTGGAGAAGAGTATGAGTTGTTGGTTACCCTTGTTGGATTTCGACGAAAGGTGCAAATCCGTCGCTCCATTTTTTGGGTTAGCAAGCAGCTGTCACTGGCCTCACTGCTTCAAACACTCCTCGTCATGGCTGGTATTGAAAGAAATCCGGGACCAACTAAAACATGGCATTGTTCAATATGTAAAAACATTTTAAGGGCAAACATAACATCCATCCAGTGCAACACCTGTAAAGAATGGTGTCCCCTCAAGAACTGCTCAGGTTCGGCCACACATAAACAATGTACCAAACACTACATAGCGCCATGCTGTCACTTATCTAGTCAACCTACCAACACGAGCTCGCAGCAAAACACAATAGGAATGAGCGCATCCAGAAACTCCGAGCGATGTCAAAATTATGCAATTTAATTGCAACGGTTTAACCAATAAGTTAGATGATATTATAAATTATATGTGCAATAACAATATTCTAGTCACGGTTCTTCAAGAAACCAAATTAAATGTTAAATGTAAGATTAGTGATAATTACTGTGATTACAAAATTATAAGGCTGGATAGAGGGAAGGACAAAGGTGGTGGCCTTGCCTTTATCATTCACAAAACCGTTATCTACCGTACAACCACATTACCTGCAGTACCGGGAACCAATAAACACCTAGAACAACTGGGCACTATAATAAAATACGGCAACACGGAGATAACTCTAGTCAATATCTATATTCTACCAGTAAGCAGCTGTGATGCAGGTTATGAACCGTCCATAGGATATTTATTTTATACAAAAGACTCTGATTCTCGGCGATGTGAACGCTCATCATGATCTATGGCACTCGCACCTAAACACTGACTCACGAGGTGAAAACATTGCTGATCAAATTGAAGGCTCCAATTTTGGAGTCCTCAACGAGCCAATAGGCGTCAATAAATTTGGTTTCGTTCCAAGAGAAATAGCCTCTATGAATATTGTAAGAAATACGCAATGCTGAGACCATCTGATGCAAACGAAAGGCGGTTCTTTTTAAATTACCAGAAGAAAAAGTGCACCAAGCAGCCAATAGGCGTCAATAAATTTGGTTTCGTGCCAAGAGAAATAGCCACCTACTTGCACCTGGAAAACCCAAAACTACTGGACATTGTTTTCGTCGATCATTGGCAACGATATTGATGGACGCAGGCGGCAGGTGGAGACATTACCAAGCTTAAACGCCACGGTGGGTGCAAATCCACCACCGTGGCAGAAAACTACATCGATGAATCCCTAACAAACAAGATGCAGGTTGCAAATACTATTTTACAGGCAGTAAATTCATCACAATCTCATTCAAAATCCACTACTGGAATACTCCAGGATACAACAACTCGACTGGAAGAATCCTGGAATAATACTGACACTAATCAAGGTTGGCATGATATATATCAATGATATATATCCGATATATATCATTGATATATATCACGATATTTATTCCCCGATATATATCATGATATTTATAAAAAAGAAATAATTAACTATTCCTACCTTAAAGTTGGAAAAACTGTTAACAGTCGCAAAACTGCCCGCAAAACGCATGCTAAATCGAGGTAACCTGGTTCAGCTATGCCAAGACCATGAAGCTGACATAGATCCTGACATAACTAAACTTATGACATAAATATTGTAATGAATGCTAAACATATGCTTTGTTATCTAAAGTCAATAGCAGTCGCTTTAGATAGAGCTCAAATAGAGAAAATGACTATTGCCGTTGTAGTAGATATTTAGCATAAACTTGAAGCAGATCTTAAACTAGAACAACTTGTAGAAGTTAAGAAACTTTTTATCGAAGGAGAGACATGGTTTTGAATGCACCTCAACACCTAGCTAATTTATGTTTGACCATCGATTTATAGGTAAACGATTGAACAAAGAGAAGAAGCATATACTTCATTATTTAAATATAATTATTTCATTCAGACTTTATTCCATTTGTAATGGCGCTTTTAACTGAATCTACACCATTTCCAAAATATGTATTTCAATTTCAGTTTAGAAATACACCACCAATGGTGTGGTGGAATGGAATGACTATCCAAGTAGAGTTTTCCTGGCCCATTAATTTGTAACGGTACTTGGCTTTTGTTATTGTGCCAGGCCAGTACTATCGAGCCATTCATCTACCGATCTATAGTTAACAGAAAATAACCAGTATTTAGTTACCTCTGAATGGCTGAATACCGGCCCATGAATACTTAGCTATTGTTATTGGGCCATTACTGGAACCATGAATCGACCAATCTACGGTTTATATAGAAATTAATCAGTAAAGGTTATTTTAAATGACCATTTTAAATGGCACGTTAATGGTTAGCATTAATTGGCTATTGTTATTGGGCCAGCACTGAAACATGAATTGGCCGATCTAGGTCATTTGGTTAAATTTCACTACATTAGAAATATAGTTTAATTATCGTATCTCTGTTGAACGACTATGATAATAAAGTAAAGGTTGGTATAAGTTTTAAATTTTTTTCTTTAGACATTTTTACTTTATTTTAATTATTTTATATTTAATTTATGTAAATTTACAAATGATAATATTTTATATATTTTTATTGGACTTGTCATGGTTGACAGTACTCGGCCATTACTTCAATACTGGTCATCATTATTGGTCTGTTACTGGGCAAGCTGTACAACCCTGTATGGGGTATTGCTGTTTTTTTCTCTGACAAATGAATGGGAGCCATTTATTGTACGAAGCTATCAACATGAAAAATTATGTTAATGGCTGAGTCATAGTTGCAAGTACTATGAGTCATGATTGCCAGCACCCGGCCATTGTTGAACTACTGTCCGCCAGTAATTGACCATTACTGGACCAGTACCCGACCATTGTTGAATTACTGACCGCCAGTAATTGACTATTACTGGACTAGTTGTATAACCTTGTATGGGCCATTGGTGGCTTGTATCTCTGGCCCTTTAATGGCAGTCATTTATTATTCGAGTTATCATCGAGTAACATTTTGTTTATGGTCCAGTTATGGTTGGCAGGACTCGACCATTGCTGCAATACTGGTCGCCAGTAATGAACCATTACTGGACCAGTTGTTCAACCTTATGTGGATATTGATGATGCAATTTGGTCAAATAAACAAGACAAAGCGAACAAGCGTATTCGTCATGCAATCGAAGATATAGACGAATAGGCTTGATAAATTGCCTATAAACTAAATAGGAGCTGTCATATTTGAATCTAGTTTATATGCAAAGAGGTAAGAAACGAGGAAGTGATGGGTTGCACTGCATACACCATATATTGTATAATATTTAAGATAAACAACTTATTCAAAAATAAATATCAGAACTTGATATATATCGGATATATATCTGATATATATCGGATATTTTGATATTTATATAAATATCATGATATTTGCCAACCTTGACACTAATATTATCGAAAAAACTAACACACTACCTGCGTTCCTTTTAGGTAAAATTGCTACCCGAACCAAATTTTAAATGGAACCGCAATAATGTGAGGTGTCTTAGATTATTTTTCTAAGACTACAACCCAAATTTTGTCTTAGTTTCCCGACATTTTTTTTTGATAATACATATATATTTTAAAAAAATTATAAAATTAATATTGCTAAAAAATGTGAACAAAAATAACACAGAAAATTGTATGTTAGAGAAAATTAAAAATTTTATTTTTTTTAATTTAAAATTAATTAAACCTTGAAAGATTTCTAAAAATTGGATATGATTCATGCAAAAGAAAATAACGAAAAGAAATAAATTTGAAATTTAAAAAAAGTGGTAAATGAAACACACTTACTTTCTATTCTGAATCAAACAATTGCACGCCCTATAACATTTACTAATTGTCAAAATAATAATATTACGATAAATTTTGTAAATGATGTTAAAAAATAAATTATTAATGATAATGTCTAATAATTCTTATGGTCGTGGGAAAAATAGTGTATAAAACTAGCTGGAAAGGGTCTATCGTTTGCTCGTGAGATATTACTTTCCAAGCTCGTTATGTAATATACTATAACAAATCTCACGGTGACGTTTTTTTATTTTCTGAACGCGTATGTTATATACGTCCATACACTAACAGTTACAAATGTTGTACCTAACCTATACAAAAACTCCCAAAAAGGATTTCTTTTTTTACAATGGACACCCCATTTACTGTAGAAGTTTAAAAAAAACTTTTATCGATGTAATTTGGTTTGTTGAGCACGATTCGAGCCATACTATGAACTAAAAAATTAACTTTTTGCTCTTAAACCCCGAAAAACTATTAAAAACTGTGTTTTGATTTAAACGATCACCCAAGTTATCGTGAAATTTGTTGTTTTTTTCATCTGATTAACTCAAAAAGTAAGGTTATTTCCAAAACGCATGGAGGGATCAGTTTTTATTAATTTGTTAATTTTTTTCTATTTTTTGATCCACGGGTGTGACAACTCCGCGTACTCCAGTCCCTGCTATTGGCATATGAGTTAACGTGAGATATCACATACCACTGGCAATAGCAGTGAGATATCACTAGCCAAGGTGATATCTTAGGGGTGCTGGCGGATGAACTGTATTCAGTCAACGGTAGCACTCTCAGTCGTAGCTAATGAATATTCCTTGATGCTGGAACGCTGTAGCTTGCTCGAAGAAACGAGCCTTCATATAACTATATATCTGAGCTTTAATCATTGAAAAATATACTGCGTCCATAATCAAGGATTATGCCATTAGCTGGACTATGGCAAACCAATTTTAGTTTTGTTCCTGCAAATTTTTAAAACAAATTTGCTTTTTATCTCTTATTTTAATTTTATTTTCTCTATCCTATCACGAAATATTGGCCTATGTCATATTTTATATGTGATAGGATTTATGGTTTAGTTATCCATTATTGAACAAAAAAAAATAAAAAGATTTGCGTCCATTAACATCCTTAGAACGCATGTTGTTGTGGACCTTGGTCTTAAAAGGTTTTTATGTGTTGTTGTGACACATACATATTGTAATGCCTACTACACATCACATTTTATTTAAAAAAAAAAAAAAATATGTTACTAGTCAAGTAACTTTATACATAGCAGTATGCGTCAAATTCGGTAGTTCTGATTTTTGCAGACTTGTTTATGATGTTGGCTTAATGAATAATTCAAGTTTGTGACCTCGAGCGCCGAACGCAACTTCGTTAAAAATCGAAAAAAACGCGAAAAAATCGTTTTTTGTTTTTTCAAATTTTGGCGATTATAACCCTAAGGGACAGTTTTTTTCATTTTTAGGACTTTAAAGTAGACTAAATTTACTACAATATGATAGGAGAATTGTCTCTGTAGACCCAATAGTTTCCGAGATTAAGCCTTTCAAAGATTATCATTTTTTCGAACTTCGCAACTTTTTGCAATTTTTTCGTTCCAAATGAATTTTTACCCTGAATATACTATCGAAGCTCTGTACTTTTATGATGGGATGTTAAAGAAGAAAATAAGAAGTGTGAACGATGATGTTTAAGCTAAACTACGAATAATGAAGTAAAAAAGTACAACAAAAGTTAGAAAGTTTATTTGTTAGGAAATTGAGTAACATTCAACATCAAAAAATTAAATTAATTTAGTCCTCTTGGAAGGTCCCGCCTTAGGTTCGTCCGTATCTGGATCAACGTATT
Organism: Diogma glabrata; assembly: GCA_963693315.1. Taxonomy (NCBI): domain Eukaryota; kingdom Metazoa; phylum Arthropoda; class Insecta; order Diptera; family Cylindrotomidae; genus Diogma; species Diogma glabrata. The sequence continues at coordinate 137,417,660 of OY856186.1, forward strand.
TGGATGGCATATCCCCATCAGTGGATGGTGACGAATCGTCGACGTCTTGTGCCCACAAGTCATCGTCTATTTCGACATCGCAGAGATCGTCACCTTCTGGGATATCTGCTACTGTAACCACAAAAACGATCAGGTACAATTACACAATCTTTTTTTCTCATCGGCCACCACACACATATATTTATTAATACAATTATTAGGACAGGGATGTAGAAAACTCTACAAAGGTATATTGCAAACAATTGCGAAGCTCGAAAAAAGTGATAAGCTTTGAAAGGCTTAATCTCGGAAACTATTGGGTCTACAGAGACAGTTTTCCTATCATATTGTAGCAAATTTAGTCTACTTTAAAAACGTCCTAAGAAAGGTTAAAGAAAAAACTAGTCCTTTAGGGTTATAATCGCCAAAATTTGAAAAAATAACGATTTTTTGCGGTTTTTTCGATTTTTGACGAAGTTGCGTTCGGCGCTCGAGGTCTAACAATTTTGATATTTTTTAATGATGCTCTTTATCACTCAACAATATCCTTTTGAAAAAATTAACAGCAATATTTTTCTTCATGGAAAAAGGATGGTTTGAATTAAAATTTAGTATCCTACCTATTGTAGTCGGTTTAAAATACCAATCTGTGGTTAATTTTTGATTTTCCCTTGTTACCAACAAGTCTAGAAAGGGTATTAGAAAAATTATTTTCAGTTTCTGTTGTGAACTGAATTCGAGGATGAAAAATATTTATTTGATTTAATGTTTCATTTCAAAAGGGATATCTGTGATAATATCATCAACATATTTAAAAAGAAAAGTTGGAGTATACATATTTGTAGTTGTAAATAACTCTTCCAAGATAATATCCGAAAGAATTGGAGAAAGCGGATTTCCCATAGCAAGTCCAAATTGCCAAGATCAGGGCTCCCGTTTTAAAGTCAGATTGAAAAAAATGGAAAAAATGGAAATTTTTCGCTAAAAAAATGGAAAAAATGGAAAAAAATGGAAAACAAACAATTTAAAATGTGTAATACATAGGGTATCTTAGAATATTACGGTAAAAAAATCCCTGTTTTTTCAGGTTATCCAGACTCGGTTTTTAATTTTTTCAGAAAATGTTTAAACTACGGTATTTTATAATTGATAGAAAAATTAATAAAAGTGTACAATTATTCATTTGTTAACACTTTTAATCGTTAATATAACAAAAACCTTGACTCGAAAATTTCAGATTGAACGATTCTCGTACATATTGTTTTTAAAATTGAAATAAAATGAATTGTTAAATTATTTTTATGAAGAAATGGAACTAAAAGATTATTTGATTGAATCTGAGTACAAAATAGTTGCATTGCATCTCATAAGTAAACAAATATAAAAACAGATAATTTTTAATCCGATAATTCATCTTTAAGTGTTTCAGAAACTAAATTTTTAGTTTTAGTAACTTCATTAACATATTTCTTAAAACCAGGTGAGAGTAAAGAGGCTTGTTCAACCATTTTGAACAAAGTTTCGTGAGGAATATTTTAATATTTTTAATATATAATATTTTTCATCGGCTTTTCGATTAGGAGCATTGAAAGTAAGCAAATAAATTATAAGCGAATCAGATCATACAAATTCAACCACAGATCAATTCGTTGCTTTAACTCCAGCGTTAAATGCATTACTAATTTTACGTAAGCCGCAGCTGCCCAGATTCAGAATTTCTTTATTACTCGAATCATGTGCTAAGTCCTCCTTTAGATGTCAAATGATTTTAAGTTAACATTAGTTCCGTTCATCGAAACTTGAATCCAAGTATTGGTTCATGGAATGCATAATATGAAAGTTTCTTACAAATTTTCGGCAGTAGTATGTCCCAAATAGATTGATATTAAACAGGTAATCGTTCGTGATTTGTTTTTATCACCATTCTATATACCATCATTCTTACAATATCAATTTGCTGCTTTAGACTCTCATGCAAATAAGTTACAGCAAAATATATTTTTTGAATTGAGTCGATTCAGTTCGATATAATTATTAATTCTATATATCATTGTACCGGTACCTTGGAATTTAGTTAGTTTTAATTCTCGTTCAATTTCACTGACAGAAAACATTGTCTTCATCATAGAAACGCTAATTACAAAGATCAAATACCACAATGTAACACAGTCTTTTAAAAAAAATTTCATCGTGTTGGACAAAGCGAGGCACTTGTGAATAATTTAGGTAACGACAAGTGGCATACAATTATAAACTTTTTATTTATAAACAGAGTTTCGAACCGAAATGTTTTCCGTTTCGGTTTACGGTTCCGTTCCGACTATTATTTCGTTCCGGTTTTCGGTTTGGTTCCTTAGTTTATTTTTTCGTTCCGGTTTTCGGTTCGGTTCCGGTTCAGTTCCGATGTCAAAATCAAGGAGTGCGTTCGAGAACTTAATGAGATCTCATTTTCATTAAATATTTAATGAACCAATCAAAAAACGCGATGTTAATTTAGTATTCGAACGAATTTCATTTAATGTATATAATGTCAAATTTGAAAAATTTTGACACTTCTATGAATAAATAAACGAAATGTTGGAGTATAAAAGTTATAATCAAATTAAAATCTTACTCCTTGTTAATGCATTATTTTTCAATTACTTCCGTCGTAATTAAATTTATTTTAAAAATTTTCAAAAACAAATTCAATTTTAAGATTATAGCTAACTCGAAAACTTTAAGGAATCTGCAGTTTGATACTGGTGATTGAATTGGTTGCAAAAACTTATTAATTAATTTTATTTTCGATCGTTAAATGTAATTGGTAATAGGAGCTGTTGGTTTTATCTCTCACTAATTTCAAAATTTTCATCCATTTTGTTTATATTTTTCAATTGAGAATTAATTATTATAATATATAAAATTGATTCCTTAATTCATTATAATACAATTAATTCGTAATACCTAATTTGCTAAATTAATTAAAAATTATAAAACAAAATTTTACGGTTTTCGATTTGAAATTTTTTTAAATAAAAAACTTCATTAAAACTTAAATATGCTATTTACTGCATTTAAAATTAAATGAAAAGAGGCGTGGTTTCATTAAATGAAAATTTAAATGAAATCGGTTTTTCAAGTTCTCGAACGCTGTCATCTGTCATTCATTAAATGGTTAATATCTCATTTAGTAATCGAACGCACTCAAGGATTTTCAGTATTCTTATGCAAAAATTCAAAAGAAACAACTTCAGTAATTATTGAATCTAGAACATCGATACAGGCTTCAGTAAGAAGTTTTTCAGACATTGTACCGTAATATTTTGAGGTTTAAATTTCATGTCTAATAACGTTGGAGTAAGCGTCATTACACTACTTGAGCTTAACTTTGATGGCAGATATCGTTTACATGAAGCTTTTGCTGATATTTTAAAACATTTTAAAATTTTAAATTCTTTTTTATGAAACCGTTCAATATGACTCTTAAAATTTGCTGCATGGTTTCATGGTATTTTAAAAAAATGTAATAAATTTTGGAATAGATTAGAAACCAAAATTGTAGTACCTATAGCTAATTTTACATGCAAAATGAAAATCTTTTACTCATAATATATGAGCAGCTTTTGTTAGAATATTTTTTTGGTTTTTTCACTGCAAACCGTTTTATATGAACCGTAAATAAAATGATTTTTTCGTTCCGGTTACGGTTCATTACATATGAAAAATTACGGTTTCGGTTACGTTACGGTTCAGCCCAAAATTTCGGTTAATAACGGTTTTCGGTTTACGGTTCAGTTCCGGTTCGAAACTCTGTTTATAAACTGTTCTTAATAGGAACGATATTCTTTTTAGTATTTTTCTGGTGAAAATTTATGTTTTTAATTATGAATAATTTATTTAAATCTAGCATAAGTTGATCAATATAACACGTAGGCTTTCTATCGTCTTGGACTTCACACAGTTCGGAGTTTACTAGCTTGCAGTTTCACACCTGCATATTATACGAAGTGAAAGTAATAACTGCAAGTCTGGTTTACCATCATCATCATGAACCGTACTCCACTAGGAAGCATATGGAAATATATTACGGAAGCTTTTTAAAATACATTTCTTTGCACATTTTGTTCTCATTTACACATTTAGTGGTTGCATTCGGCACATTTAGTGGTCGCCGAATTACAATAACATATTATTGTATGTGCAATAGTATTGCAAACCTCATGGAAAATTTTTTAATTAATTAAATAATTAGAAAAATACTAAGATCCATTTTATGTTTCCCAAACCTTCGCCGTAAATCGAACGCAGGTGTTTTGTGTTAAAAGGAAAGTGTGTTAACACTTGAACCACTTCTGTTATTTGGATTTAATAATTGTTCATATTATATAATCATGTAGTGTAGTTGTAATTGAAGCCATTTTGAAAACATTTTTCGTTAATCGATTCCACCAGTATACGAAATGAGAAAAGAAGGAATTGGTATAAATAGATGTTTCCACATATGAGACCTCTAAGGTATGCTTATAAGAATGCCAAGATTGGCTTGTGGCTCGTGAAGATCTACGTAATGGAGGCATTAAGTGATTAATTTCTTTAGAGCATAGCGTAGTATAATGTAAATGCTCCAACAACTCTTGTATGATCGGCTTCAACACGCATATGAACTCTGTCGACAAAATTTAGATGTTTCTGGTATACTGCAACCCATAAATTGGGGTAGAATTCGTGGATTGGTCGTATAAATTCTTTATACATCGTAGTTATTTCAGATGGAGACAAAAATTTGACTACAACGTACGAAGCCAAGTCGTTGGGACTCTAATTTCGCCACAGAACAAATGTGATCATGCCATTTTCTTTTGTGGTTTATATTAGTACGAAATAGTTAAGTGCAGGTGAGTTTAATAATGCTAGTCTGGAAAACTTTTCAAAACAGGAGCTATAGAGTGAGGTTTTATAGGACAAAACTAGAATTAAATGTCATAAGGTTCAGTATACACCAGTTCCGATTGATTCAAGATCTAGATTTTAGTCTAGAATTGATTTAAGATCCAAGGATTGAACCATTTTTCTACGAGTATAATTAGCAGTTAGACTAGATGGCTGTTTCTTCTTTTCTTCTTCATTCTCTTAATATATGAATGTTAGATAGAATTTCGGAAGAGCTATATATTGGGTTTGTGGTGCTAGATAACAAACCGTTAAAAAAGATCAGAAAAAGGGGTGGCGAAAGAACCGAACCCTGATTAATGCAGGCTTGAATTGAGAAATTATCAGAAACAACACCAACTACTAAGAGATCTCAGGAATAAAAAGACTAAAAATAAAATTAATTTGTTGATAAGAGCCGATGCCAAACTCTATCAAACGCCTTGGATATATCAAGGGAAATGTTATGAGACTCACCAAAGTCATGAATTGCTACACCATATTTCTCCGTGAGGACTGGATTAGGTGCAGTGATGACGATATTATCAATTGTGTCTTTAAGAGAATTAAACGCGTCCAATGGGGTGATTATGGTGGTAAGGATAACTACGGTATAAATAACACAAATAGATGTCATGTTTATTTGCGATGACTTTGAGACAGATAAAGCAGAATACAGAAATACTACTTGTTTCATACTGGGGGAGCTTTGTATGTTTAAAATCCTTGTGTATATATGTATATCATTACAATACGATGTTTAGAGCTCCGGAGAATGATTTTTACAGCCGAATCGTACATTATTGATATTTGAAACTTGTGTTTCACCTAGCTCAAGTAAATGAGGTTTGTTTTGGTTGAGATCGTATTGGATGCCAAGAAAGTTTTTTGAGATACCAAGGATGTTAATGATATCGATTACGAAGTTGGAGAACGAAGCTAAATAATGGCTAAATAAACAGATTAATAGGAGAAATAACAAATACCAAAACCAGAAGGAAGAAATAGAGTAACACAACAAAGGCCACAAAGATTCGTTTGTGGAGAAAATAAAAGGTACTTCAAAAAAATTGAGGTTGGAGATGTGTACAATTATTTCTCAACAAGTGTACAAGCATTTCTCAACGTTTTGGATCATAACCAGTCTAACTGGGCAAACAAAAATGTCCGTCTGTATGCCATTGAAATGTTTTAGGGAAAATTGAAAACGACAGATATTTCAGTCTTCATCAATCACTATACCAAACCCTTCGGCCTTCCCACAGACCAAAGTTTTTGATATATCGGAGTAGGAGGTTTTAAGTCCATATTTTATAAATACTTTGAGATTGTTTATCGAAATTTATGATATTTAATGAAATCTTCGGGTTTGCATTAGATTTATTCGGGTTTATGTTTTGTAGTAGTTGGCAACCCAACCCTATTCTAATATAAATGTCCATGCAAAATTACATTTGTCTGCAGGTTAACAGAACAATATTTTAATTTAAGTTTTCAGCGTTTTTTATAATAAATAAGGTACTTTTTGTCGACTTTGTCGGTGTTTTTGGATGCCAACGTTTCGGTAGCGGCTTTTGCTCTTTATATATTAAGGCAAAATTAACAAAACTGCAGTCAAATTCTGTAACTGTGAAGCGGTGAAGTGATAAAAATTTCTTCGTTTCTTTTCATTAAAAAACTTATCATTTCACCGCTTCACAATTACAGAATTTGGCTGCTGGTGCTGGACAGAGCAAAGAAACAATTTTCATTTTCTTTCACTTTCAAAACGGCAGCATCTAAAAAAAGCACCAAAAGTGCTTAAAATTTAATTATTATTCTGTTAACTTGTAAACAAAGATAATGTTACATGGACATCTATATTAGAATTAAAACTATGTTTATAACTTTTAATTACCATATTAATGTACATAAACATTAGCTGCATTTCATGAAACAGTGTGATCCGGATCCGCTTAAGTTTTACATGTAAACTGAGATCCAAAAACAAAGTTGGATCTCATTTTACATGTAAAACTTATGCGAATCCGGATCACACGGTTTCATGAAATGCAGCTAATGTCGTTTATATAAACAGAAATATCCATTCAAATAAAATCTAGAATATAAATTGGTTTAGTGCCCATCTCAATTAGTTGGAGATTGTCGTCCAAACTCGTAGATCAGTAGAGTATGGAAAACAGTAAAATATGTGTTCGTAGAGCAAACTTCAAACTAAACAATATACACTAGAATTGAA
>OY856186.1:137424988-137518537 GCA_963693315.1 Diogma glabrata
TATATATATATATATATATATATATATATATATATATATATATATATATATATATATATATATATATATATATATATATATATATATATAAGACTGGTCGTTAAAAACTAAATTTTCCGAGACGCCCCCTAGAAAAATTCTTTGTGGTCAAAAAACCACAACGGCATTATTTTTTTTTTTTTTAAATCAAAAGAACACGTGCCGCAAAATCGTCGAAGTTGGTTTTTTGAAAAATTTGCACATTTTTTCAAATATCTCATAGAATATGCAGATGTCAAAAAAAATCACATAACCATTTTTGTAGGAAATTTAATTTTCTACAAAAAAGGTCCAAGTCATTTTTTCCCGAAAACGTATAGTTCTCATGATATATATATATATATATATATATATATATATATATATATATATATTTATAACGATATGAGGTATAACGGAATTTAGCGGCACTCTCACGGTCGTATTTGTCGACCTACACCAAAATAATTTTCTGTGTATGTTTCGGCAAATAATGTCTTGGATAAGTTCGTGAACTGGCCATATCCGGGTACCGGTTAAGCGGCTAGAGCCTAAAAAGTCGAATAAACTAGGGCGCTATAACTTCCGTTTGAATAATATTTTAATAAAATTTAAAAATATTGAATATTTGAACCTTTTTTTATCATTTTTATCCAGATGACAACCTTGGCGTTTCAGGTTCCTCAAAAATCAGCTGTTTTAAAAATTTACTAAACTTTGCTGTCCTAGATCTAGCTGAAATGGCCAAGCTCATAATTGAAAACTTTTTTTCACGTACTTAAAATATAAATCTTTCCAAAATTTTCAAAAATAATAGTTTAAGTCTAACGGTTGAGACCCTAGGGCTGTTGAAATGAAAACAAACGCAAAAGGCAATGCTTTCATCATGTTTCAGTTTATGCTATTTAAATTCATCTTGGCTTTTAAACATACTTTTAAACTATAGCCTCAAAAAATTTCAGCTTTCTAACCCAAAAGGTTCTATTTTTATAAGCGTTATAATGAACCCCTTGCAAAAATATATCAAGCCATTTAATACCATAGAAAAATTATCAAAATCTCTTTTGTTTTTATTTTTTTTACTAAGTAACCGTTTGAAAAAAGATTAAATAAGAACAAAAAAACACAACAACAAAAGATGATTTTGAAATAAAATTGTTTGATAATGTTTGATTATAAATTATGTGTGATGGTATAATTGTAGTTGTGACGTAGTTCATTTGATCTTTGGTGGATTTAATATGTTATTAAAAGTAGTTTAAACCAACTTAAATAAAACTGTTTTGAAATTGTATTGATGGAGTTAGTTCGGATAATGTATTTAATTTGGTTCGATAATTTTTTGGAATTATTCTGTTTCTATTTATATTTTTTATTTAAACTAATCTGACTTATCTAATTTTATTTGGACACAAAACCGTCTGACCCCGAAATCTACCTATTTCTAGCGGATATACCTGCCGCTGGGATTTTTTTTTGTTAAAATTTCTTTAGATTTTCTACTCCTGTTAATAATAATGATATTCCAATTCAACAAATCTTGACGGATGTTGAATTTTTTTATTAATAATAACAAATTAAATGATGAAGAAAAACAAAGATTAAGAGGAGAAATAAACTGTACAATTAACAATCATTTAAATAAATCAATTAATATTCCTAAATATAAACTTGAAATCAATGTAGCTCTTAAAAATACAACTAAATTTATTAAAAATAATTCGAATGTTTATATAACTTTGACATCAAAACTTGATTCCCTACAACATCGTCGCACTGTTGCTGACCTCGTTGTTTTTTACAAATATCGTCATCAGCAGTGCTCAGATGAAGTCAGCGGCATCATGCCTCAAACTTATTCTTACCCCCGTTCCACTCGGCAATCGGCTGCCGCAACCAGTGAAACGGTAAAGATCCCGCGCTGTCATACTGGCAGATCGCAGAGAGACTTCTTTGTCCGAACTGCGTACAAATGGAATAGTTTGCCGGAACACTTAGTCTCAGGTGGCTTCAACCCACAGATGTTTAAAAAAAGCGTTAATCTACACCTCAGAACGCCAGTTGTTGTGGGACCCAGGTCTAGACCTAGGTCTTAAAAGGTATTTATGTGTTGTTGTGACACATATTCTAAACCCTATTACACAACACATTTTATTAAAAAAAAAAAAAAAAAATATTACAAGCAGATAAAGGTAATGGAACTGTTGTTATGTATAAAGATGATTATGAGAATAAAATGAATAATCTTCTTAATGATGATTTAACTTATTATACTGATAATGATCCAACAAAACACTTAATAAGTAAAAATACAAAAATTGCAAAAGATCTGTTTGATAAAAACTTAGTTGATAAAAAAGTTAAATTATTTTTAATCAATGAAATAGCTGTTTCGCCTAAAATATACAGACTTGTTAAAATTCATAAAGAGAATAATCCACTTAGACCTGTGGTATGTAATATAAATTCTCCATGTTATAATCTTTCAAAATTTATAACTAGTTTTCTAAATAATTTGACAAATTAAGTTGGTCCCAAAACAATGCAATAGTAAAATGATTTTTTCAAAAATAAAGATTAACATTAAAATAAAATCAAAGATCAATGAATATCATTTGCCTGCAGTAAACGAGAAACGAAAATTTTTAACAATTGGGATTTTGGAAAAATACATAATTTGAAAAAAGCAAAAACAGATGATTTGAGCTTTTGAGATTTGGAGATAAAAATATGATTTGTGATTATCTTCTTTTAAAAAGAATTTTAAATCAATTATTAAAAGGATTCTTTGTATTTTCTTTGATACATAATATCTTATTTTGATAAAAGCTATCACAGCTATGTGTGTGTAAATATATGAGTGTGCATGGTAGTTATAACTCTATTTACTACCTTTATGTCTTTTATATGATTTTTTGGGAAACTATTAGTCATCGCATTGAGAGATCAGTTTATGTAGATTTGTAGATTTTTAATAGAAACCTTCTGAATTGAATGTAAGCTTAATATAATTCAGTATCTATGCGAATAAAATATAAACAACTACGTTGAAAATAATATGAATTTAAACAAAATTGTATCGTATTTCATTAGACTTAATTTTAATATTTATCAAAATGTTTAAATAGAATATGAATTTAACTGTTTAAACGTTAAGAAGTTTCACTTCATAAATGCGCACCTTGCGCACACAGCTCAACTTTTTTTGTTTAAGAATGGAACAGAACATTTAACTAAACAATAAATTCCATCACATATAAAATATGAGAGACCAATAATATTTCATGGTAGGATAGAAAAATAAAATAAAGAGATAAGGCAAAATTACTTTTAAAATTTGCAGGAACAACATTTGAATTGAAGTGGGTTGCCAATAATCCAGCTAGTGTCATATTCCTTGCAAATGTCACGCACTGTCTTCCTCAATGATTATAGTACATTTATTCATAGAGATATATGAAGGCTCGTTTCTACGAGCAAGCAATTACTAATATTATTATTTATAACTATTATGTACATTTTCTACTATCCACTTTAAAGACTTCAAATACTGAAATGAAAAAAATCCCGATTTTTATAGACTAATAACATACATTTAAATACAAAACTAGGGTGGAATAAAAGTTTAGGCTGAACTGAAAAAATCCCGAACAGCCTTAGAGAAACCTTTAATAGAAGACAATGACTTCAGAGCTTCTGGCCTAATGTAGATGTAGATTTTGGGTCCATGGACCCATATTTGAGAAGCAACACACGAGGAATTGTGTTTAGGAATGATAAAGTTAGTTGTTAATTACGTTCCATCATCAAGTAATGTTACATAGTCAAGAGTTAGGGTGGTACCGTTGACTAATCAGCTAACTTCCAGCACGAAGAAAAAATACCAGATTTATAAGATTTATAGAAAATTTTGGTTAGAGCGTGCACAAGCTCTTTTGACAATGTTTGAAATGAAATGAAATGAAAAAACGCTTATTGATTTCGAACGTGAACGGACGTGTTTTAATTACTCTTGAGAATATTCATATTTTATTTAAAAATAAATTAATAAGTATATAAAATATAACTATAATTGAAAGAGTTTGGAAAACTAATATAATTTTTTTTTTTTAATAAAATGTGTTGTGTAGTAGGAATTACAATATGTGTCACAATAACACATAAAAACCTTTTAAGACCAAGGTCCCATAACAACATACGTTCAAAGGTGTTGATGGACGTAAATCTTTCTTTTTTTATATTTTTTGTTAAAGAATGGATAACTAAACAAAAATCCTATCACTAACAAAATATGATATAGACCAATATTTTATGATATAATAGAGAAAATAAAAGTAAATTAAAAAGTACATAGCAAATTTTTACAAAAATTTGCTGGAACAAAACAAAAATGTAGTTGCCAATAATCCAGCCGGTTGCATATTCCTTAATCCTGTGACGCACTGTCTTTCTTAAAGATTAAAGCCCACACATAGTATATGAAGGCTAGTTTCTTCAAGGAAGCAATACCGTCTCATCATCAAGGATTATTTTACAGCTAAGATTGGGGGTGCTACCGTTGACTGAATACACAGTTCATCCGCCACCACCCCTAAGATGTCACCTTGGCTAGTGATATCTGACTGCTATTGCCAGTGGTATGTGATATCTCACGTTAACTCGTATGTCAATAGCAGGGACTGGAGTACGCGGGGTTGTCACACCCGTTGATCAAAATAAAAAAAATTGTCAAAACAATAAAAACTGATCCCTCCATGGTTTGTGGTTTTATTGGTGGTTTTGGTGGTTTATTACAACTATATCAATGGTGGTTTGGTGGTTTTATTACAACTATATCAAAATTAAATAATTATAAATGGTCTACAAACTTGTATTAAAATGAGTTTGAATTGTGTAGAAAATAACTGTAAAAGAACAATTAAAAGTAATGAAAATTTTATTTTATGCAGTTTTGGATGTGGTGGCGTGATTCATTCTAAATGTACGAAACTGAGTGCATATAATTTGAATATACTAAATACAAACAAAATTATAAGGTATACGTGTGATAACTGTTCAGAAAACGGTTTCACAACTGTTAATCAAAAATTCAGTGAATTAACAATACTTATAAATGATCTGATTGATCATAATAATTAATTAATAAACGAGGTAAAATCCAAAATTGATTGTGTAAATAAAAATGCAAGTGAAATTAAAAAATCTATGATTGACAACCATAATAACAATAGATTTTCGTTTGCCGAAGTTGTAAGAAATGAGCCTGTTATGCTTGTAAAACTATTAATTTTTTGAAATAATTTTTACCGGTGTAACATAAGAAAAAAACGGTGTAATTGAAAAAAAGATGGCATAGCCTTTTTTTTTTTAAACTAAATTGAAGCTTATTTTATATCTAACCACTTGTGAAAGTTTAGGACACGCGTTATTTTTTGTTTTAAAGATAAAATTCGTTGTGCATATGACTGTCGGGAATCAGTTTTTTTTGTTCTGAAGGAAAATTATAAAAATGGCGTTATAATATAAACTAAGAGATTTTTTTTATGTTAAATATGAAATATTTTATTATTAGATGAACTTTTTAAAATATTATAAAAATTATATATGTAGTACAATAAATAAAATAAATACAATTGGATTGTATTGATGATTTGATTTACTTATTTTACAAACAGAAGTTTCTTCTGAATAGGAAAACACTTCTGCAATTATTTTCTTTGAATTAGATGGCATAAAAAATGAAATGTTTATTTGTCACTTTTAGTAATCACTTGTCACTCTTTTAAAAAATAATTTGACAGTCTCGACTCACGACTGCAAACAAAAAAACCGTATAAATAACTAAATCTATTTAGGAACTTTTGACTGGAGAAGTATTATGTTCGTATTATGTTATTATGGTCATAAAGTAAAAGATTGTATTTTAACATTAAATAACAAATATTTTATTATTGAATAAACGTTTTAAAGTATCATATAAATTATATATGTAGGTTAAAGAAAATAAATATAGCTATTAAAAATTATTTACTTATTTTACATTTAAAAGTTTTTTTTGAGTTTGAAAACATTTTTGCATTTATTGTGTTAGTATCTAATGGTACAAAAGAATGAAATTTTTGAGTTCCACTTATAGTAATCGCATTTTTATATCGATTTTGTAATTTTTTTTTTGTTAATTGATATTCATTTTTATCGGCGTATCCAAAGTTCATGGTAGATTTCCATTTTAAAGCCCATTCGAAAAGTTGTTTTGGTGTATCAATAATATCTTTGCTCCCTATACTATAACGGTGTTATAGTATAACGGTGTTATTCCATCACAAGGTCCCTTTCCATGGCTGGTAGCATGAAAATGCCATTCTACATCAACCTGAAAGTCTTTTTTATGGTGGCATAAGTTAATTAGGTTATGTTTATTTTTGTATTGAGAAGGTGCACCGTCAGTGTTATAAATTATATTCGTAATATTAGAATTTATATGCGTTTTGATGAATTCAATAAGTTTTGTAATCAAAAGATGGACTGTAGTACTGTTGTGATCGTTTATATCTGAAATGAGTTTAACACTTCGGTGCTGTATATATTCACTTGCGGCACTTTTAAAATAAATGACAAATGGATGAATAGTAGCTTGTGAATTATTATAATAATAGCCTTGAACCGCATCCTGAATTATGAAGCTGTAGTTTTCAGAAAAATCCCCTTGAACGAAGCACTCTCCTGCTTCTAACTTTTTTTTTTCCTCAATGAATGTAGATTGCTGTTTTGCTATAAAGTTGTGTGGTATCAAAATTTGTAAACGGTAAATAAATTTTTTCATAAATTCTTCTACAGTTTCTATTAAAGTATCCAAATTGCATCGATCAGTGGTATTCCATTGTTGATATTTGACCTAAAGGATTCCTTTAACGTCAAAATCATTTAGTAATTTTTCTGCCAGTTGTTGAAGTTTTTTTGAACATTCATTGCACTTCAAAGTATGACAATCTTCTGTTAATTCACCACATGAAACAAAGTCAATTAATGTTTTATAATTGTGGAAAGCAGCATCAGTAATCCAAGACATTTTAGAGTGTTGAATCATTAGTTTCATATTTTGATGTATGGTACACACGCACACATTATGAACTCCTTGGGATAATTTTATATATTCTTGTGGTCGAAGGGACGTGAATTTAGTAAATCCTATTTTCACATCAGGAAACTTATTTTTAAACTCCACATAAGCTTCATTTAATGTACATAGCAATAAGCACTTTTGTATTTTTATGCGCTCATCTCCTTTTTTAAAAGATATTGCATCTCGTTTGCCTGGCAATAATCTACTGATTTCATCACTTTTATAGAACTGCTCCACAACATTTATATCTGTTGTGGATACACCTCTTTTATCCGTCGCAGATGAATGCTGAAAATTATTTTCATGTAGAGTTTTACTTTTTTCAACCAAATGAGGCGTAGCATTACTTCCAAATATATTTTGAATCTCCTGCATTTTTATTTCTTGCGGTAAAATTGACAACATTTTTTGTTTTTCAGCATAATCCCCATTGTCGAAATGTATCTTTAGGTTTCTAATAATTTCTTCATAACGTTGCCTTATTTTTGCATTTTCAGACAACTCTAATACTTCTCCAGTCAAACGTTCCTGAATAGACTTAGTTATTTGTACGGCTTTTTGTTTTCTGTAGTCGAGACTGCCACACAAATTTATATTAAGAGGTGAAAGATGATCCGATACATGCGGCACAATATGTTCGTTTAAATTATTAATTAGCACATCACGCTCTAAGTTAATCAAGTTTGGTGTTTGAACATAATCTCGATTAAAGCTGGCACCAATCACTTGATCGGTTTTCATTTCATCTGATGTTTCATTTGAAGATGCATCATTGGATACTGCATCGTCACCCACTGTTAGTGATGTTGATAAATCTGAACCAAAAGGTATTGTTGACTGTTTGACTAAACTAAAATAACAAGATGAACATATTCGCTTATTCTCCATTGCACTAATCCCAAGAACACCTAAATGTTGTTGAACTTTCTCTGTGATTTTCCTTTT
The DNA here is from genome assembly GCA_963693315.1 of Diogma glabrata. Taxonomy (NCBI): domain Eukaryota; kingdom Metazoa; phylum Arthropoda; class Insecta; order Diptera; family Cylindrotomidae; genus Diogma; species Diogma glabrata. Next base: position 137,433,075 of record OY856186.1, read on the forward strand.
ATTTGAAGAACACTTAGAATTTGAAAATTGTTTAACGCATTTATATTCACTCATTTTAGAAAAATTAAATTTTGAAAGTTTTTGTTAAAGTAATAGAAATTAACTAATAGTGACCAATTTAAAACTTCATTTATATAACAAAAATGGGATTAAAAATAGTAATGCAGGCATCAATAAAGATTATATACGGCATACGCCTATTTTTTAGAGACCAAATATAATTACTCTACATTTACTACTCTACAGCCTTTACCTTTTGAACCTACCTTTTGAAATCTTTGTCTTAATTACAGCCATATATAATTTAAAACCCTTAAGATGGTTTTTATTTATTTTTAATCCATATTAGTTTACGCCTACATTCACTTAAAATTTAAAGTAGGATTTTCAAATTTTTCAATAATGCATATCTAAAAAAACAGCCTCCTTTTAATGGATTAACGGATTAACTTTCACAGGCAAATAAAAACAAGCTTCAATTTTTTTTTTAAAAATAAAAAAGTGGGATTAGATGCTAGCGTCATCTTTTAAACTAGTTTTTTTATGTAACACCGTTAAATAGGATTAAAAAACTAACAATGCACAATTTCAAAAATTTCTTTCTAACACCTATTCTACGACATATCATTAATGTTGTTATTATAATTATATTATTATATTTAAAAATATAATAATTTATATTATTATATTTAAAAATATAATAATTTATATTATTATATTTAAAAAAAATTCTACTTGAAGTCGTATTTTTCATTTATCAAAGGCTATCTACAAACTAAAAATAAACCAAATTAAAAAGGGTCGAGTCAAAATGTCGCAAAATTTTGCTGAACTTGACTGAAATTGCTTTTTAAAATGTTCATTTAATAATAAAATATTTGATATTTAACATAAAAAAAAATCTGAATCTAAATATCGCCATTTTTATAATTTTCCTTCAGAACAAAAAAGCTTATTCCCGACAGTTATATGCACAACGAATTTTATCTTTAAAACAAAAAATAACGCGTGTCCTAAACTTTCACAAGTGGTTAGATATAAAATAAGCTTCAATTTCCTGTATAAATAAGCTTCAAGTCCTATATTCGTCCCTGTATGGAGTACTGCTGTCAAGTTTGGGGTGCTGCCTCTGTTTCCATCTTGGCCCTCTTGGACTCTGTTCAAAAGCGAGCTATACGAATTGTGGGTGATCGAACTTTGACATCAAAACTTGATTCCCTACAACATCGTCGCACTGTTGCTGACCTCGTTGTTTTTTACAAATATCGTCGTTAGCAGTGCTCAGATGAAATCAGCGGCATCATACCTCAAACTTATTCTTACCCCCGTTGCACTCGGCAATCGGCTGCCGCAACCGGTGAAACGGTAAAGATCCCGCGCTGTCTTACTGGCAGATCGCAGAGAGACTTCTTTGTCCGAACTGCGTACAAATGGAATAGTTTGCCGGAACACTTAGTCTCAGGTGGCTTCACAACCCACAGATGTTTAAAAAAAAAGCGTTAATCTACACCTCAGAACGCCAGTTGTTGTGGGACCCAGGTCTAGACCTAGGTCTTAAAAGGTATTTATGTGTTGTTGTGACACATATTCTAAACCCTATTACACAACACATTTTATTAAAAAAGAAAAAAAAAAAAAATTTAGTTTAAAAAAAAAAAGGCTGCCATCTTTTTTTCAATTACACCGTTTTTTTCTTAGGTTACACCGTTAAAAATTATTTCAAAAAATTAACGGTGTACATTTTTAAAAACTTTGTTCTAATACCTATTCAACGACATATCATTTATGAAAATCGATTCAGTAGTTTTTATACAATCGCTCGTCAAAATGCACTCACATCACAAAATAACAAAAAAATTGAGGGCCACCCTGGTCGAAAAACAAAATTCTAAGAGAACTTGTATTTTTTATTTATGAAAGACTATCTATAAACAAAAAATAATCAAAATTAAAAGGGGTCAAGTCAAAATTTCCCAAAAATTTGCTGAACTTGCGGGAAATTGCTCATATGAATAAAGGTGAAACATACTGTAAGCAAATAAAAAGTTTATTAACAGACCTTAAGTTATGGCAATTAGTAAATGAACCAACAAGAATATGTGACAACTCCAAAACATTAATTGATTACGTTACATCAAATAATAAAGAAATACAAACAAAAACTATTAGTGAATATAACATAAGCGATCATGAGGCTATTGTTATTAAAAAACAAATTCCAGACAAAAATAATAGTATTGAAATTATGCAAAAATTTAGGTACAACAAAGATGATTTTATTAATAAACTTATGTCGTGTTCTTTGGCAAAAAAAAATTGATCTGAGATCAAAAAAACTTGATCTGAGATCAAAAAAATTAGCTGTCAGATCAAATTAGCTGTCAGTTTGTGTTCTTTGGCAAAAAAAGATTGATTTCTTTTCTGATCTAGATCAAGTTTTAAAAATCTAGATTTTTTGGTAGATTTTACAAATACATTGATATATAATTTTTAATTGTCAAATTTATGTAAACAAAAAAACCCGCCAATTTAACTATTATTATTATTTTGTTTAAAAATAATTTATTATTATTTAAATTACTAATTAATAATAAAGTTATTACAAATAAAATGATAAAACGTAAAATCTATCATTTTCAAATGTAAACATAACCAAACATATCAACTGATAGAACAAAAAGTCAAAACAATTTACTACTACATTTACAAAAGTAGATTGATTTATTTTAAGCTGTTCGTTGGCAAGCAAATAAATCAATCTTTTTTCGATCAAGCCAAAGAACACGACATTAAAATTGAGAAATTTATTGATATTAAAAATGAAAATAATTTTGAGCAATCAAATTTATTATTTAAAAATAAAATTGAGAAAATAACCAAAAGTTTTTATAACAGAAATACAAAAAGTTATTGATAATCAGTGGATGAACAAAAATGTTACAGCCATGAAAACGATTGAAATTAATAAATATAGGGTGGGCCATTTAAAATTTTAAATTTGAATCGGCTATAAAAAAACTACTTATAATTTTTTCAAATTTCTGGTTTTATTGGAAAGGTTGAACTTTGTCATTTTATAATGGAACACAATATCATTCGCGACCACCACGACTGGCTTGGCAGTACCTCATCCGATCAACCCAATTTTTCAGTACATTTTCGATTGTTTCGTGTCGAATCTCTTCAATGGCAACTTCGATTTGATCACAAAATCAGATAGTACAAAATCAGCTGCAAGAATATATTGATTCTAAAGATATTATTGTTAAACAACAGTCTGGGTTTAGAAAGAAATTCTCATGTGAAACAGCTATAAACTGGACAATAACAGAATGGAAAACTAAGCTACAAAACAGTGAAACAATAATAGCCTGTTTCTGGACCTCAAACGTGCTTTTGAGACTGTTGATAGAGACACACTATTGATGAAGCTAGATAAATATGGGATACAAAACAAAGAACTGAAGTGGTTTGAAACATATTTGAGAAGTAGAACACAAAGAACAAAAAAGTAATTCTGTTTACTCCAAGTCATGCAATGTGAATATTGGTTTGCCTCAAGGATCGATACTGGCAGCAATGTTGTTTACTATATATATATAAATGACGTAGTTAAATGTTCTCGTCATACATCTATATCGTTATTTGCTGATGATACAACTATTTATGTGGTAGCAGACTCAGTTGAAGAGTCAGTAAACTACAAAATGACCTTGATGATTTAATCAAACGGTTAAAAATGAACAAACTAAGTTTGAATACAAGCAAAACAAAATACATGGTTTCTACAAAAGAGAATATTAGTTCTCTAGCTGTTAACATTGATGGGGAGAAGCTAAAGGGAGTAAATTCAATCAAGTACCTTGGTGTAATTATAGACCATAAATTAAAGTTTAATGAAAATCTAGACTATATCTGCAAAAAAATTTCTAAAACTATTGAAAAGAAAACTGACATTAAACAGCGCTATAATGATCTATAATTCAACTATACTTCCACATTTCGAACACTGCGCAACGATCTCGATGTTCTATAATGAAGGCATGAAAGATAGAATGCAGAAACTCCAAAACCGGGCTATGCGAACAATAATAGGTTGTGATTACAAAACAAGTGTAATAGTCATGCTTGATTCATTAGGATGGATGAGTATACGACAGCGATTAATTTTCAGAAAGCTACAATACCTGATGAAGTTCATAAGTTTTGTAAGTGATGATAAATATCAGGGTTGTTAATATACACGTATAAAACGTTTTATACGTTACACGTATAATACGTAACGTATAAAACGTATAAAACGTATATAACGTATAAAACGTATAATATGATTTTGTTTTTGAAATTCATTCATAAAAAATTAAAAATGCTTCTTACTTCAGATATTAATTATATTTTTAGTAAAAATATATATATTTTAGTAAAAATATAATTACGTAGTTATAAATTATTTATATATTTTATAATTTATAACAAAAACTATTTAAATTCTAGATGTTATTTAAATGTAAATTTTTATACTTTATACGAAAGACTATGTTACTGTACATTAAACTGGTTAATAATATTTAATTCACTAGATTTGAATATTGAAAATTTTGAATTATATATTAGAGATTGTTTTGAGCACATCAACTCAAGCAATTAAATTATTTTTAAATTTTTCAACACGTAGGTATACTATATGATTTTCTTTCATTTTGATTCCAACATTTACTTAATGGGAAACATTTTGGATTAGAAACATTTGGCTCATGAACTTAATTATTTGGCATCATGAAATGTTATTGAATATATAAAATATGGTTCAATTCAACTTCAGCTCCTCCCATCTAATAAGAACAGCTGGGAAATATTATGTTGTTGCAGAATAAATGTCGTTTTTTTCATAGCAGTTAGGAAAATTATTAGAGATTATTAGAGAGATGTTTTTAAAAAAAATTTGTTGTGTGGATCCGGGTTGCACCACTTCCAATTAATAGACACAGTTTGAAAATATCAGGCTCTTGCAGATCAAACCTTCTTTTTATACAAAAGTTGTAATAGTTAAAATATAAAATATTTCTTTGGTTTTCATTTATTTTTATTTTTAATACAAGGGGAACGCAAGAGAATACAAGACAGTATACAGTTAAAATATGTATTTACGTCAAACGAAAAAGTTTAGTGAGAAGTTTAATGAGTAAATTCAATTTTGGTCATTGATGAATAATAGGTATGGTTGGAAATGTCAACTTATTGCAGACTAAATTTGTTTTGAAAATAAATAATTATTTTTTGAAAAGAAGCATTTACTTTAAATGTGGAAGTTTTCTGAACTCATAGGAATAGTTGGGTAAGAAATTATCATGGCGACGCTATATTTTCTAAAGCAGCTGTTTCTATTAGTCCCGAAATATAGGCTTTATAAATATTAAATATCACGAGTACGATGAATAATACGCCCACGATAATGTTATATAAATGTATTTTTATTTATTAAGGATTTTACTTTTATACGGTATAAAACGTAAATAATTGTGTGTTTTATACTGTACGTTTTATACGTTTTATACGTACGTATAATACGTGTTTTATACGTTACCGTATTATACGTTACAACCCTGATAAATATCCTCTAAGAAATGTGGGTGATTTTCGTACAATGAGCTGCAAAAACACCAGTGGTCAAAATACAATTATAGTAAAAGGCTTGAAACTATTCAACGGACTGCCTAATGAAATTAAAAATGAATCAAACTTTGCTAAATTCAAAATATTAACAAATAATTATGTAAAATTGAATTTTTAAGGATAGTTTGTTTGATATCATACATAAAAAGTTTTGAATTAGAATATGAATAAAAATAAATCATATAATATTAAAGCTATTTATAGCTAATAAAATTTGTAAATAAATATATAAAATAAATGTTTTTAGAATAATTGGAGAATGTTGTCCACACCGCAGCCGCAGGCTTTGTTGTTGTTTAACATACTTAAAAAATTTTGGATTTGAAAAGCAGTTCTTTCATTTTAACTCTTAAAAACTGGATTTGAGGTATAGTGCAGTAACCAAACGTTTTCGGTTCTGAATTCTTTGAACCTTGACCAATTAACTTGAAATTTGCTGAACAGTTAAAGGATGACTAAAAAATCAAAGGTGACATAGCGATGATTTGCGCTTTTTCTCTGGGGGTAGATGCCACCCCTTCTCGGGGGTGGAATTTTTTTCACTCAAAATAACCCCGAAAATAGATAAAGCGACACATTTTAAGTCAAAATATTCTTAACCGTTTTTTTCCATAGAGCGATATTTTTCGAGTTATTCGCAATTAAAAACTTGCATTTTTCGATCAAATAAGCATGTTTTTTGACGGTTTTTCACACATAACTCAAAAACGTGTTCCATCAAAAGAGTTAAAATGAACAAAAATCAAGTTTAAAACGAAAAAGAGATTAGTTTTGGTATGAGTTTTGTAAGTCCAAAGCGAAGGAAGTTATAGCTCATTGAAGAGAATTATGGTTTTTTAACAACTTGGCTCGAAGTATTCAACGTTAAAAAATGGAAAGCGTTGAATTTTTCGGACAAAACTTCTAAAATATTTTTATAATGCTTAGCAATACCTTTAAAATGAGTACTAGTTTAATTCGTGTCTTTTAAAACTAAGCGAGTTACGATACAAAAACGGTGAGCAACTCGAATTTAAAAAAAAAATCAGCGTTAAAATTTCAGCTATTCCCAAAAAAATCCATATTCTTCGTTATCCTTTTACAGATAGGTGTATTTTAGTATTAGTCATGAGATCCAGAAGTTAAGCTGCATTAGAATACGTAGTTTTTGAAAAAAGTATGATGATAATGAAAAATGTATATTTCAAATTTCTTTAAAACATACCTTCTTTTCAAAATAACTCTAAAACTAAATAAGATACGTAACAAGTATTTAGCACGAAAATGTTTGTGTTTTTTTAAAAAAAAATTTGGTTGTCTTTTGTTTTCTGTGGGATAAAAAATACCGAAGATGTAACTGTTTCAAGTTTCACTGCTATTGGCATATGAGTTAACGTGAGATATCACATACCACTGGCAATGGCAGTGAGATATCACTAGCCAAGGTGATATCTTAGAGGTGCTGGCGAATGAACTGTATTCAGTCAACGGTAGCACTCTCAGTCGTAGCTAATGAATATTCCTTGATGCTGGAACGCTGTAGCTTGCTCGAAGAAACGAGCCTCCATATAACTATATATCTGAGCTTTAATCATTGAAAAATATACTGCGTCCCATAATCCGGGATTATGCCATTAGCTGGACTATTAACAAACCAATTTTAGTTTTGTTCCTGCAAATTTTTAAAATAAATTAACAACTAACAACAAATTAACAATTAACTTTAAAATAAATAACATCCTTAGAACGCATGTTGTTGTGGGACCTTGGTCTTAAAAGGTTTTTATGTGTTGTTATGAGTTGTTACACATACAGTAATCCCTCCGACTGCGCGGGTTTTAACTGCGCGATTTCCACTGCGCGAGATGAGTTTTCAATACTAATTTTCGCACTGCGCGATTAAAATTTCACACTGCGCGACGTTTAAAATTTTTTTTTAGAATATGTAGGTGAATTTCGTAAAATTAAAATGAAAAACAAAAATTAAATTTCCCACATGGGTCATTCTTTTACAAATCGAACAAATTTGAACAAAATCTGACCGACGGATTTGTGATTTGGCTTTAAAATTTTTTACTGGTATGATATCGAAAAAAATATACGTGTTCGAGGATTTTTTTTTTGGAAAATAGAGGCGATCTAAATTTCGTTTTTGGTTTGACGACTTATTTTCAAAAATTCATTACTTCGGTTCTATTAATGATAGTAAGCTTTTGTTTTATTTTATTTTAAACTTAAGAGAAGGAATTTTAATAAAAAATATAGTCAATAAAAATTATTAGCAAATTCCTATTGTTATAAACAAATAAAATGTGATTGCCCTACGTATTCTACGTTCAATTTTCAAGAAAAATGTGTTTTTAACTAAGGGAGAAATTAGTTTTACTGTTAGAAATATATTAATTTATCCAGCGCGGGACAACAAAAATTTATGGAATTTTTATCTTTCCGCGCTCGATAAATTGATCTATTTCTAATGCTACTCGTACACGAGGGAGCAAAATTGCAGATGTCAGAGAGAAAGTGTCTGACTTATTGCTAAACTGTTTACACATAGGAATTTGTTAATAATTTTTGTAGATAACTATTTTTTTTTAAGTTCATCTTTTAGCTTTAAAATAAAACAGACAAAAATGTCTATCATTACCAAAACCGAAGTTATGAATCTTTGAAAATAAGTCTTCAAGCCAAAAATCACGAAATCCTCGAAATTTAGAACCGCTCCATTTTCCAACCCAAAAAATTCTCGAGCACATATATTTTTCTTTTCTTGGGAAATGGGAATTCGGAAATTTTTCTATATAAAAGCCCTAAAATTTCAGCCAAATCAAATATGTGTCGGTCAGAAAGATGTTCGGTTTGTAAAAGAATGACCAATATATGTAGCAATTTGCATTACATATTCAGTTTATTTTTAACTGAGTGGCTTAAACGTTCAATATAGATCAAATTCAATTTCAAGCCAGTAAAGGTAGAATATTCTAAACAAATTCAGATTATTGATATAATTTTTGTAAATTTAAGTTGTTTTTTGAAATGTTATTTATGTTAATTTATCTGTTAACTTATGAAGTGTTTTCTTTTTTAAGAGTTGTTGAAGTAATACATGTTTTTCAGGCTGTATACAGTGAAACTCGCTTTTAGCGTACACCATATATAACGTACACTTGGTCAATAGAGTACAGCAAATTTTTTTCTTACATCTATAAACATTTTACAAACAAATTATCCTTCTTATAAGGTACCTCGGCTTATAAGGTTATAACGTACACACGTTTGCTCCCGTGAACTATTTTTCCTTTGCCTCGTTTATAAAGTACGAATAAGAAAATAAGAATAACAAAACAAAAGCAATCGTAAGTATTCGGTGTATTGCCGTTTTTTAATTTTTTTTTTCGATGAAAGATATTTTGTGTCTTCTTTATGAATTTACTACAGATATTAATTTATGTTTGTTATTATATACTGTGTTCTACAATTATAAATTTAAACAGAAAAGTAGTGATAATTTCCAAGTAAGTTTTGAGAAAATATTTGTTAATTAATTAGTTTATAGTCTTTAATGCTAACATGTTTTTATAAAAATGCTATATATAGGTACGCAATGGCTCCAATTCAAACTAAAAGACATGTGATCACTTTGGCCAATAAATTAAAAATTTTAGCGGAAGTCGATCAAAAGAAATCTTACTCTCAAATTGGAGAAATGTTTGGATTATCGAAAACTACAATTTCCTCAATTGTGCGAAATCGATTAAAAATTGAACCAGCCGTTTGTTCCTTAAAACGTAACAAAATTAGATGTGGTAAATTTCACATAGTAGAGCAGGCCGTTACAAAATGGATCAAAATAATGAGGTCTAAAAATGTTCCTCTTAGCGGTTCAATTGTTAAAGCCAAGGCAGAAGATTATGCCAAATTACTTAAAGTTTCGGATTTTCAAGCAACAAATGGGTGGTTGGATCGTTTCAAACAGCGAAATAGCTTATGCTTTAGGAATATTGTGGGCGAAAAAGCCGATGCTCCTTTTGAAACTGCAAAAGATTGGATTGAAAGTAAGCTACCAACGTTGATACACGGTTACCAATCAAAAAATATATTCAATCTAGATGAAACGGGATTGTTTTATAAATTAACGCCAAATAAAACTCTATCATTTAGTAACGAGGCATGTGCTGGGGGAAAACTAAGCAAACAAAGAGTTACTTTACTTATTGGAGCCAATGCTGATGGAAACGAGAAATTACCTTTGTTAATGATCGGCAAATCAGTAAAACCAAGATGTTTCAAAAATATTAAAACTTTACCATTGAAATACTCTGCCAACCGTAAAGCTTGGATGACGTCAACTATATGGGAAGATTACCTTATGAATCTTGATAAAAAATTTATGAAGGAAAATAGATCAGTACTCTTTATAGCTGACAACTGCCCTTCACATACTAAACTTTCTAATTTAAAAGCAATAAAACTAGCTTTCTTGCCACCTAATGTAACAGCCATATGCCAACCGATGGATTTGGGCATAATAAAAAATATTAAACATTACTGTAAAGAGTGTTTACTTCGTAAGATAATTCAGGATTTAGAAAATTGTACTGAATCAAACCTAAAAGATGTAGAAATAACACTCTTAGATGCCGTGCATTTTATTTCAAAGTCGTGGCAAAAAGTTAAATCAACTACAATAAGCAATTGTTTTAAAAAGGCTGGGATAACTAGGATCATACACTCGGAAACTGACGATGATTTTAGTCATTTGGAAGTTTTATGGAGACATCCAAAGATCCAAGCTACCATCAATAATGTTGAGTCGACAACACTCAACCAATTTTTAAATATTGATGATCGGATCGCAACAGTAGCTACTGTGACAGATGAAAGGATAATAGAGAGTTTACTGGAACCTTCAAACGTAGAAGACTCTGGGTCTGATGAGGAAGATTTACAGAGAGTTGAACAAATACCAAGCAACGGAGATGTTATTAAAGCATTCAAGTGCATTCAGACCTATTTAACATACAACGAAGGTACCCATCTAGAACTTCAAAAGCTTAATCAAATTGAAATTAAAGTGGAGAACATAATTCAAGTTAGCCTTAAGCAACAGAAGATTACTGATTATTTTTCGGTAACCACATTGCCCAACGCAGTTCAATCTTAGTAGGCATCATATTCAGACATTGTCATCCGAATATATGTACATATGTTTATGTACTGTTTATTTAGCTTTTGCATAATTATTTTTTGATAATGAATTATTTTTTAACTTATAAGTTCCTATTCTTTTGTGATCAATGTTATTTGAAATAAATTATATATAATTTAATAAATATAATGATATAATGAACATAACCTGTAAATTTTGTAATGATTTTTAATTTATATGGATATAACGTACCATGGCATATAGCGTACGCCTACGTCGGTCCCTTGACCGTACTTTATAAACGAGTTTCACTGTATATTCATTTTGGTTTAATTATAACTTTAAATTAATTTTTTTTTTCAAAATTTGGAACCGAACCCCCCATTTTCATACAAAATAGGGTTCACATTGCGCGGTTTTGTACTGCGCGATGTTTTTCTGGAACGGAACTACCGCGCAGTCGGAGGGATTACTGTATTGTAATGCCTACTACACATCACATTTTATTTAAAAAAAAAAAAAAAAAATTATAGTGCTCCGACCACCCAACCCGAGCCTCTTAACCCGTATCCAGTTAAAGATGAAAGGTTTGAATAAGTTGGAATTAATACCATATTATGACTTTTGAAAGTACCTATATATTGGTTTTTTAATGGACGTTGTAACTTTAAAATTGAGAGTGATATGTTACCATTTGCATTTTTTGGGTGCAAAAACACTGGTTTTTTCGACATCATTTGTGTGAGTGTGTGTCAGTGTTTGTGTGCGTGTATACACAAACAAATCTATTTGAAATAGTGTGTGACTGTATAGTCAGCATATTTTCGAAATCAAAGCAGGAAGTACGTAATGTGCACCAGAAGAGTTACTTAAAATAATATTTTGTAACTGTAAAAAACGATGCGGTGCCTCTTGTGGTTGTCGAAGACTCGGTTTATTTTGTAACTCAACATGTGGGATATGCTGCGGTGACAACTGTCAGAATTGTCCTCCAATTGACCCATCAGAAGAAAATGATAGTGATTGTAGCTCTGATGATTAAATTTTCTAAAAAACCGTGTTTGAAAAATCGCGGTTTTCTGTTTTTATTTTTGAGTTCAAATTCAGTTTATTTCAAAATAAATTATTAAAATTAAAAGAGGAAGAAAAATTCTATAAATTTTTCAAATTAAAACTTTCATGTTTAAAATTAATAAAGATCTAAGTTCAGTTTTACTTCATTGCCATGGTGCCATAAGGAAAAACAGTATTAAATATATTGTAAACTTAAGAACCTTTGAAAAATTTAAAACATATTTACGAGTTATTATTATTAATTCGGTGGAATTTCAAAAATACCAAACTATTTAACCGAGTTCTAACTTTTCGACTAAAATGGATACAACCGGAAAATACCCGCTTAGGTTCGGATGATGGTGGGCGAATCATTAGAATTGCATCATACAGCCTCTGAAAAATTATAGTTCTTTGACTAGTTTTTTTAAATAATAACAATTTTTTTCAAAGCACACCCAATCACATAAATCCTCAATTAATTTGAAATTTATTCCAGTAAGCAGATGTGTTCAAATGTCTCAAAGCCCTCTATTGGTTTTTACGTAAGCGTAACAAATTTTTGTAGCTTTGGGTATATTGAATTGCATCGACGTCTCACATCCAAATTCAAACTACCTTCATTACCAACTTCTGTACGCACGTTTTGTTGTAAGATATTATTTCAGATTGTAAATCGTTTTAAATACTTTACTATAGCATGCACTTTATCTAAAATCTGTACTATTGTATTATTTTTTTCTTTCTAAAATTGTTTCATCCCTGATATCTTCCAAAAAAGAAAAGTCTTCGTGGTTATTGGCAGTATTAATTAAAATATTAATAAAAGTAATATTTTGTTTTCGAAAAAAAATTTCTAAACCGCAAAACCGCGGTTTGGTAAGTCTGTTTTCGGTTATGGTTTGTTTTGTTTCAAACCCTTGCGTTTTAGGTTTCGGTTAACCAAGCCGTGAAACTTTACTAGTGATGTCTAGCTTTGAAACAAATGTTATTTTCTCATAGTAATATTTTAGGTAGATTTCATATAAAAATCTACCTATTGGTATGTGCTTCATCTCGGAATTTCGGAAAAATTTTGGTGCCAAACGACTATATATGATAAGCGGAGACGGAAAATCAAAATGAAAAAAAAATTTATATATATATATATATATATATATATATATATATATATATATATATATATATATATATATATATATATATATATATATATATATATATATATATATATATATATATATATATATATGTATATATATATATATATATATATATATATATATATATATATATATATATATATATATATATATATATATATATATATATATATATATATATATATATATATATATATATATATATATATATATATATATATATATATATATATATATATATATATATATATATATATATATATATATATATATATATATATATATATATATATATATATATATATATATATATATATATATATATATATATATATATATATATATATATATATAACGATATGAGATATAACGGAATTTGGCGGCACTCTCACGGTCGCATTTTTCGACCTACACCAAAATAATTTTTTGTGTGTGTTCCGGCAAATAATGTCTTGGACAAGTTCGTGAACTGGCCATATCCGGGTACCAGTTAAGCGGCTAGAGCTTAAAATGTCGAATAATCTAGGGCGCTATAACTTCCGTTTGAATCATAATATTTTAATAAAATTTATAAATATTGAATATTTGAACATATTTCTATCATTTTTATCCAGATGACCACTTTGGCGTTTCAGGTTCCTCAAAAATCAGCTGTTTTAAAAATTTACTAAACTTTGCTGCCCTTGATCTAGCTGAAATGACCAAGCTAATATTTGAAAACTTTTTTTCACGTACTTAAAATATAAATCTTTCCAAAATTTTTAAAAATAATAGTTTAAGTCTAACGGTTGAGACCCTACGGCTGTTGAAATGAAAACAAACGCAAAAGGCAATGCTTTCATCATGTTTCAGTTTATGTTATTTAAATTCATCTTAGCTTTTAAACATATTTTTCAACTATAGCCTCAAAAATTTCAGCTTTCTAACCCAAAAGGTTCCATTTTTATAAGCATTATAATGCAACCCTTACAAGAAAAATATCAACCCATTTAATACCATAGAAAAATTATCAAAATCTCTTTTGTTTTTATTTTTTTTACTAAGTAACCGTTTGAAAAAAGATTAAATAAGAACAAAAAAACACAACAACAAAAGATGATTTTGAAATAAAATTGTTTGATAAGGTTATAAATTATGTGTGATGGAATACATACTAAACTATGTTCGAGAATATAAAAGAAGATTTATTCTACATAGCTAAATAAGAAGGGAATCGAAAAAATGAGTAAATCTACATTTTTTCTATATTTTCACGTAGGGGTGGTTTACACCCCTTAAACATAAAAAGCGCAAGTCAAGCTTATGTCACCTTTGAAGTTAAGAGTAAGATGAGTTTAATTCCCAATTTTTATGGAAATCGATGGAGGGTCTTTTTTCATGTTCAGTTACTGTACTAGTACTTTTTTAGAAGTTTGTAATGTAGAACTGTCGAATTTGAGGCAAAGCGTTCGCGAACAAAGTAGCTTTTTATTGCAGTGACCGTCAATAATAGAGCGGCTAGAAGATTTAGTACCAGAACTTAAAGAATTAATGGCACTATAATAACTTTTGTCAGAAATTGAAGTTCATATTCGACGATTCGTTCAATACGATGGTATGATCGCCCAAGCTCAAAACAGTTTCGAATTCGAACAAATTACAGATTATTTGAGAAAAATTCTCCAAAATATGAAAAATAAAAAAGACTATAACGGCGGTAGTGTCAAAATGTATTTGGATGCGTTTTCAATTATTGGACCATGTTTAATAGATATAATAAATACTTCACTTACATCAGGTGTATTTCCAAATGATTGGAAAGAGTCAATAGTTGTTCCAGTTCGTAAAACTACGAATCCGAGAAAATGTGAAGAACTAAGACCAATAAATATGCATACGGTACATGAGAAAGTTCTAGAAAAAGTAGTTTACTACCAACTTGAAAAATAATAGTATCTTAATACCAGAGCAATCAGGATTTAGAAAAGGGTATTCTTGTGAGACCGTACTAACATGGATTATATTCGAATGGAAAAAAGAAGTGGACTCTGGTAATACTGTACTATCGATCTTTTTAGATTTCACAAGAGCCTTCGAAAAACTGGATCGTGACGTCATACTTAACAAACTCAGTCGATATGGAGTTTTAGGCAAAGAAAATAACTGGTTTAGAAAATTCCTAAGTGGACGAAAACAAAGTGTGCGTCTAAACAACTCATGCACATCAACTTCTAGATCTGTGGCACTTGGAGTGCCATAAGGTTCAGTTTTGGGTGTATTGCTATTTATAATATATATAAATGACATCGGTACAGTGTTAAAACATAGTCAAGTAGCCTTATTTGCTGATGATTGTCTTGTTTATATAAGTGGCAAAAATATTATTGAGCTTGAACAAAAATTAAATGATGACCTTCTAAATTTACAAAGCTGGATCAACAAGAACAAACTTAAGATTAATATTTCAAAAACCAAAAGCATGATGTTTAATAGTAGAGTAGAGGCTGTGTAATGAAGCGCTTTCTTATTGGCGAACCAATAAGAAGGACATAGCAGGAAGCGTACCTAGCGAGATTGATTTTCAAGCCCCAAACTAGCTTCAGACCATGGGAACGATAAAGTAACCCTGCTACTTCAGCACAAATACAGACATGTACGCTATTCACGAAAATTTGCAGAAATGGAAAGGAATACAAGTGGAAAAACGAAGACTCTGGCGACCCCATTGGCGAAAGACCCACGATCAACACGTCCAACCCCTACGTTCACTCACATATGCCCACACACACACACACACGCTCACACATACACACACACACACTCTCACACCCCCTTATCATTATGGCCGTAATAATGAAATAAATTTACTCACCCCATGATTAAACCCCGTCCTCCTATTCGAATTCCATCAGCCCTCCATCAGTGATGATTCATCCAACAGAAAATTGACGAATAATCCACTGGTGCGTGAACAATTCAGCAACAATAGCAAATAAGTGGTGTAAATAATGAGTTGAAACTCCGATAGTATCAGCAAAAAAATTGTATATGAATAATCAGTTGCAATAACCAAACTTTAGTAAAAATGTTGCGTTGAAAATACGATAATATCAGCAAAAATTGTATATATAAATAATCCGTTGAAATAATCAAACTTTAGTAAAAATGTTGCGTTGAAAATACGATAATATCAGCAAAAATTGTATATATATAAATAATCCGTTGAAATAATCAAACTTTGGTAAAAATGTTACGTTGAAAATACGATAGTATCAACAGAAATTGTATGGTGATAATCAGTTGAAATAATCAGAATTTGGCAAATATGTTGCGTTGAAAATACAATAATATCAGCATAAATCGTATATAAATAATCCGTTGAAATGATCAGAATTTAGTAAAAATGTTGCGTGGAAAATACGATAATATCAGCATAAATGGTATATAAATAATCCGTTGAAATAATCAAAATGTAGAAAAAATGTTGCGTTGCAAACACGATAATATCAGCAAGAATTGTATATAAATAATCCGTTGACATAATCAAACTTTGGTAAAAATGTTACGTTGAAAATACGATAATATCAACAGAAATTGTATGGTGATAATCAGTTGAAATAATCAGAATTTGGTAAATGTGTTGCGTTGAAAATACGATAATATCAGCAAAAATTGTATATAAATAATCCGTTGAAATAATCAGAATTTGGTAAAAATGTTGCGTTGAAAATACAATAATAACAGCATAAATCGTATATAAATAATCCGTTGAAATGATCAGAATTTGGTAAATGTGTTGCGTTGAAAATACGATAATATCAGCAAAAATTGTATATAAATAATCCGTTGAAATAATCAGAATTTGGTAAAAATGTTGCGTTGAAAATACAATAATAACAGCATAAATCGTATATAAATAATCCGTTAAAATGATCAGAATTTAGTAAAAATGTTGCGTAGAAAATGCGATAATATCAGCATAAATTGTATATAAATAATCCGTTGACATAACCAAGATTTGGTAAAAATGTTGCGTTGGAACAAGGTACGGTAAGAACAGCCAAAACTTTGCTACAAATAATGCGTTGAAGCAGATGGCAGTAGCACCAATTTTATATTAACGATGCGTTGAAACAATTTCGCGATTCCGCAATTTATAATATGCATAATTCAATCATTCCGTATACTAAATGTGAACCAAGATGGCCATTTAATATCATAAAAAAAAAATATAACCACAAATTCAACAAAACGGCATATTCTAGAATCCGTACACTAGAGTGATCGATTGGCGTATGTTCATCATTGTGGATTGTGACCTTCCAATTAATAACACATGAATTTATTATCCGAAAAATGGATTTTGATTATATTCAATACAAGTTTAAATTTAAATTCAAAAAAAAACACAACAGTTTCTTGGATAATTACTTACATTAGATTGTAATAAATGAATAGCAACAACTAACTGACCTTCCGTATGTTACAAACTTTTAATTGATTGCAATCACAAAACATTTATATAATTTTTTTCTTATGGTAATTAATTCTTCTTTTCTTTCTTACGGCACAATTTATTATCCGTAAAAAGAATTTTGATTATATTCAATACAAGTTTAAATTTAAATTTAGAAACAAAAACAACAGTTTCTTGGATAATTACTTACATTACGTTGTAATAAATAAATAGCAACAACTAACTGACCTTCCGTTTGTTACAAATTTTTAATTGATTGCAATCACAAACATTTATATAATTTTTTTCTTATGGAAATTAATTCTTTTTTTGTTACTTTCGTACGGCACAAACAGATAATATTTTTTTTCTTTGATAACTTTACACTCACAATTTTTTTGTTTTAATTGGACACGTACATTTTGACTAAATAAATTAAATAAATTACGCTTATATCAATTAAGCTAATACTAGATTTTATCACTTAATTTTTTTAAAAAGAATCGATTTAAATAGCGCACCGGACATGCAATCATAATCTGGATGAAATTTTTATATCCATCGACTGAATGCCACGAGAGATGTCAAACAACTCACAATGTAATAATGAGAGTCTTCGTCTCCGTCGAAATTAAACTAAGAGACCAATAGACGTACAGTGGCCTAATATATAGCAAAATTTTTGTCTCGAAAAAACTCGAATACGATGTTTTGGAAATTAATTTCCATCAAGTTTCAATTGTTGGGAATTTTTCAAAATTATACTAAACCGTTCGTTATTTGATACTATTGCACAACGACAAGGTTGTAACACAAAATATTTCCGACCCATCAACAACATTCACCATTGAATTCAAAATGAATCAAATGCAAGTTCAATTGGTGTTATGGCGTTTAGATACTGCAAACTACAATACAAAATCACATTATAGTGAAACGGAAAAATTATTTTGAAAGAAAATAAGACAATAGAATGTTTAACAAAAACGAGATATTAAATCTTTGAATGTTGATGACTGAAAAAAATACGCACAGCCGACTTAGGGTTTAAAAAAAATTAATTGTTCAATTACGGTTGATGTTAGAGAATTCAAACTTTTAGTAGTTTATTGAATGTAACCATAGCTCGCGTCAATTTTAGGGTGTTGTAAAATTAAATTCTGATTAAAGTTTAGCGGTTATACGGATGATGATTAAAGAAAATTATCAATTAATTCAAATTAACCAATACTATATTATATTAATGAATAAATAAATCAGGGTAATTAGTGCCATTTTCCCTCTCCTATACGTCCGTCCACCTATTGCAGATTTAGTCAGATTTTAAGAAATATAAGGAAACTATGGGTTAAGGAAACTACATGAAATATGACTATTGATGACGAAGGGATGAGAATCTATTACAAGTGGTACAGATTAATATAAGGAACAACAACTAAGGAAACTGCGACTGTAATACACTGCGTTCTGACATTATGCCAGACTATCCATTACAGAACAAGTGCTTTTTGGACGAACACCTACGACCAAAAAGAAGTTGAAAAAGGCATAGGCTGGTCGCCAATAGACCTTGTATATACATATTAGCTTGGTGAAGCACCTCGACGTACCACAGACTAGCAATCAATGCGATCAGTATTACAAACTCAGTCCTAGCAGAAACCAAGTAACAAAGTATCTAAGAATATACAAAAAAAACTTTTGGGAGGGGTATCGATAAAATCAGTATTCTACTCTATTGCAAGCGGTGGACAACTAAAATCTTCCAGACCCAATTTCGGGCAGATCTGGGGGTTCCCGAGACTCTAAAGTCACAAATAGAATTGATTCAATCTGCTACAGATCGAAAGGAAAAAACACCGTGGGACCGACTTCTTTAATGAAACATCCGACACAATTTCGTTTTTTTTTTTTTTTTTTTCCTCTTTTACGTTATGCAGGCTCGCAACCCACACCTGAACTAACACGAGTCTCATGCGTCTCCGACTCGCTAGCCGGGCTACACTGTTGTACGCTTCCGTCCAAGTGACTCGGAAGGTTGTTCATATAGATTCAAGGTAACCAACTGAACCAAATTTAAATATATTCAATCCGGGAATTTACGCCGGCAAATAATGCAGAAGAAAAAAAAAAAAAAAAAAAAAAAAAAAAAATTGCTACAAGACCCAAACACCAATGCTGACACACACTTACTGAACTGGGAATTCAAGACGAAACCACCCTCACATTTTCATGTCCTTGATAAACAATATCCTACGGAAACAGACCTAATTTGTAGATTTTTAGGCTCGAATGTCCTTCGAATGGTATACACCTCTGCGTTTGGAGACCAGGTCTTCCAGTTCGTAAGCGGCGCCACCTACCAACCTTATTACTCTGGCTTCAATAAACTTCTGTGCAAGTTTAGCCGATAATTTCTTACCGGCGTCACTCAAAATAAAGTTCCTTCGGAACACCGTATCACCTGGTTTAAACAAAGTTAACCGAGCTCGTAAATTGTATCTTTCAGCACTTTTGACAAATGCTTCGGCAGTTAAATCAAGAATTCGAATTCGAATCTTATTAAGATAATCCGGTCGCAGAATCGTTTCACCTGGCTCAAGAAGACTATTCAGTCGTCTCAGCAGTTCATATGACGAACCATGAGTCACCATAGGTATTCCAAACATTGCGTAATACGGGGAACATTGAAGTGTTTGATGCAGGGAACAACGTAGTGCACAAGCGATCTCGCTCAAGTGCAGATCCCATTTAGAATGCTCCTCCTTTAAATAGGCTCTAATACCAGATAAAACACTTCTATTTACCCGTTCAGAAGCGTTAGCTTGAGGTGAATACAACGCTAGTAATGTATGTTTCACTCCGTGCTTCGCCAAGAAATCTTCAAATAGTTTAGACTTAAACTGCGTCCCATTATCGGACACAATCACTTCGGGACAACCAAATACGTGAAAGACATTGGTAGCCAATAGATGACAAATTGGTTCAGCAGTTAGTTTCCGTAAAGGAAACAAAAAGGGATATTTCGTAACATGATCTAATACTACCAGAATAGCGATATTCCCGGCCTTTGAACGAGGATAAGGGCCAAGAATATCGATATATAATCGCTGTCCAATTCGTTCTGTTTTCATCTGGGACACCATGGGAGCACGAAGTGGAACATTAGTCGCTTTGATTTCTTTGCAGGTCTTACAATTTCCTATGTAGGATTTAACCTGGGTATACATGCGAGGCCAATAGTAAAATTTACGAATATTAAACAAGGTTTTTGCTAGACCTCCATGAGATGAGGTAGGAGGATTGTGGGCCCTTGCAATACACTCGTCAGTGTATTCCTCAGGTAACCACAATTTCCAAACCTCACCCTCTGAAGGAATATCAAGATCTAGACAAGCCATTCGTTTATAAACCCGACCAGAAATTACTTTCAGATCATGCAATGTACCGTCTGCTTCGGTAACCAGATTTACCAACTCCAAATATCGAGAAGTGTTGAAGAAAGGGGAATTAAGATCTAATTCAGGCACTGGACATAGTTCAGAAATGATGTCGACAGAGTCACGTCTTGATAGAGTGTCAGGAACAGTATTTAATTTTCCTTTTCGGTACTCAATATCAAAGACGTAACCCTGCAATTTCAAGCTCCAACGAGCCAATCGACCAGAAAGGTCTTTTTGTTGCATTAACCATTTTAATGAAGCATGGTCAGTTATGATCTTAAAGGCCTAACCCTCGACATACGCTCTAAATTTCTTTACTCCCAGTACGGCGGCTAGACACTCTTTCTCACTAGTTGAGTAATTGCGTTGCGCAGAATTTAGTTTCTTGGACATGTACGCTATGGGATGTTCCATACCGTCCATGTCACACTGCAGTAATACACAGCCTATACCGTCATTACTAGCGTCGCACTGGAGAGTAAAAGGTTTAGTATAGTCGGGGTTTATGAGGACTGGTGCTGATATGAGAGCATTTTTGAGATTTGTAAATGCTCTTTCAGCTTCTGGAGTCCATACGAATTTATTAGAATTTTTCTTCAACAAATCTGATATTGGAGAGGACATAGCAGAGAAATCAGATATAAAACGGCGATAATAACCCGCCATACCCAAGAAGCGTCGAATCTGTTTGGGTGTTCGAGGCGTAGGAAATTCTGATATAGCCTGAGTTTTATCAGGATCAATTTTTAACGTACCACCTCCCACCACATATCCCAAATATTTTACCTCCGCTAAGAGAAACTTACTTTTTTCCACGTTTATCGTCAAGTTCGCACGTCTAAGACACTGGGAGATATCTTCTAACAGTTTCAGATGGGCCTCAAAGGTATCTGTAACTATTAGAAGATCATCCAAGTATACGAAGACGCACGACTTGAGATGTGGAGGAATTACTTGGTCCATCAATTTGGTCATTGTTTGCGGCGCATTGCACAGTCCGAAAGGCATTCTTACGAACTGATACAATGGCCGCCCTGGGACCGTAAAAGCAGTTTTCTCTCGGGAGTGTTTTTCTAACGGTATCTGCCAGAAAGCGTCTTTCAGATCCAAACTGGAAACGAAATTACTTTGTGGCAGACGACTCAAGATCCCATCTATCTGTGGAAGGGGGTAAGCATCCTTCTTAGTAACTGTATTGACCTTTCTACTATCCAAACAAAGACGATTCTTCCCAGGTTTGCGAATTAAGACCACCGGACTTGACCATGGGCTGTTTGAAACCTCTATAATACCCAGAGACAACATCCTATCCAGTTCTTCTCCCATCAGTTTCTCAATGGCGGGCGATATTGGATAGTGTCGTTGCTTGATGGGAGCTGCAGTCCCCACATCAATAACGTGTTCCAACAAATGTGTTCGACCCAGACCCATTTTTGAAAATGATGGTAGAAGCTGAATAGTGTTTTGTAGACGTGTTTGATTGTCCATAGACAATTCTGAAATTCCTGACTCCGTAGTCAAAAATGTAGGTAGGTTAAATATCGGGTTAAACAAACCAAAAGCGTTAAAGAAATCTATACCTAGATATAGATTTTGAGTCAAAGACGGGATAATGAAGACGTCCAGGGTCCTGACTTGGTTCATAAATGAAACCTTTGTTTTTACAAACCCCAAGATCTTCTGTCTTTGGCCATCGGCAGTACGAACTACGGCAGACGAATAAGTTAGAAGGTCTGGAGTCTGTACGATTTCTTTAGCAAAATCACCACCAATTACAGTCAAGGACGCTCCACTATCCAACAGTCCAGTATGTTGTTTACCCAATATTGACACTGTGGCATAAGATCTCACATCGTTGTCCAATTTCACAATAGAGGAAATGGTTTTAGTTTTAAACAAATGACGTTGTTGCCAATAAATACGAGAACGGAGCGCAGAGCGCGATGGAAGTTTCAAAGAGGATAATGCATCGACAAATATGTTTGAGCGTATTTTCAGGTATTCGTTCAATCGTTGTTGGAACGATTTGATTTTGGTCCATAATGGAGGTGGTTCAGTATGATCGGGTGTTCGTTTCAATAATTTCACATTAGTATCATGGGTGGGTACCAGTGTGTCAGAAGCAGTACCTTTAGACTGCGCTGCAGGGGCGTAAAAACTTTCAGCCGGTTCGTTATGGCTTGAATTAACGGCAGGTGGTGGGCTCAAAGAATTATTCAGCAGATTAGAGGTTGAAGCCGAGTTTGAGACTGCATCATAAAGAAATGGATTGGTAGACGACAAAGTTGTAGGAGCGGGAAATAACATATTTTTAGGCTCAGATGAGTCTAGGGTGTGTCCTGGGAGCGAGAAAAGGTGTTGTGATTCTGGCCCCCTCTTCGGTTTCCCCGACAATTATCACAATTAGGACACAACACATTGTCCTTTCCACATCCCCAACAAAACAATCGCTGAGATTCACGACAATCGTGCCACCGATGACCAGGTCGTTTACAGTTCCAACAAATAATTGAACTGCTTATTCGTCCCATATTGGGAGCAGGCTGTATTGCCGCAAGTTCGTTGGATGCAGCTGGTAACGATTCCGTTGGCAACTCGCTAATTTGAATTTGTGGAAATTCACGATCTAAATCCACCTCAGACACCGGTCTAGACGGTCTAATGTTATAATCTCGCGGTCTGGTCGTTGACTCGGCCCATAATTTTTCGCGATCACGGCAGAGCTGGCGCAGATGGTCTAGTCCATAAATGGTGACATATAGCAGTTCCCTCCTGATTTCTAATCGTAGGTTATTTCGAATCAGTGAAAGCAATTCGGCATCCGACATCGGGACTCTTAACTTATCTGCCAGTCGATAAATTGACTGTAAGAATTCATCAAATAATTCGGTGGGCCGCTGTTTCCTGGCCCTCATCCGCTCCTTTACCTCTTCGTCCGTCTGCCTGTCTTGAAATTCTATTCGAAGAGCATGACATAAGTCAGTCCAAATAAGCTGTCGGTTCTGGCGAAAATATCTCCAGAACCAATCAGCGGCACGATCTGTGAACAACAGGTACAGACAGCGGGTGATAATAGTAAAATCGTTATTTAAACACATCTCTGTCAGCCGCTCTATTCTGAAGATGAACGCTTCAACATCCAGACCATCGGGTCTGCCTGAGAACGTTACGTTCCAATTTCTAACTGTGGTAGAGTGCTGATCGAGATGTGTTCGTATTCTAGCTGGAGCAAGAGCAGGATGAGGTTCAGCAAACATTGGTGGTACTGGTACATTAGTTTGTACAAACGCATTTACTGGCGTATAATTTGAATGAACCGATTGATGTCTCGGGGTGGTGGGCGAGATTACATTATGCGCTAGGGGTAGTAACACTTCAGGTGCTGGAGCACGTGATTGCATCATTGAGTGATTAATTCTCGAAATTTCCTGATCGATGTGAGCATTTACTGCTTCCTGAAAACCTTGATCTTCCGCTGCAGCGGCACCATATATGGGAGATCGTTGAGCTATATTCACTCGCACTTCATCGGCGAGTCGAGATGGTGGAAGACGGTTTGCCAAAGGCGTGGACGAGGGCTGATTTCCGGTACTGGAACGACGTTGCCAACCTGCGGTAACAGATCGAGTCACAGGTCGCGGTGGGGGTGGCACTATTGTATAATTATTCTTATCTATCCCTCGAGGCAACCTCTGTAATTCTGCACGCTCACAAGCGGCTCGACAAATTGGGCAGGTGTGATTCCGCAACAACCAGTCGTTGAGGCAGATGTCATGAAAGAGATGGTTACACCGAGTGAGAAGTTTTACGTCGGCCGGCACTATTTCGTGTTGACAAACAGCACAAGAGCTGGACCTATCCAGAACGTCCATCTTATCAGTGGCAGACATTATGAATACTCAAACCGCCGCACAGGACCAGATCAATAAATGCACGTATATGGAGAGCGAAACGAAAATTATTACACTATCGATGTGAACGTTGAATCCAAATAAACAATTCGATTATCAACAGAAAAGATTATTTTATTCCAATATTTGAGTACTATGAATATATTTTAAAGCAGAATTTTTAAAAAAAAATTATATGGAAATTTAGCGATTCAAACCTCAAACAGCTACGCAATGTCTGACCAATTCGTCAATTATATTAAATAAGATTTATTATTGTCTTGATATTATTTCACTACTATTTACAATTGTTTTCCAAGATGCTGATATATGAACAGAACAATAAAAAATAAACGGTGAGATTCGAGAGAAAATAAGTAGACTACAAATATGGTAGAAGATGGCAATTACGAAAATACTACTGTGTTTTGTATCTGACTTGACTAAACAAGGTAAAAATTGTACTGTGAGAGAAAACAAGTATACTAAAATATGGCAGAAGATGACAATTATATGAACTTTCCAGACCCAATTCCGGGCAGATCTGGGGGTTCCCGAGTCGCGGAAACAAGTGATGTGCAATTACCGTTGAGGTAATAATACAAAAAAAAATAGTCAGTATTACGCCACTGGTAAGGCAAGACTAATCTTAAAACTAACAATAGCAAATTATAACTAACATGCAATAAAAAATTTTGAGACTTAATACTACTTTGCTTAATAATTTTTCTTTTTTTTTTTTTTTTTTATTTATTTATTTTGAAGGGATCAAAAGAAACTTAGCCGTATTCCCAATTCTGGAATTTATAAATTTGGGGTAGTATAAAATTAGAGGAGTCAAACAAAAACTCACGGTTTGGATGCCGAAGTGTGCCACCCAATAAAAAAACAACCCTAATACCATAAGCTAATATTAAGGACACACCCGGAACTTTAAGGGTCAATTTGATCCCTTCAAGAATTCTTCGTAAGATTAATCTTGGCTGCTGACTCTCTTGATGATAAATTTTGTGTTATATTTTTTTGTTGTTTCTTGATTGTCTCCCAATTTTACTTTATAAGTTGACTTTTTAAAATTTTTCTTGATTTCAAAATATTTCTTGACTTTGAAATATAACTTGACTTTTAAATTACGCTTAATTTTTAAATTTTTCTTGGCTATTAGTTCCTAAAAACGGAGAAAGAAAAGAATTAGCATCTAAAAATATCAGCCGTTTTATCTTAATATCTATATAAGAATTTTTTTTTTGTTTTTTTTTTTTTTTTTTTTTTATTTATTTCTTTCCAAATATTTATTTACTTATTTATTCAAATATTTATTTATTCAAATATTTATTTATTTTTTTAATAAATAATTATTTAATTATATTTATTTATCAATTTATTTATTTATCTATTTTTTTAATAAATATTTATTTATCGACGACGGACGGACGGACCAATCACGGGGGGAGTTCATCACACCCGGGGTTGAAGGTGGTGACCGCCGATCTTTCTCATTTTGCTTTGTGGTTTTTTTATGCTTTTACTTTGGGACCAATGAAAATTGAAAGTGTTCTACGTTAAAAGGATGGGAAGTGGAAAAGGATAGGGAACAAGACGGGATGAATAAGGATGGGAGAAGGGAGGGTGAGACAGGAATAAGGTGGGGTATGTGCTGGTAGTGCCTCACCCAGCTGACGAGTGCTGATGGGATGGTCAGAAGATAAAATCCCCTGCACCACCATTCTATCAACAACACTCGGCAGCTGCGATCCACGCCACCCACACATACGGTAAGGTGCTGTGGCAGAGGTGGACCAGTTACACATCAGCATGACAGCCGAGCGAAATCTTCCCTCGACAGCGGGCCAATGCTGTCTTGGAAGAACTTCCTCGGTATCACCCGATGAGAACCAGCACACCTCAACCACAGGGAAGCTAGTATTGCCGGGAGGGGTCGCTAACGTTAGGCAATAGTAGCGCAGGTTGGGCTCTGAGGACCCCGCAAACCCGAAGCCTGACCAGGTGACCAGACTCGGACGAGGTTTGGCGTATACACCAAACCACGTCGTTCTAGGTCTGGCACCTGAGACACCTTCGGCCTTTGAGACGTCTCCAGAAACCCACCCCGTAACTAGGGTCCGTGGGGTTGTAATGCCCATTGAGAATAATTCCGAAAAATTATTCTCACCCATGCGTTTTAAAAAAAAAACAAAAAAGGAGAATATTAGCTGGAGGCGTAGGGACGCAACTCCCCATCAAAGTACAGTCTGAGGAATCTCAGACTTCCTTTGCTCCTGCGCGTTTGAAGCAG
This sequence comes from Diogma glabrata, assembly GCA_963693315.1. Lineage (NCBI taxonomy): Eukaryota > Metazoa > Arthropoda > Insecta > Diptera > Cylindrotomidae > Diogma > Diogma glabrata. The sequence goes on from OY856186.1 coordinate 137,460,156, forward strand.
GGAATTGCTTCTACGCCGCCAGAGTCTTTACTATTGTTTTGGTGGAAAAGAAAGTTAATTTTGAAGAAAAATTTTAAAAAAAAATTTTTCGAATTTTTTTTGAAATTATGGAGGGACTCCTCCAGAGTCCTACATCGCTGTAGGGACCCTTAGAGAAGCCCCACGTTGGGCGCCAATTTGTAATGAAGCGCTTTCTTATTGGCGAACCAATAAGAAGGACATAGCAGGAAGCGTACCTAGCGAGATTGATTTTCAAGCCCCAAACTAGCTTCAGACCATGGGAACGATAAAGTAACCCTGCTACTTCAGCACAAATACAGACATGTACGCTATTCACGAAAATTTGCAGAAATGGAAAGGAATACAAGTGGAAAAACGAAGACTCTGGCGACCCCATTGGCGAAAGACCCACGATCAACACGTCCAACCCCTACGTTCACTCACATATGCCCACACACACACACACACGCTCACACATACACACACACACACTCTCACACCCCCTTATCATTATGGCCGTAATAATGAAATAAATTTACTCACCCCATGATTAAACCCCGTCCTCCTATTCGAATTCCATCAGCCCTCCATCAGTGATGATTCATCCAACAGAAAATTGACGAATAATCCACTGGTGCGTGAACAATTCAGCAACAATAGCAAATAAGTGGTGTAAATAATGAGTTGAAACTCCGATAGTATCAGCAAAAAAATTGTATATGAATAATCAGTTGCAATAACCAAACTTTAGTAAAAATGTTGCGTTGAAAATACGATAATATCAGCAAAAATTGTATATATAAATAATCCGTTGAAATAATCAAACTTTAGTAAAAATGTTGCGTTGAAAATACGATAATATCAGCAAAAATTGTATATATATAAATAATCCGTTGAAATAATCAAACTTTGGTAAAAATGTTACGTTGAAAATACGATAGTATCAACAGAAATTGTATGGTGATAATCAGTTGAAATAATCAGAATTTGGCAAATATGTTGCGTTGAAAATACAATAATATCAGCATAAATCGTATATAAATAATCCGTTGAAATGATCAGAATTTAGTAAAAATGTTGCGTGGAAAATACGATAATATCAGCATAAATGGTATATAAATAATCCGTTGAAATAATCAAAATGTAGAAAAAATGTTGCGTTGCAAACACGATAATATCAGCAAGAATTGTATATAAATAATCCGTTGACATAATCAAACTTTGGTAAAAATGTTACGTTGAAAATACGATAATATCAACAGAAATTGTATGGTGATAATCAGTTGAAATAATCAGAATTTGGTAAATGTGTTGCGTTGAAAATACGATAATATCAGCAAAAATTGTATATAAATAATCCGTTGAAATAATCAGAATTTGGTAAAAATGTTGCGTTGAAAATACAATAATAACAGCATAAATCGTATATAAATAATCCGTTGAAATGATCAGAATTTGGTAAATGTGTTGCGTTGAAAATACGATAATATCAGCAAAAATTGTATATAAATAATCCGTTGAAATAATCAGAATTTGGTAAAAATGTTGCGTTGAAAATACAATAATAACAGCATAAATCGTATATAAATAATCCGTTAAAATGATCAGAATTTAGTAAAAATGTTGCGTAGAAAATGCGATAATATCAGCATAAATTGTATATAAATAATCCGTTGACATAACCAAGATTTGGTAAAAATGTTGCGTTGGAACAAGGTACGGTAAGAACAGCCAAAACTTTGCTACAAATAATGCGTTGAAGCAGATGGCAGTAGCACCAATTTTATATTAACGATGCGTTGAAACAATTTCGCGATTCCGCAATTTATAATATGCATAATTCAATCATTCCGTATACTAAATGTGAACCAAGATGGCCATTTAATATCATAAAAAAAAAATATAACCACAAATTCAACAAAACGGCATATTCTAGAATCCGTACACTAGAGTGATCGATTGGCGTATGTTCATCATTGTGGATTGTGACCTTCCAATTAATAACACATGAATTTATTATCCGAAAAATGGATTTTGATTATATTCAATACAAGTTTAAATTTAAATTCAAAAAAAAACACAACAGTTTCTTGGATAATTACTTACATTAGATTGTAATAAATGAATAGCAACAACTAACTGACCTTCCGTATGTTACAAACTTTTAATTGATTGCAATCACAAAACATTTATATAATTTTTTTCTTATGGTAATTAATTCTTCTTTTCTTTCTTACGGCACAATTTATTATCCGTAAAAAGAATTTTGATTATATTCAATACAAGTTTAAATTTAAATTTAGAAACAAAAACAACAGTTTCTTGGATAATTACTTACATTACGTTGTAATAAATAAATAGCAACAACTAACTGACCTTCCGTTTGTTACAAATTTTTAATTGATTGCAATCACAAACATTTATATAATTTTTTTCTTATGGAAATTAATTCTTTTTTTGTTACTTTCGTACGGCACAAACAGATAATATTTTTTTTCTTTGATAACTTTACACTCACAATTTTTTTGTTTTAATTGGACACGTACATTTTGACTAAATAAATTAAATAAATTACGCTTATATCAATTAAGCTAATACTAGATTTTATCACTTAATTTTTTTAAAAAGAATCGATTTAAATAGCGCACCGGACATGCAATCATAATCTGGATGAAATTTTTATATCCATCGACTGAATGCCACGAGAGATGTCAAACAACTCACAATGTAATAATGAGAGTCTTCGTCTCCGTCGAAATTAAACTAAGAGACCAATAGACGTACAGTGGCCTAATATATAGCAAAATTTTTGTCTCGAAAAAACTCGAATACGATGTTTTGGAAATTAATTTCCATCAAGTTTCAATTGTTGGGAATTTTTCAAAATTATACTAAACCGTTCGTTATTTGATACTATTGCACAACGACAAGGTTGTAACACAAAATATTTCCGACCCATCAACAACATTCACCATTGAATTCAAAATGAATCAAATGCAAGTTCAATTGGTGTTATGGCGTTTAGATACTGCAAACTACAATACAAAATCACATTATAGTGAAACGGAAAAATTATTTTGAAAGAAAATAAGACAATAGAATGTTTAACAAAAACGAGATATTAAATCTTTGAATGTTGATGACTGAAAAAAATACGCACAGCCGACTTAGGGTTTAAAAAAAATTAATTGTTCAATTACGGTTGATGTTAGAGAATTCAAACTTTTAGTAGTTTATTGAATGTAACCATAGCTCGCGTCAATTTTAGGGTGTTGTAAAATTAAATTCTGATTAAAGTTTAGCGGTTATACGGATGATGATTAAAGAAAATTATCAATTAATTCAAATTAACCAATACTATATTATATTAATGAATAAATAAATCAGGGTAATTAGTGCCATTTTCCCTCTCCTATACGTCCGTCCACCTATTGCAGATTTAGTCAGATTTTAAGAAATATAAGGAAACTATGGGTTAAGGAAACTACATGAAATATGACTATTGATGACGAAGGGATGAGAATCTATTACAAGTGGTACAGATTAATATAAGGAACAACAACTAAGGAAACTGCGACTGTAATACACTGCGTTCTGACATTATGCCAGACTATCCATTACAGCTGTATTAAAAATAAACAATGAACAAATTGAAGTTGTGAAAAGCTTTAAATACTTAGGTGTGATAATAGATAACAAACTAAAGTTTGATGAACATCTTAACAAACTTTGTGCTAAAATATCAAAGAAAATTGGATTTTTGAAGAGACTTCGTTCCTCTATTTCTCGAGAAACTTCAATTATACTGTACAACGCTTTGATTTTTCCGCATTACGATTTTTCTTCATCTATAATTTTTGGAGCAAATAACGAATTCATGACCAGACTACAAGTTCTTCAAAATAAGGCTATGAGAACAATATTGAAAAGGGACTCTATACACCAATAACAGATATGCTTTCAGAACTGAAGTGGATGAGTGTGAAGCAAAGAAATATATTTACGGTGTTAATTTTCATTTTTAAAGTTAAAAACAACTTGATGCCAGCATATTTATCTCAGAATTTAATCTACGTAAATCAGTCAACAAATTATAATCTCAGAAATGCTAATGACTTTCGTCTCCAAAGGTTCAACAAGACTTCAACGCAAAATTCAGTTATGTTTAAAGGAACTAAAATGTATCATGAACTTCCAGATAATATCAAGCTAGAAGGAAATTTTAGACAATTTAAAGAATTAACCCTCATTTTTGTCAAAGAAAATTTTTAATCTATTTTTATTTTCGTTTTGTAGAACTTAAATATGTATAAAAAATTGTAATTTAAAGAGGTTTTATAAAACCAATAAAAAAAGAATATTCGAAATATTGCAGTTCTCGCTATGTCGATTCCTGGTTTTTCGTTTTCGGTAATTGATTTGATAATCTGTTGCAAAGGTACAAGTTCAACAGCACAATAGATTAGTTGTTTGTATTTATATAAAAATTAGGAATTAACTTAATATTAAATAAGTTTACCTAATTTCACTTAAAATCTATCCGGAAGTGCCGAAATAGTGTACTAATTTAAAATTATTATGTAATAGACAAAGTAAGTATACCTTCTGTTTTGCTAGTTTAGCTTTACCATCCTTTTCTTCAACATCGAAATTATTTTGGAGTATTTCTTCTGCTTCAGCCTGTTCTTCGCGAAAAGCTTTTTCTAGTTCAGTATCGAAATTAAATGCTTTTATTTTTTCTTCATCCTGTAGATCAGGTTTTTCTAAAGAAAAATAATTTATCAGAATACAAATTATATTTTCTTTAAAATGCCGTTAATTACCATTTATTTCAATCAAAGCAGGATCTCTGATTAATTCGTCAGCGTTGTTATTTTCTATTTCTTCGTAATTATAGAATGGAGATAGATGTGGTGGTAAATCAGCTTCAATGAAGTATTTATTTGTTGGTAGTAATTTTACATTATTAACACAATCGAACAACCATTGAGGTTGGATATAATCGCGGTTAATATATTTATCTCCTACAATTGGACGATCAACAATTTGATGGGTGATAGTCTCATCATTTTCACTAAATGTTGCGCCAGCAAATAATTTTCCATCCCATGATACTAGTCCACTAAAACTTCTTATAATAAATACCAGAGGCTCCCGTGGTACTTCACGATTTAAGAAAAATTTAAGTCCTTTGAAAAGAATCTTTAACTTACTAATTTCTTGCATTTCTTCCTTCATTTTTATAATTTTTGCTGAATCTCCATCAGTTGTTAAAAGTTCTAAATCAAGTTCCTGTTCTACATCGCCATTCAGAGTTGGGTCAGTTTTCATTAAATCTATATTTAGTGCGGCAATTCTTTCAGATACAAATGAATGCTCGTCTTGCAATTTTTCGCTATCAATTTCTGTAAGAGCAGTAGAAAATACGGGTGGATACAGTAAATTTACCGAGTGATAGAGACGAAAATTAACAAAGCCTAACATAATTGTATAAAATTCCACAAATATTGACATTAACTTGAAATCGACTTCGGATTTTTTCTGCGGAGCAAACGGATAGTAGTGCGGAATTATCCATGTTACCTTTTGTCCTTTTATATCAGCTTGAAAATAATATCCTTTTATTGAAATAAAAACTTTTCTTAATGACTTCGATGCAATAACTGAATGCATAAATTCAACAGTTAATCGTCGACAAAGTGCTGATTGATCTCTAGGTATTGCAGTTAACGACGGAAATGTGCTAAACAAAAACAATAATGTAAGGCAATCGTCCACATCTTTAATTGCATCCAAAAAAGATGGATAACGTTCTTTTACAATGTGATCAATTTTTAACTCTGGAGCATTGTTTAGTCGACGTTTTAAATTTCTAAAATCACGAACGGCACGATCATGTCCAGTTTTTCGATTGAATATCTGAGGAATAAAAACACGTTAACATTCAAATTTAAATGTGATATCAAGAAATCTACTTTATAATCTCGTAATGTCCAAACAATAGGTTCATGCAGAAGAAATCTAATGTCTTTTGCATGATACAGTATTTTGATTTCAGAAGCACCTTTCTGAGCCTTTTTGCGATTTTTTGGTTCTCGAGGATAGACACCTTTTATAATACACAATCTTCTGAAATCATTTAACGATAATTGTAATTTTCTTAGGGCTTGTCTTCTAGAAATGTACTGTGTAGCTTCTCCTGCCCCATGCTTAAAGGAAAACAACACATCAGTATAACCTCAAAATAATAAATTTGAAATAACTACCTTTTTTAATTTTCTCATTATATATTTGATTGTATTTGAAGAATAGTTTCAGATATTTTTATTAATAATGTAACTTTATGAATAAATAAAAGAAATTGTTATAATTTTATTTGAAACTAGCGAATTACTTTAGCTTAAACATGTGTGTTTTAAGACACTTGAATAGTTTTTTTTAAACTTCAAATCGTAATATTGCTGTATGTAATCTGTCATATAAAGCTGGATACAGATCAATAAAAATTTACGTGTGCGTTGAATTTATTGTACGGTGCAAATTTGCAACACACAGTCAATACCCTAGTATCACATCCAGTTTTTTTTCAATTTTTGGACCTTAATCCGTTACTAATGTCGTTTTCTTTTTGACAAAAAAAGTGATCTAAGAGCAAAAAAAGCCGCTGTCAGATCACTGTTTTTTGCATTTCGTATTCTTTTTGTACAAAAAATTGCTCTTGTTTTGATCTGAAAATATTTTTTCTGAATCTAGATTTTTTGGTAGATCAAGTTGCAAATACAATAAATTTACACAAATACATTTACAAATCTGTAAAATTAGTAAATAAACAAGATGCCATTTATTTATTATTATTTTTTTAGAGTGAAATAAATGAAATGAGATAAATGTTTTGTTTAACTCGTGTTTTAAATTTAAAATTAATAAAAAAATATTTAATTAAATACTATTAATTAACAAAAACATTAAATGAGAGTTCACAAACACAACTACAAAATTCGATCAAATTTTTTCATATTCATTTTATGAAAGAAAAATCTTTAAAAAATCACTTTTCTGCTCTGGCAAAAAGAAAACGACATACGATCCAACTTAAGTTAAAAAGTTGTATTAAATTTGTCGCTAAAATCTGGAACGTACAATGAAGCTAGACACACATTGAGTTCCAACTTAAGTTAATACCGTTTAAGCAAAAGAAACGGCTCGCTAAAAGCGAAGCATAAACGAAATATTTATGAGCTCTTTTTTCCTGTGATAAAAGTGCATCGCAAAAGTAATACATAAACGTTACGCGAACGATTCACAAAACCGTATTACAAAAATGAAACATTTTAGTTACATTAAAGTTCTTCGTTTATATTACGCTTACGTAACACTTTATTTGAAGGTTATGTCAATTCCTTACTGTCAAATATATACACGTTAAATCCTAACGCGCGTGAACAAAACATATTATTAATATATCAAAATAATTATTTTATTATTAATTATTGTTTAAACAATACAATTAATTAAAAAAGTAAAAAGTTAACGGAATAGGAAACGCAATAGGTAATATTTTTGTTAATTTTAATATAAATTAAATTTTTTTTATATTCAAAATCACATATATACAAAATATTTTTCACATTTTGTATACATATTTGAATTTATATCTCTAATTATGTTATGTCTAACGTAATGTTAATTATGATTGAAAATTCCTTTCGTACTAATTTTAAAACGAAATTATATTTGTTTGAAGTATCTTTATATTATGCACTTCATTTATTTAAAACAATTACCGATAGCATAAAATACAACCTAATGGACTATAAAATACGACACAATGTAAAAGAGTATCATAAATATTATATTTATAAAATATTATTTATAAAAGTCCTAAATCAATTTTAAACATCATAAACCAACGGAAAATATTTCAAAAGTTCAACGCTATTTTCAGAAAAAACGTTCAACAACATATTTGTCAACGTAATGACGGCCGTCATTTAAATAGCGGCGCCGCTTTTTTACGTTCAAGTCGCTCTAGGAAACCGCCATCATTTAATTTGTATATATACAACGTTTTTATGACGTCACCCACCGCTATCCTAGGAAACCATTACTTAACTGACGGATTTTTTAAGTATACGTAGACATATAGCTAGTATTATTCGCGCTATAATAAATAGTTTTAAACTTCAGTATAATATCAGTTTTAACTTGTAATAAATAATCTTGAGAAAAATAGCATTGTGTAGAGAAGATGTGAAAATCAGCAATTGTTTTCATAAGTTGAAAAATCCCAAAATTAGGTCCCAAAATTTAGATTTAATTTGCAATTAATTTGAATCGTTTCACATAATTTTTGATTAATATATAAATAGAGTTGATCCAAAAATTTAGATTTAATTGGCAATTATCCTCTTAATATAATGAACAAATGAAAGACTTCTTTTGATTTTAATTGTTTACAATAATCCAATTTCTTCATATAATTTTATTTTTAGTTTTGTGATAAAATTTAATATAAGAAAAATATTAAATGAATAGTTTTTAATATATGTACAACTTTGATAAATTTCTTTAAATTAATTATATTTAAAATAATATAAGAAAGGAACTTTTTAACATTGAGGAAAAACTTTTATTCGAAATTAAAAATTGTTTTTTTTATTTTTTATGAAGCTACGCAAAACACATCGCCAACTAAATTTTAAATTCTAAAAGTTAATTTAGATGTTCGCCACAACACTCCCCCCCTAGTGCCATCGAAGATGGGACGATATAAAGAGAAAATTACTGTGCTAGAGCACGAAGGAAACGAGCAGGGGTACGAGTGGTTCTACCTGCTCGCGTAATTGTGGATGCAGGATGGAATATCTGAGTCTGAGGAGTGAGATTAAATCTAACCCTTTTAGGTGATACAGTTGTCTTAGCGTCGCGTTGCCTCGCTTCTGCGGAGGTAGAAGGAGAAGACAGGAATGTGTCCGAAGGAGTAGAATGGACAATATCTGTAGAAGACGAAGTTTCGTCTGCGCGACTGAGATTAGTACTCGAAGTAGGTGAGTTTTGAGATGAGTCATCTTCAGATTGTTCCCTAAAGCAAGGTTTTAATCTGTCGATAGAAACTCGAATATGTTGACCTTTACGGTCAATAACGAAATTTTTATCATCGCGGCTGATCACTTTGAAAGGACCTTCGTATGGCGGTTGTAATGCTTTACGTACTAAGTCCGTACGTAAGAAGACATGCGAACAAGACTGAAGATTTTTGGAGACGAAAACATTAGGAGAAGTGTGTCTTGACGCAGTAGATGGACGAAGGTGAGTAAAATGTTGTTTCAACTGTGAAACGAAATCAGATTGTGGAGTGGAGTTAGAGTTTTGGCTTAAGAATTCTCCTGGAAGACGTATGTTAGTACCGTAGACAAGTTCAGCCGATGAAGATTGGAAATCTTCACGGAAAGTGGTTCGTAAACCAAGTAGTATTGACGGTAAAATTCGTGTCCAGTCCGTTCTGTCGTAGGCCATAATCGCGGATTTAAGAGTTCGGTGCCAACGTTCAATTAGTCCGTTACATTTAGGATTGTAACTAGTAGTACGTTTACGTTCGAAACCGATAAGTTTTGACAACTCGTTAAAGAGATTGGATTCGAATTGTGAGCCCTGATCAGTGACGATTACTGAAGGTACTCCGAAGCGAGCAATCCAATTTGAGTAGAGAGCTGATGCTACCGTTTCAGCTGTAATATCCGAGATAGGAATGGCTTCAGGCCAGCGAGTATATCTGTCAATAATTGTGACACAATAGCGTTTGTCCTCAGAGGTAGGGAGTGGACCAATAATGTCCATATGAATCTCGGCAAATCTTTGAGAAGTTTGAGGATAATTACCTAATGGAGATTGAGTGTGGCGAGAAACTTTTGCCTTTTGGCAAGCCAGGCAGTTCTGAGCCATTTGTCGTGCATCTTTTTTAATTGATGGCCAAATGACTTTTTCTGCAAGTAGTTTGGCAGAACTGTGGACTCCTGGGTGAGATAAATTGTGGAGACTTTCGAAAACAGACTGACGAAATTGCTTTGGAATAAAAGGTCGTGGATTACCAGAAGAAGTATCACACAAAATTGTTTTGGCACTAGAATTGCCAAACGATAATGGAAAGGAACGGAATTGAAGTGTGGGACTAGTGTCCACTAATTCCTTTAGTTCGTTATCGTTGAACTGAGCGTCAGCAATTTCGTCGTAGTTAATATTTTCTGGAATTGATATTTGCTCAACACGAGAAAGTGTGTCGGCAACTACATTATCAATTCCAGAAATGTGGCGAATATCAGTCGTAAATTGACTGATAAAATCAAGATGACGGAATTGGCGAGGACTAGCTTTGGCAGGATTCTGCGACAAAGCGTAAATGAGTGGCTTATGATCGGTGAAAAGAGTGAAGGTTCTACCTTCAAGGAGATACCGGAAATGTTTAATTGCAGAGTAAGCTGCAAGGAGTTCGCGATCATAAGCGCTGTATTTCTGTTGCGTTTCATTGAGTCGAACAGAGAAGAAACTAAGAGGTGTCCAACAATCGTTAATTTTTTGTTGAACAACGGCGCCAAGTGGCTTGTCGGAAGCGTCGACCATAACGGCAAGTTGGGCAGAGTGTGAGGGGTGAGAAAGAGTTGTAGCCTCACTAAGTTGCCGCTTGCAAAGATCGAAGGCTTGAATGGCGTCTTCAGACCATTGAATGACGCGTTTGTCATTCTTTTTGGATCCTTTGAGAAAATCATTTAGGATGGCTTGATTGCCACCAGCGTGAGGAATGAATCTGCGGTAGAAATTAATCATTCCAAGAAAACGGCGGAGTTGCATAACTGTTTCGGGACGTTCGTAACAGTTGATAGCATCGACACGTTCAGAAGTAGGTTTGATTCCAGTTGAATCAATGGAATGTCCAAGAAAGTCAACGTTGGTTTTAGCAAAGTTGCATTTATCAACGTTGATAATGAGACCAGCGTCAGAAAGACGCTCAAAAACAGTCCTAAGATGTTTGAGGTGTTCCTCATAGGTTTCAGAAGCAATTAGGAGGTCATCTATGTAGATGAAACAGAAATTTAGGTCTCGAAGAAGGGAATGCATAAACCGTTGGAAAGATTGCGCAGCATTTCGCAATCCGAAGGTCATTCGAACGAATTCGAAGAGTCCGAACGGAGTTGAAATTGCAGTTTTTGCAATATCGCGCTCATCAATAGGAATTTGATGATATGCGCGGACGAGATCAATTGTGGAGAAAAATTGGCATCCATGTAGTTGATGCGAAAAATCCTGAATATGAGGAATAGGATATTGATCCGGAATTGTAATGTTATTTAGAGCACGGTAGTCACCGCAAGGTCTCCACTCGCCGTTCTTCTTTTTAGCGAGATGGAGAGGAGAAGCCCAAGGACTGTTAGAAGGTCGGCAGATGCCTTGGGATAACATAAGATTAAATTCTGCCTTTGCGATAGCCAATTTGTCTGGAGCAAGTCGACGATACTTACAAGAAACGGGAGGACCACGTGTTTCAATAACGTGAGTTACGTTATGTTTCACATGTTTAACAAGATCATTTTTGGACGTTGAGTCCTTGAAATTTTTGAGTAAATCAAGAATTTCTACATTGACCAAATCGTTGATCAAAGTTAAAGAAGGTGCTGGAGAAGTGGAGAGTTTAGCCAAAGTAAATAGAGAAGTTAGTGGATCGACAAGACGTCGGTTTTTAATGTCCACTAAAAGGCCGTATTTATTGAGAAAATCAGCTCCTAGGATAGGAGTGGTAACATCGGCTATAACAAAGGTCTGACAGAACACTCGTCTGAGACCAATGTTTAAGTTTAAAGACCGTGTACCGTAAGTGCTAACTTTAGTCGCGTTAGCTGCGTAGAGGTAGAAGTCTGATTTTCTTGAAATTTTTTCCTCCACAGTAGCGGGGAGAACTGAAACTTCGGCACCTGTATCAACGAGGAAAGTCTTGCATGAAGAAATGTCGAGGACCAGAAGACGGAGTTGAGAATGATTGTCATCACATGCCGTCACATGTGATGAATCTAATAGTTTTTTGAAGATGATGATGAGGCAAAGGAATTTGAGTGATCAGAATAATGTTTACACTCAGGGTAGCATTTTTTTGCATCTCCCTTGTAGTAGTGATGGTAGTAGCAGATACCATCAAACATTTGCACGCGAGACCTGGACCGAGGTCGCATGGGAGAGCGATAATTCCGATTGAAATTTGAATTATGATTACCGTTTCGATCCTTAGATCTACTTCGGTATTGTTGAGGAGGTTGGGAGAAATTTTGCCTTTGAATGGCATTGAGGAGTTGCACGTTTTGTGCCTCCAGTTTTTTGAATTTTTCCTCAAGTGATATGATTTCACTTGAGGAAGAAGAAGAAGAAGGGAGAGAAGAAGCGGCAGGGTTAGATACCGCATTAACTTGCGAGCCCCTTAGGGCATTGAGAACATTATCTGCTATCTCTGCTGTCTTCTGAAGATCTTCACTGACAGTAGCGATAGCAGCGCGGACAGCAGGTGGAAGTTTCTCCACCCAAAGGACTTTAAGAGCTGCCTCTGAAAACGTATTACGGGATTCGGTAGTCATATCCCGAAGTAATTGTGAGGGCTTAAGATCCCCAAGGTCCATACCGCGTAACACTTTGTGTATGCGATCTGAAGTGCTACCGGATAGGCGAGCTATAAGAGCCTCTTTGAGCCTATCATATGGGAAATCTTGGTCGGGGTTAACCAAGATATCACTGGCTAGTTTCGCCAGTGTGGGAGTAAGCATGGTAAGTAAGTGGCCATACTTAGTTTGTTGGGACCTGATACGCCCCAACAAGAACTGCCCCTCAAGAGTTATGAACCATAGGTCTGGAGTCTCAGACCAGAAAGGAGGAATTTTTATAGCTACGTGATCAATTTGTGGCATAGCTGCCGAAGAAGTTGAAGCTGAGGGAGGTGGAGGTAACGCAGCAGGAGGTGGTGGAGATTGTGGAGGATTTGAAGATGTACCTCCAAGGTTCAAATTAGCAAGAGCAGCTGCGACCTCCTCTGCGACCAGTGCCTGAAGCTGGTCTTGTGTAAAAGTAAAGGTTGGGGGTCCAGAAGATGCAGCAGTTTCCTCAGGTTCTGGTGGACTTGCTGAAACTGCTGGAAACGAGAACGCATTGCGATTAAGCCTAGTAATGACAGCAACTAGGTAAAACAATGTTGCAGCGAACAAAACCACGACCGTATGTTGTGTCGCTAAAACAATCGCAAACACAGCGACCAACAACACCACTAAACAAACCAAAAATTCCTTTAATACGTACATAATTCTGTTAAAACTGCTAAAACGATTTATAATTCAACGAACAAACAATTAACAAACAAGTTGTAACAATTAAGATATAAAATAGTTATAAAATACTAATGTTAAATTTAATAAATAAATAAAATAACACAATTGTTGTACTTAAATTTTTTGTTTGACTTTAAATCGGATTATATAATTTCGTCCTTGTGTTCCTAATCGGGGTCACCAAATATATAGCTAGTATTATTCGCGCTATAATAAATAGTTTTAAACTTCAGTATAATATCAGTTTTAACTTGTAATAAATAATCTTGAGAAAAATAGCATTGTGTAGAGAAGATGTGAAAATCAGCAATTGTTTTCATAAGTTGAAAAATCCCAAAATTAGGTCCCAAAATTTAGATTTAATTTGCAATTAATTTGAATCGTTTCACATAATTTTTGATTAATATATAAATAGAGTTGATCCAAAAATTTAGATTTAATTGGCAATTATCCTCTTAATATAATGAACAAATGAAAGACTTCTTTTGATTTTAATTGTTTACAATAATCCAATTTCTTCATATAATTTTATTTTTAGTTTTGTGATAAAATTTAATATAAGAAAAATATTAAATGAATAGTTTTTAATATATGTACAACTTTGATAAATTTCTTTAAATTAATTATATTTAAAATAATATAAGAAAGGAACTTTTTAACATTGAGGAAAAACTTTTATTCGAAATTAAAAATTGTTTTTTTTATTTTTTATGAAGCTACGCAAAACACATCGCCATTTGATACGTAGCAAATCATCCTACCAAATATTTGGTACGTACTTAATTGATAACTGTTTACATCGACCCTAGTCGACCTAATAAGTATAGTACGTACCTATTAGATACTGGTGTAAACTTAGTATAAATTTTAAATTCTAAAAGTTAATTTAGATGTTCGCCACAGACAAACCGGCAAAAAACTTTCGTGTATTTATGGTGGTTAAAAAAACACAACAATAATTCTACACAACTTTTATTTTTCATACAACCTTACATGCTGCTTACTATCATTTTTTTATAAACGAAGAATATTCTGTTCAGTCAAATCACAACAAAACGTAAAAAGATTAGTTTTTGTGTTGATGAAGTTGTTAGATATTGATAAGTGTTAATTGTATAAATATCGTTGGTGAAGACTTAGTAATTATTCTTTGAATTTTGTTCGTAATTAAAGTTAAATTTTGGGTAATATAGAAAAACTAAAATGAGTAAACACATGTATACGACAGCAAATTTGACAGATATTGAATTAAAGGATCAAGGAAATCGAATGTTTTCTGCTAGGAAATATGACGATGCTATAAATTGTTATACCAAAGCAATTGTAAGTGTTTAAAACAGGCATAAGAGTATATACACTTGATTTAATTATATATAAAGTGACATTGCTACAACCTAGATTTTATTACCGCAATAATGTACCATGAGCTCCCAATTTTAGCTTAATCAAACACATATCTCCGCAAATGTCATCAAATTATAAATGTTATGCATATAATAATTTAGTTGTTTACATAATAATGTTACAAATTTAGAAATTTTAGAAGATTATACGATTTCATTTAAGTTTATTTTTATATACATTTTGTATTGTAGTACATAGCAAAAAATAATGAAATTAGTTTTATTAAGAAATGTTTATTTTGAAATCCGAATGTGTCAAATCACAATGTGTCATTTTAATAGTTTCTCCAAGAGAGTTTTTGACCACATCGACGATTTGAACCTTCAATGCCTTCAGTTAGAATTTTAGTAAAATAGATATGTACTTAGCTAAAACGGCTAAGCAATTCGAACAGAACAGCATTTTATATGAGAACTTTATCTATCTTTCGTGAATGAGAAATAGAAAACGCTATAGCTTAATTTTCCAACTGCGTCAATAAAATAAATTAGAATTTTTCACTAAGATCTTTTCCCAAGATCTTATCAACTCAGCATATATATTTAATGGAAGCAACACAATAGGTAAAGGATGCTTATTTGTTAACTACTGTAATCTTCGATGGACGAATAAGATAAACTCGTTGTCAGACTTGGTATCGATTTATTTATTTAAAGTTTTATTAGCCGTGAAGCTTTATAATTATATGACACATTTTTTTCTAATAAATTCATCAAATTTCTCTAAAATTTCACAAATTATTAAACAAAATTATTTTTAATGTAATTTGAAAGTTCCATTTTAAAACTGGATATTAAATAAGTTTTTTATTTCAACTGGAAGACCGTTGAATAATTGAAGTCCTTGCACCATAAGAGTGTTACAATCCAAATTTCTTCTTCCAGCCAACGGAACAAAATCACCAGCATTTCTTAACGGATACCTATAATTTGACACATACACAAGGAAGATTATGAAAAACTATAATGTACAAACACCTGATGTTTCTTGAAATAATTAAAAGCAGATTATTTCCGTCATTTTAGCATAAAAATGGGTCAACCTCGGATTGAGATATAATAAGCTGAATTTTCGTACATACCTTCATTTTGGCATTCTAAAAGTTGCCTCAAAAGTCTCGTGTCTGCGTCGTCAGTTATTCAAGGTCAAAAGTAACAAAAAACAGTTTCTCGGTTATCTCGGTTTCTATTGCTACAATTATGTTAACGTCTATTACAGAAATTGTAGAGCATACAATTTGAACCAATTTTATTAGAAACATTTTTTCTTGCGCTCAACCGTTTTTACGATAGAAGGCTGTTAGCAAACAGCGCTCAGTCATACGTACTGTAATGCAAAGCCAACCGTGGATATCTGTAAATATTACCTTGAACTTTTCATAATTGTCGTTTATTCTCGTTTCCGATCTCGGCAACAACGTACATAAAATTTTGAAAATAACGGCTAAATTGGTGTTTTATCTGTGAGAAACCAATTGCAGAAGGTGATTTTGATTAAGTGATGCGTGGCTTGAAAACTTAAAAAACTGCAAGTATCGATTGAAATGATGATGATGATGACATAGACTTCTTAAATATTTTAACTTCTGTGAATGTGCATGTTGTGTGTCGAAAAGTGAACATCAGTAAAAATTCCATAGCGGCATCGAAACGACGCTTAGAAGGAGATCAACCTTTATCATCACCCAGTGTGCCTCGTAAAAAGAGGAATGAAGTGTTTGATTTAAGGAAACTGTGTTTATTTTGTAGCCAAACAGCTGATGCAGCAGAGCAGCAGAGTCAAGAAATAAAGAAAACTACTTCACCGCCCTCTATCGCAAAAACGGTTGAGCGCATGAAAAATGTTTCTAATAAAATTTGTTGCTCTACATTTTCTATTAAAGATGTTAACGTCATTGGAAATGGAAACCGAGATAGTCGTAAAAAACTGTTTTTTGTTACCTTTGACCTTGAATAACTGACGACGCAGACACGAGATTTTATGAGACTTTTGAAGCAACTTTGAGAACGCCAAAATGAAGGTATATACGAAAAATCAGCTTATTATCTCTCATTCCGAGGTTGATCGCTACAATTACTGTGCTAGTTACTTGAATTTATACAATCGCCGTCGCCGTTCAAGCTATGTTGATAAAACTCTAGCCTTGTAACTCAATGGTGCCAGATTTGATCTGTAGCCATATTCCGGTACATCGTGGAATAGGAATTGTGAAAAAATATACCAATTCTTTGATTGAACTAGTATGCCTTTGAACTAGTATTCCGTGTCGCTGGAAATGATAAATTCGTATTATTAAATATTTCTTTCATATACATATTGCACTTTTTACTCAATTCCCAATTCATTTGGAAATGCGGGAATAGGCGAACAGGTTGATAATTCAGAATATATAGTAAAAGAGAACAACACGGCATCCGGGGATATTCAAAGCTATTGTATTAAGTCATGAGATTAAATGCTAAACTTGTTCATTTTATTCATAAAAAAATAGATAAATCACTCCTTAAAGCTTAACTCCAGGGCACTGTTTTTTGTTTGTGGACCATTGATATAAAGTTTGACATAGTAGACTGCTATATCCTTTATGAGTTTATGCCATCCTTATTTTCATGCGTGTTCTCCCTCAGAACTGTTTATTTGAGAGAGAGATAGAGAGAGAGAGAGACTTAAAATATTATAACAAATACAGTGATCCGCTAAAAATTTTTTTCTTTAATAAAAAGTTTTGCGTCATAGGAGTTACAATATGTGTCATAACAATTAACAACACATAGATACCTTTTAAAACCTAGATCCCACAATAACGTAGTGTGACATCGCGTTCTGAAGTGTTGATGAACGCTTTTTTTTAAAGTTTTTGAACGCTCTCGAGACTATTGATTCAGGCAAAGCATTCCATTTGTTCAATGAACGGACAAAGAAATACCTCTGCATTCTGTCACTATGACAGTAACTGTAAGTGATCTCCACAGTTTGACTTTTTGCACAAACCGATTAACGAGTAAAACGGGAAAAAGAATATGGTTGAGACATGATGGATCCGATTTCATCCGAGCACTGCTGGTGACGATATTGATAAAAAAAACAACCAGATCAGCAACGCACGACGGTGTTGGGAATCAAGATTTGATGTTCAATTTCGATCACTCACAAATTCACAATTCATCCCCAAATTTGACAACAATACTCCATACGGGGACGAATATAGGACTTGTAAATGTGGAGTAATTGATACTAGGGATTGCAATCCCGGGATTCCGAAACATTTTCACGATCCCAAAATCCCAGAATTAACAAACGAAAATCCTGGGATTACGGGATCCTGTTAAAAAACAAGCAATATTAAATTCACATCAGTTTTTGTTGATTTGTAATTTATTTATTTTTAGTTTACGGATATTACAACACCCCGTATTCCAGTCTCTGTTATTGACATATGAGCTAACGTGAGATGTCACATACCAATGACAATGTGAGATATCACTAGCTAAAGTATATCAAAGTAAGGCTGGCGTATGAAATCTATTCATCCAACGGTAGCATCGTCAATCTTTCTCTATTCTGCCATGAAATATTGTCTAATGCCTTGGCAACTATTCAACGAACAGACAGTCGAAGATAGTTCCAATTTCAAAGCATGCATAAAACTTTTTACTAACGATTATTTAACGTTACATGAAGCAGCAGGCATGGAATGTGAAGCGTATGATCGATCTCTTCACACTGCTGCATCATTGAGCACAGATTATAACGAAAATGCAATTTGGAAGATGAACTCCAACGCAGTTTTGATCCATGCAATTTGAATATGTCCAGCCTGTCCCAAAAAAAGAAACGAAATGTGATATTTCCAATTGTAGACCAATAGCCCTACTATGACAGCCAATACGGTTTTAGAAACAAAAGATCAACAACCGCGATTCATCGAATTATGTAACAGTAACACATCTGTGGAATAGCTACTTAATAAAGGTGGTGAAACGTACGTTATCGCATTAGACAACTCAAAAGCATTTGAACGAATCTGGCATGCCAAACTCAGGGCTCCCGCTGAATCCATTTTTTCCATTTTTTTTGGTTCCTTCCATTTTTTTGGTTCCTTCCATTTTTTTCCATTTTTTCCATCACTTTCCCATCACTTTTCCATTTTTTTTTAAATTTTTTTAAATTTATAAAATACATATACACATTTTTATATTAACTAAAAAACTTTTCCATCATTATTCATTAACTAGTTTTATATATAATGCAAATTCAGGGAAATAGTAGGAGAATATGTGACCTTGAAATATCTGTAGACGCGGACACCCTACGATAAGTAGGTTTTGAGACAAGATTTAGGGGGCCAAAATAAAGGTTTAAACAAGTTTACAGCCGACTATCTCTCATTCCGAGGTGAAACCCCTAATATTCCTGGACTATTTAGTAATTAAACTCAAGTAACTAAGGAAAGAGTAATTTGAATTATGCAACTCAAATATTTTTAAATTCGAATATGTTGAACTTTTGTGAGAGCAAAACTCCATTTCTCTTGTATATGAAGCGATGCTATTTGACGTTCAAATTTCATCATCATTTATCAGAACTACATAAGTTAGACATTGTTGTTTTTATTCAATTTTCAATTCTAGTGTATATTGTTTAGTTTAAAGTTTGCTACGAACACGTATTTTACTGTTTTTCATACTCTACTAATCTACGAGTTTGGACGACAATCTCCAACTAATTGAGATGGACACTAAACCAATTTATATTCTAGATTTTATTTGAATGGATATTTCTGTTTATATAAAAGACATTAGCTGCATTTCATGAAACCATGTGATCCGGATTCGCATAAGTTTTACATGTAAAATGAGATCCAACTTTGTTTTTGGATCTCAGTTTACATGTAAAACTTAAGCGGATCCGGATCACACTGTTTCATGAAATGCAGCTAATTTTTATGTACATTAATATGGTAATTAAAAGTTATAAACATAGTTTTAATTCTAATATAGATGTCGATGTAACATTATATTTGTTTACAAGTTAGCATAATAATAATTTAATTTTAAGCACTTTTGGTGTTATTTTAGATGCTGTCGTTTTGAACGTGAAAGAAATTGAAAATTTTTTCTTTGCTATGTCCAGCACCAGTTTTGTTAATTTTGCCTTAATATATAAAGAGCAAAAGCCACTACCGAAACGTTGGCATCCAAAAACACCGACAAAGTGGACAAAAAGTACCTCATTTACTATAAAAAACGGTGAAAATTAAAATTAAAATATGGTTCTGTTAACCTGCAAACAAATGTAATTTTGCTTGGACATCTATATTAGAATATAGGGTTGGGTTGCCAACTACTACAAAACATAAACCCGAATAAATCTTAAGCAAACCCGAAGATTTCATTAAATATCATAAATTTCGATAAACAATCTCAAAGTATTTATAAAATATGGACTTAAAACCTCCTACTCCGATATGTCAAAAACTTTGGTCTGTGGGAAGGCCGAAGGGTTTGGTATAGTGAATGATGAAGACTGAAATATCTAATATGTTTGTCGTTTTCAATTTCCTCTAAAACATTCTAATGGCATACAGACGGACATTTTTGTTTGTCCAGTTAGACTGGTTATGATCCAAAACGTCGAGATATGCTTGTACACTTGTTGAGAAATAATTGTACACTTGTTGAGAAACAATTGTACACATCCCCAACCTCAATTTTTTAAAAATATATCTTATTTTCTCAACGAACGAATCTTTGTGGCCTTTGTTGTGTTACTCTACTTCTTCCTTCTAGTTTTAATATTTGTTATTTCTCCTATTAATCTGTTAATTTAGCCATTATATAGCTTCGTTCTCCAACCCAGACCTTTATTAATCCTGGCAGATTGGTGTTAAATATATCATTTAATAGTGCAGCGGGTGACACTGTCGAATGCTTTTGATAGGTCGAGCGCAACTAATATTGTTCTGGCACGAGGTTGTTTTTGGTTTAATCCATCACTTATTTGATCTTTGATCTTGTGAAGAGCGGTGGTTGTACTATGTGCTGTCCTAAACCCATGTTGGTGGGCCGCCAAATTGCAAGATCTGGATAACCGTGGTAAGGTAACAGAAGTGCTTCAATCAGTTTTGCAACCGATGAAAGGATGGAGATCGGTCTGTAAGATTCTCCCTTCTCTTCAGGTTTTCCAGGTTTCAAGGCTTGCTGTTTTCCAGACGTTTGGTATCTGAAGAGTATTTAGCGATGTGTTGAGTGTGGTAGTGAGAAAGTTCAATCCTTTGGGTCCAATGTGTTTTAGCATGATGGCTGAGATGCCGTCGGGTCCAATAGCTTTGCATGGCTTAGTTTTCTTTATCATTCTCAACTTCTTCTGCGGAGAATGTGATATCCTCTAGATGTACTGTATTTCTCAATACTGACCTTGTTTTCTTTTCATGTTTACTTGTCTTTTCTGTAAACTGTGTGTTAAATTTTGTATCGCATTTCCTTTGGTTTTCGATTGGGGTATCATTGAAGGAGATCATGAAGTTGTTATCCGGTTGTCGAGGATGGGTTAAGCCTTTTATGACCTTCCAGAATCTTTTGCTAGGGCCAAAGCTTGACTTACTCACTAGCTCTCTCCATTTATTACGTTTGTGTTCCGTGACTAGCTATTTATTTGGTTGTTTAGGTCTTTCATTCTAGTGTCGGCTGGATCTGCCTCGCGCATATCATCTCTTAATGTTGAAAGAACACAAGCTTCCTGTAAGAAGTTTGGCTTCACCTTTTGTATTCTGCCGGCTGGAATGAAGTGAGATCTGGCTTTATTAAAAATTTCTCTGAATTTTTTGTTCTTCAGAGAGGGCGTCAAACGGTAGAAATTGCTGACTGAATTCAATTTCAGTAAAATTTGTAAAATTTCGCCAGTCAGCTTTGTTAAAATTAATATATGTCTTCTTCTCGAACTTTATTTGGTTTATTGAACGGCTTAAGGTGATTATGACCGGCACGTGGTCTGATCCTAATGCGATTTCAGTTCTCGATTCAGCAATTGGCATTAGTGACATACTGGCAAGAGAAACATCTGGAGAAGAATACGATTTATTAGTTACCCTTGTTGGTTGTGGTTCGTTGAGGACTTCAAAGTTTGAGCCATCAATCTGATCAGCAATGCTTTCGCCTCGTGGATATTCAGGTGTGAGTGCCATAGATCATGGTGAGCATTCACATCTCCGAGAATTAGACAGTCTTTAGTATAAAATAGGTGTCCTATGGACGGTTCATAACCTGTATCACAGCTGCTTACTGGTGGTATATAAATATTTAATAAATTGTTTATTCTAAATCAAAGTTATAATTTTGCATAAATTTTGAAATGAAAATATGTTGAACAAGTAACCTTTGACAAAATATTTGTTGTTTTTTTCAAAATAATTGTATAACTATGACAACAAATAATAACAATAATTTTAATTGGATTATGAAATTTTGAATTTAAAGGTTGCTTTGATAAAAATTTCTATTTTTTATAGAATTTAAACAAATACAAATGTTTTTTAATTTTTTGGACGTAACTATGGCAACAAAATATATGGTTAAAAAGTGACACTTTACGGCCGCAAACCACAATAATAAAGTACTACTTTAATATGCAGGCGAATAAAAAGAATAATTATGTGTGGCTACACGAATATTTTTTGAAGTATGTTATTTGTAAATATATCGTTCCATGACATTTGACATATTACATTTTGTATTTTAAAATAAAATCATAGTTTTTGTCCGAAATTCTACTTTAAGATATCCAAATTAAACTAAATTTATGAAAATTAAAGTTCAAATTAATGTATACTGTCTTATATTATTTTTTGTTTGTAATATTGAAGGACCAAAAAACAAAAAACTACCAAGCTCTAGACCTATTGGTCTAGAGCTTGATAGTTTTTTGTTTTTTGATCCTTCAATATTACAAAAAAACTACAAGACAGTATACATTACTATATAGACCAGATGTATCATAAACATTGATCTCATTCGACATTGATCGTATTCGAAAGCTGCCAAAACGGCACTTAGAAACAAACGTAGATCATTTAATATTTGGATTCATAACAAAACTCCCACTAATCGATCCCAATATCTAAAGGCCAACAAAATATCTAACCAGATTATCTCAAACGAAAATTCTGAAATTGACAGAGCGAAAGTCTTAAAACTTACGTCTATGTCTGTTTCTGACAAGAGTTTCTACAGTGCCATTAATTCTTTAAATTCTGGTACAAAATTTTCTATTCCCCCTATTATTGATGGTGATTTAATCGTCAATGATCCTGCAAGAAAAGCTAACTTGTTCGCGAACGCTTTGCTCTGAACTCCACTGTTTTGGAAACTCCTAAAGAAATAACCCAAATCCAGTCTTCAGGAGTTAATATGAATGATCTTCACTTCAAATCCAAAATAGTAGCTAAACTTTTAAAGGGGTTAAACATCAACAAAGCGTTAGGAATGGACAATATTCCACCCATTATTTTAAAAACCTTTTCCAAAGAACTTGCACCAACTTTAACTAAAATATTCTACCAATCCTACAAATCTGGTATATTTCCCTCGTGCTGGAAGTTGGCAAATGTCCAGCCCGTCCCCAAAAAGGGACCAAAATCCGATATCTCAAATTATAGGCCAATAGCTTTACTATCGGTCCTATCCAAAGTCTACGAGCATTATATTAATACACATATTTCAAAATTTCTGGAAGAAAATCATTTAATATCCGACAGCCAATACGGTTTTCGAAACAAAAGATCAACTACCGATCTATTAAACTATGCAACGCATTGATGGAACAGCATACTTGATAAAGGTGGTGAAACATACGTTATCGCTTTAGACATCTCCAAGGCATTCGATCGAGTCTGGCATGCCAACTTAATCAACAAGCTCGTTGCGTACGGTTTTCATTCCAATGTTGTGAAGCTGATTCAAAATTTTCTATCCAACCGATACATTTCAGTCTCCTTAGACGGATTTTTTTCTGAGTCTAAACTAATTAACGCTGGTGTACCTCAAGCCTCAGTATTGTCCCCAACCCTATTTTTGATTTATATCAACGAATTGTTGAAAATCACCAGCAACCCAATAAATAGTTTTGCAGATGATAGTACTCTGCACAAGTCGTTCGAGCCCCTTCCTTCAAAAGGTAAAATGCACGAACGAATTAATCCTGCCCGGAGAGACGCTGCCATAAACGTGAACAAAGACCTGACTAAAGTCGCAGACTGGGGTGACCAAAACCTTGTCAGTTTCAACTCTACCAAAACGCGGCTGTTGATTGTTTCCAGATCAAAGACCGAGTTCCCCAAAGATATTTTATTCAGTATGTGTGATGAACCAATAGGTGAATGTAAAAACATTCGTTTATTGGGTGTCACAGTTTCAAATGACCTACTCTGGAACGATCATGTAATGGTGATGACAAAAAGCGCGTCTAAAAAACTCGGCCTCCTAAATAGACGCAAAAAATTTTTCGCTCCTTACCAATTGCTCCATGTTTATAAGTCCTATATTCGTCCCTGTATGGAGTACTGTTGTCAAGTTTGGGGTGCTGCCTCTGTTTCCATCTTGGCCTTCTTGGACTCTGTTCAAAAGCGAGCTATACGAATTGTGGGTGATCGAGCTTTGACATCAAAACTTGATTCCCTACAATATCGTCGCACTGTTGCTGACCTAGTTGTTTTTTACAAATATCGTCATCAACAGTGCTCAGATGAAATCAGCGGCATCATGCCTCAAACTTATTCTTACCCCCGTTCCACACGGCAATCGGCTACCGCAACCAGTGAAACGGTAAAGATACCGCGCTGTCATACTGGCAGATCGCAGAGAGACTTCTTTGTCCGAACTGCGTACAAATGGAATAGTTTGCCGGAACCCTTAGTCTTAGGTGGCTTGAACCCGCAGAGGTTTAAAGAAAGGGTAAATCAACACCTTAGAACGCCAGTTGTTGTGGGACCCCGGTCTAGACCTAGGTCTTAAAAGGTATTTATGTGTTGTTGTGACACACATTCTAAACCCCATTACACAACACATTTTATTAAAAAAAAAAAAAAATACATCATAAACAAAAAATATACGGTTTTATACTTGGTAGTTTCCCACCGTAGCAATTTACTAGCTAGTTTAGTTTAATAAAGTATAATAGCAACGGTGTGAAAGCAAACTATCATAACAATTATTTTAAATTTGCATTTTTCATTTGCTAACTAGTATATTATAAAACTTATCAAATAAAGTATAATATCGACGGTGTGAAACGTAATTATTATTTTATAGGTGAAATGTCATTTTATGGAATTTGTAAACATTTTGTTTTCTTCTGATTTTTAGCTTATAAGATTCATTTCTGAACTTTAATAAATTAAAGTGTATGCATCAATCGCGTTGATTATGATATGGATATGTTTATATAGCATTATAAAGTAATAAGACAAGAAAAACGTAGTCAACGTAGACGTTTGGTTCTCGTGAGAGCTTCTTTAAAAAAGACGTTATTAGGCCAATAGAATTACGGATTGTACGTGTTGTTGTCGGTAACAGGTCAGAAATTTTTTTAATCTCTGGGGTAGGGTACTCACATAATGGACATGCCGAGTCCACTCGCCCAGCACCTGGGGACTGGAGTTATGCAACAAAGTGTGCTGGAAATTTTTTTTTGCTTCTTTGTAAGCGATATAACTCGTAAATGGTGCACTTTAGGATGCTGGTGCTATGGAACATTTTTGCTCCTTAAATGTTTTTCTATAACTTAAAATAAAAAAACAAATATAAATAATTTGTTTTGTTGCAAATTTTTGCGAAAAATGGCGAAAAAATGTCTAAAAATCGATGTTTTTCAATTGAATTTAGTTATTTGCAAATAATTGTTTATAACACAATTAACCCCTTTATCTTGTAGCAGAAACCTCAACGAAAAAAGTAAGCTTCAGAACGTTTTATTCGGCCTGATAGTTTTTGCACAATTCCATTTTGCACTTAATGCCCCTAAAAAAGTTGTTAACTTTGAGCAAGCCGCAAGGTCTGAGTTTTCATCCGATCGCAATCTGCTTGACGGGAATTGAAAGGGTGTAGTGTCAGCTTTAAATAGCATCTATGTTACCTATACCCATATTGAATATTAACAACAATTACAGTGGTTCAAAAAACCGCGAAAATTCCTTAGTTGTAAAATTGCATAACTCCAGTCCCCAGGTGCTGGGCGAGTGGACTCGGCATGTCCATTATGTGAGTACCCTACCCCAGAGATTAAAAAAATTTCTGACCTGTTACGAGCAACAACACGTAAGCCATATCTTTTTCCGTTATTCTATTGGCCTATATAGAATAAAACTTAAAAGTATTTTATGTTGTTCAAAAACATTGTCAGGGCTGGTCCAAATCTAGTTCGAAATTCTTTGGATCGTAATTTTCATTTTAAAAACTATAAGCTAATATTAAATATAAAATTGACAGTACGGTATTTTGATATATCACTTTTATTCTAGTGTCAAGTTAGGTTTGGTTTCCCACCGGAACATTATCTTAATATAATATGAACGGTGAGAAATCAAACTAATATCAAATTTTTGCTATACTACATAGCAAATTTCTGCGGTGGGAAGCTAGTATAAATTATTGTTTTACAGAACAATTATTTGTATGTATTTTATTCATAAAAATGGTGTTGCATGTGTAAAATATGTAGAAATAACCTTGAATACAACGAAATTTTTTTTCAAATACATAAAGTATTTGCTTTACAAAAACTTTTATTTTCAAGTTTAATTTTATATTTTATCAGCCCACATAAATGTAATTTTTCAAAATCCATCGTTGTCAAAACAAATGTCAAACGCTGTCATAGCCAAATGTAAGGTGTTTTTAAAGTAATTCAATACTATTGACCTTTTTACTTAAACGTCAAAATGAAATGTCAAAAATATTTAGAAATATCCGGGTGCCAAAGTGAATTTGTGTTAATACAAAATCTTCAGTTTTTGTATGAAAAGTGTTAAAAAATAATTTAAAAATTTAACTACGAATTGTTAATAACATTTATACAAGTAGTATGTATAAAGTGGTTAAAGATATTCCATATATTTGTGTTAAACCAATGTTTTTGGTTGCCCGTAGTGATGTTTAGTTAGTACAAAATCTTCAGTTTTGTATATGAAAAGAGTCAAAAAACGATTTAAACTAGTTTAGTTAGTACAAAATCTTCAGTTTTGTGTATGAAAAGAGTCAAAAAACGATTTAAACTAGTTAAAGAATAATCTAAACTAAAAGTTAATAATAATATTAATACACGGGAAATGTTTAAATTGGTTAAATATATTCAATAAATTATGTTAAAGTCAATATTTTTTGTTTATAGTACATCTTTTTTCCCGAAAAAAAACTTGACATATGTGATCAGCTGATTTGTATTTCGAAAACCTTAAATAATTGTTATTTCTTGCAGATCAATACCGTTTTGCGTTGTCTTTAAGTTGTTTTTAATATATTTGCATTATTATTGGTTTTGCAGTAAATTTTAATACATAATTACTGATTTCTAATTATCATTAGACAGATTATAACGACGTAACGACAGATTACATACAGAAATATAACGACGTAACGACAGATTACATACAGTAATATAATATTGATTTTAACATCAATTTATTGAATATATTTCACAAATTTAAACACACCACTTGTATTAGTATTATTATAAATTTGTAGTTTAGTTTATTATTTAACTATTTTAAATTATTTTTTGGCACTTTTCATAAATAAAATTGAAGATTTTCCAATAACTAAACAACACTGCGGCCAACCAAAAACATCGATTTGACATAAATTTATGAAATATTTTTAACCAGTTTATACTTACTACTTGTTTAAATGTAATTAACAATTCCTAGATAAATTTTTAGTTTATTTTTTACATTGAATAAATATCTAAGGAAGAGTAACTAGACATTTTGAGTGAAGCATCTAATTTTTAGTATTGGTGAAGTTTGATAGTGTTTGCGTTCTAGCTGGGTGGTACTGTTTACAATTTGCATATTTATATTTTCAAAACAAATAAAAGAAATAATAAATGTTACATATAAATTTAAAAGCCTAATATGTTTGAATAAAATATTTCCTTATATTTCCATATATAAATATTTTTAATTGTCCATACAACACAAATTTTAATCATATTGAATTACTTTAAGAACACCTTATATTCGCGTTTGAAATATGGTTTGACAACGATGGATTAAGAAAAATTACATTTATGTAGGGTAATAAAATATAAAATTAAACTAGAAAATAACAGTTTTTGTAAAGCAAATACTTTATGTTTTTGTTAAAACATCATTCTAAACCCTTTTTATGTGTAGTGTTAGCAAAAATATTCTAATCATTGATATGAAATTCGATGATCAAATTTCAGTGTATTTAAGGTTATTTGTACATATTTTAATGCAAAACTTCATTTTTATGAATAAACTACTGCACAAATACTAATAATTGATTTGGAAAACATTTTTCCCACTTTTTTACCACTTTTCATACAAAAACTGACGATTTTGTATTAACAAAAATTCACTTTTGGCACCCGGCTTTGAAATCAACTATTTTATCTGTCAAAATATTTTAAGGAAAATACTCAATTAAAATTTGTGTTGTACAATTAAAAATATTTATTTATTTATTTGATTTATTTATTTCACAAGAGCAGCAAACAGTTTCCCAATTATATGCTGCTTCAATACTACAAAACAAAGTTACATGTGGATTTTTTGAATAGTACAAGTTACAGCGTTGGTTAAAAACACTGTTTTTTTTAAAAAAAACAAAAAAAACTGTTTTTTTTGTTTAAAACGCGTTTTTTATTGTTTAAAACAGTTCTTTTGTTTTTTTTGTGTTTTTTTTTGTTTTTTTTTGTGTTTTTTTTTGTGTTTTGTTTTAAATATGTTTTATACTACGAATATTCGTTTTTTCGGTTTTAAATCAAAATATGTAATTTAAGTGACTAAACTCCAAAGAAAATAAGTGTCCTAAATATTGTCAGATTAATAAAGGTTC
Source organism: Diogma glabrata (assembly GCA_963693315.1). Lineage (NCBI taxonomy): Eukaryota > Metazoa > Arthropoda > Insecta > Diptera > Cylindrotomidae > Diogma > Diogma glabrata. The sequence continues at coordinate 137,488,987 of OY856186.1, forward strand.
TCTAAAGATTTTCAAGATTCCCATCATTCGCTAGATTATCTGAATATGGTCTGTACGTCCAAATATTTTCAAGATTCTTTGAATATTCTCAATATTCGGAAAGATTCTCAAGATTTTGTGGCGATTCTTAAGGATCACGGTTAAGATTCTCAAGATTTCTTGAATATTCTCAGTAGCCACTCAAATAGTTGTCCCAAGATGCCTAAGAGTAGTTTATCTCTCAATCTAATGGCATGGTTGTCTTAATTGGCGTCATTCTCTCATCTACCGTGCAATAGTCTAGATGCAATTTAATTTAATTTCTATCATTAAAAATAAAGAAGTTCAAACTAAAACAATTTGTTGTTATTTAATATCTAAAACAGTTTAATTAATTAATAAAGTTTCTAATCATAATATTTTAGTGTATCTAAAAAATATAACAAAATAATATAAATAATTCAACTTGAATTATTCTTGTGTGTTTTAAAAGTGGTACTTTAAAACAAAAAATAGATTAACAGTTTACTCCTATTCATCGATAAATTGATACTTGTTTGATATAACTGATTATTGAAGGGAGAGGGAAGGAAATATTGAAGAAAGTTAAAATGCCATGTGGAATTTGTAATACTGGAATATCACGACAGAGAAAAGGGATAAAATGTGCTGTTTGTAATCAAGAATTTCATCGGACGTGCGCCGGTTTGAATCCCAATCTACTGGACGACCTTGTAGATGGGATCCTTCAGTGGCGATGTCCAACTTGCCGCAGTGGTTCATCTAAAAATAATTCTATCGTTCTTTCTGACAATGAAGTTGAGGATGACATAGAATCTTTTAAGAAAGCTCTACATTAATTTGGAGGCGAACTAAATAGTATAAAAGAACAACAAGAAAAGTTCAATACTTCTTTTATACAAATGAATGACAGTTTAAATAATCTGGTGAAAATGTCTTCCATACTAGAAAATCACGATGTTGAAATCAAAAAATTAAAATCAGAAAATATAGCATTAAAGAAAGACATTGATTTAATTAAACAGCACCTAAATCGTAGTGATGAAGATAAACGATCTAAAAATCTTCTTTGTCATGGTATACCTGTTATGCAGAATGAAAACCTTAGCGATATACAATCTAACATCTTAAGTTTCCTGGAAATAGCAGATGTTAGCACTAAATCAATAATTAGATTAGCCGCTACACATGGAAATGAATCAGCCGTTCGTCCAGTTTTGATTGTATGCGAAAATCAATCTTCAAAACAAAAATTATTGGATGCTTTTAAAGCAAAGAAATTATGTATAAAACGAAATATCAATACTGATGACATTGGATTCCAAAATCAAGCTGATAACCAACTATTTTTCATAACAGAACATCTCACGTTAAATTAATTAATTAATTAATTAATTAATTAATTAAATTGCAAAACAAATATCGAAAAATATTTAAACTTTCTGGTGATAAAGATTACTATAATCTGTATTCTTCTGTAAGATCTGAAGTAAAAAAGGAACTTAAACTTTCCCAAAAAAAACATATTGCTGGAATAGAGAATAGCATCATAAACAATCCTAAGCAGTTTTGGTCGTATACTAAATCCATCAAAAAAACAAACACAATACCAGCTTCTTTGCATTTTAATAATACTCGTGGAAATACGGATAAGGACATCTGTAATCTTTTCGCAAACTTTTTCAAATCAGTTTACGCTAAACCTAATCGTTCAACAATTGGAAATCACACAGGTGTTTCTGACAACAAGCTAAATATTCCTGCTGTATCTGAAGAAGATATTGTGCTAGTTCTCAATGGTTTAGACATCAACAAAAGTAGTGGACCTGATTTGATTCCTCCAATTTTTCTCAAGAATACTGCTCAAACTATCTGCAAACCATTGTTAATCATTTTTAACAAATCTCTTACTGAAGGAATTTTTCCTTCCCAATGGAAATGTGCTAAAGTTTTGCCAATTTTCAAATCTGGTGATACCACTGATGTGACCAACTACAGACCAATCTCGTTGTTGAACTGCTGCAGTAAAATATTTGAAAAAATAATACACAATGTATTGTTTACTCACACCAGTAATCTAATTTCGAAAAAACAACACGGATTTTACCGCGGTCGATCGACTTTAACTAATCTTCTCGACTTTACAGAATATGTTTACGATTCAATTGATTCTGGCTATGGAGTGGACGTTGTGTACACTGATTTCTCAAAAGCATTCGATAAGGTCGACCATGATCTATTGTTGCGAAAGCTCAAACGTTTTGGACTCAGTCATGAGTTTCTGAAATGGTTTGAGTCTTATTTAAAACAAAGAACTCAGTTTATACAAATAAACAATTGCAAATCATTCAATATTGTTCCATCATCTGGTGTTCCGCAAGGCTCAATTTTGGGGCCTTTGCTATTCCTTTTGTTCATTGATGATGTAGTTGGGGTCTTAAAATGCAAAGTTCTACTATTCGCTGATGATCTGAAAATTTTTCAATCAATCAAATCACTCGACGACTGCAATCTGCTCCAGCAAGATCTAAATTTTCTATACCGATGGTGTGTTGACAACGGAATGTTTCTGAATGTCAACAAATGTGTTTCTTTAAAAATAAAACCGAGATCTTTTTACATAAATCAAACTTACGAAATTAACAACATTAAGTTAACTGTCATGGAGCATGTGCGAGATCTTGGTATCATCGTAGATTCTAATTTAAAATTCAACATTCAAATACAGGAGGTTGTTAACCATTCTCTAAAATTATTAGGTTTCGTGCTGAGGGTATGCGGTAATTTTTCTAACTCCAAATCGTTTATATCGATCTTTAATGCAATTGTTCGCTCTAAATTAGAATACTTATCTGTGATTTGGAATCCTCAATATCAAATTCATGTACTGAATATTGAAAAAGTACAGAAGAAATTTACAAGATTCCTCAATTTCAAATTAAAACTAGTCAAAGAATCTTATACGAACCGTCTTGTCAGATATAACATGACCTCTCTGGAAAAAAGACGTGTAATAGCAGATGAAATGACTCTTTTTAAAATTGTTAACAACAAAATCGAATCGGATTTACTTCCAATATTTTCTTTCAAAAATAATTCTCGATACGACATAAGAGCACCATCCGTCTTTCAAATTCAACATTCTAAAAAAAATCATAGAATTCATTCTCCGTTGGTAAGACTTCCAAGTTCGCACAACCGATTGTTCAATAACATAAGTTTGTTTTCGTTTTCACAGTCCGTATTTAAAAGTAAAATTGAAAGCTAATTTTTGTTTTTTTTTTTTACAATATAGGGCAAACAAATGAAAATTATAGTTTATTTAATTAAGTATCAAAATATAAATTTTATATATTATTATTTTGAAATACAACAAAATACAAGCATTTTGAAATACAATAAATTGCAACAAACTAATTTAACTTACACATATAAACAATATTAATACTCAAAATTTATATAACTAGAAATAATAATTGTATTGTATCTAAATAAAAACTAGTATGTAATTGGACATATTAAGTCTGTATACTAGTTTCTTTGAATCAATAAAATAAAATAAAAATAAAAATTGGCTAACCTCAGAAATTTGAGTTATGATAAAAACTCTGCGACCAACGTATTTCCGATTTTTTTCTCCTAGCTCAACTTGAAAAGACTATGGAAAACAGGGAAACAATTTGATTAAATAAAGCAATTGAGTTTCTGGTGATTGCAAATTACAGATTACGCTATTGATATCATTCCTATAAGAATATTGGCTGGTAAGGTGTAACAATGTTGAATATACCTTTAACAAAAAATCTATTGAAAACAACAATTTTTTGAATTTGGAAGCAATATAATTTTATTTAAATTTAAAATATATATTTGCGACTGGTTTTAAAATTTGATAAAGTTCCTCAGCCTATTTTATCAAGTCTATGTTAAGTATCTTTTAAAAAAATGTTAATATATCAATGATATGAAATAATCGTAACCGAATTTTACAAATTTCGCACCGAATCTTTAATTTCCTTTTCAAAATTAGGTTGTTCTTTTTGATCCACAGGAATAGCACATATTTACCACTTTTTTATTTAGCAATTAAGCAAATTTCACTTGCTCCTCCATCGAATAAATGCTCCTCCTTCTGTCGGAAATCGAATAACAGATCCTCCAGCAGTTTTCTACTAATAGTTTGGCTAGTAGAGATATCCCTACCTAGTCAACCGTAAATTTTATGTATGAAGTATTCCTTGATGATGGCACGTTATTGATTGCTCGAAGAATCGAGTTTTCATACAGCTCTATGTGTGGTGTTTAATAATTGAGGAAGACAGTGCGTCACATGATCAAGGATTATACCACTAGCTAGATTATTGGCAACATCCTTTTAATTTTGTTACTGAAAATTTTTTAAAAAAAATCCTATCATGCACTATTGGGTTATGTCATATTTTATATGTGATAGAATTTATTGTTTAGTTATTTCTTCTTTAAAAAATATATAAAAAAAACAAAAAACAAAGATTTGCGTTCATCAACACCCTAGAACGCATTTTATTAACAAAAAAAATTAGGAAAGCTTTAAAAATTTTTAAAATTTTAGTGAAGTTTAAGATGCTAAAAGGTGCCTTAAGGTGGTCAATTGTATTAAAAACGGTAAAACACGACAGTTTACAACAGTTGTATTGAATAGCAAATAAGAAGCATTGCAATATTTAAAACAAACAAATTTTATTTAAAACATTGTTTTTTTTAAAAAAACAATTTGTTTTAAACACTGTTTTAAACAGGGTTTAAAACAAAAGTGTTTAAAACAAACCAACTCTGACAAGTTACACCAAATATGTATCATATTATATAAATTCAAGTTAATACTAACTATTAAATTAAAATTAATAAAGTGCCTAGCTTAATTCATATAGTTTGACAATTATCAATAACCAAACGTGTTAACTTATTGCTAATTAAATCTAAAAGTATAAAATTAAATCAAAAAAAAAATTATCTTTTATCGATTTTCCTCCAGAGACTTAAAAACAGAAAAAATATCCAAAATTATATTAACAAAATTACATTTAGAAACAATTACATTAGCAATACAAAAAGTTATCAGGATATAAACTTTGATAATCCTTCAATATAACGTGACATTTTGACTTAAAAATATTTAACGAAAGCGAAAACAAATCAATGTTTAAGGAAAAATTTCATTGTGAAACATTTGAAGTCTAGAAAATGGCGAAGAAACTCCAATATTTGTTCGAGATGCTGATGGCATGAAGAGTTGATTTAAACGAGTTCTATAGAATGATGCATAAAAGTTAATGTGAGCTAGTGCTACAGTATCCATCAAAGAATTTACAATTTTATATAGAAGGAATCCATCTAGAAGATATCTTCTAGACTCTAGAGATATCATTTGTAACTTATCAAGTCTGACGCCGTATGATAGTTTGTTTGAGAATGGAATGCAGTTATAACAGACCAGTTTAGTAAATCTTCTTTGAATTCCTTCAATTAGATTACAGTAATTATCATAGTAAGGGTGCTAGATATGACAACCATACTCCAGGATACTACGTATAAAGCTATTGAAAAGTACCTTTAGAACTTTAGGATCACGAAACTCTCTACATCTTCTATAAATAAAACCAAGTAGTTTTATTGCTTTTAAATGAATATAACTAACGTGCTCATTAAATCTTAATCTAGAGTCAAAAATGATACCTAAATCTTTTATAGTACTCACCCGAACAAGCTTGACTTTATTAATTTCATAATCAAACAAAATATTTGAAAGATAAGGACATACGTGAAAAAGATAAGGACATACACTTTTTAATATTTAGTTGTAAGTCGTTGACCTCACACCATTCTTGAATTCTATTTAAATCACATTGTAGCTTAATGCAATCTTGAACAGTTTTAATTGATAAGAATACTTTTAAGTCGTCGGCATATAAAAGATGGAAACATTGAATAACATCTGATATGTCATTTATAAAGAGTAAGAATAATAAGGGACCGAGTATGGAGCCCTGAGGTACACCAGACGTACGAGTAAAACCTTTAGATAAATTTCCATTAAACCTAACAAATAGCGTACGACTTGATAGATAGGATGTAAACCACTGTATAAGATTGCGAGATATTCCAAAATAATTCAGTTTTGATATTAGAATGTGATGTTTAACTTTATCAAAAGCTTTATAAAAGTCCGTGCATTCACGAACGATTCTTTCCACTTATTAGAGAAAACAGACTGTTGTAAAAATAAGTTATATAGAATTGTAAACGGGGTGGCTAAAGAACTTTCGAGGTTTTTAATAAATAAGTTTGTTATCAGGTCTGGACCAGGTTCTTTTTCATTTTCAAGTTTGGATATCATAAATACTACTTCACCTTCTGTTATTATGCTAGCGATATCACTATGAATGTTGAATGTAGACTTTTCTAAAGAGACCAAACCATCAGTAAAAATTGATTTAAAATTCTCCGCAAGTAATTCACAAATATCTTTTGGTTGGTTAGATTGCTTATTTCCCAGAAACATTACAGATGGATAGTCCGATTTAGCCCTTAAAGCTTTATTATACGTCCAAAAACTCTTAGGATTCTGAGACAAAGATTTTTCTATTGATTGTGTATAAGCTTCAAAACAGTTTTTGATCTCTTTTTTAATCTTAGATCTCAATATGGAGTACAAGTTCGAGACACCAGGGTTATTGTATGTTTTATACCTTGATCTAATTTTTACCTTTTCCTTAATTAAAGAAATTAAAAATTTAGAATACCAAATAGGAAATTTTCTGACAACTGGCCTTGAGGTTGTAATGTTTGGCTTCAGAATTGATGTTAACTTATCATAGAACAAATAAACTGCTTCGTTGACCGGTAAATAACTTAAAGTAGATTTCCAATTGATTAAGTTCAATTTAGACGCAACCAAGTCAAAATCAACCTTACTAATATTGACGGAAGGAAATATAAAGTGAGATTGAGTTTTCAGTTTAATTGAGTTCAAGAAAATATTCAACGGAGGATGGTACTGATCAATTTTATATAAAACTGCAACACTTCTATGAACATCATAGTTTATAACTGGAAGATTGGTAAAAACTAAGTCTAACATTTTATGTTGATAGTTTCTTACATGATTTATTTGAGATAGCAATGACAATTCCATCGATTCGATCAAGCACTCAGACACCCGTCCCTCATAATGTTTAGTATATATAGATTTAGGATCATCAGTTACCCAGTCAATACAAGATGAGTTGAAATCACCCATAATTAAAAACTGAGTGTTATCGGACGACATGGCTATTAAATTTGATAAATGGTCCAAAAATAGTTTATAATCATTGAAGAGAGTACCACAGATAAAATAAATATTAAACAAATATAGAAAATGTCCATTTAAAAGACTGATTTAAACCCACACATCTTCAAAGGCAAGTGAATTCATACCTGGTAATTCAATAAATTCAGTTCTTTTGTTTATAGCTATAAGTGCTTCCCCACCATCACCTTTGCTAGTCAACTGCAGGTTTCTATCTTTCCTTATTACCACATATCTATCATCGGAAACTTCGTTTGAGTTAATTGATTCATTGAGCCATGTTTCTGTCAAACATATCAAATCAAAATCATTTTCTTCTACAGCCAATTTAAAACTTTTTAATTTTGTCTTTAAGCCTCTTGAGTTTTGACAGTACAAATCAGTGAAAGTCATTCTAAAAAATAATTTTCAAAAAAAAAAAAATGAGTATGATTAACTATATTTGAATTAATTTAAATTATTGAATCAATAGAAAAAAAATATATAACAAAAATACTATACTTAATATCCGTTTTTTTTCAATTAAAATAACAGAATAACGTTAGAATAAAAATGTAAATTAAGTTGATAACAAGTTGTCTAAATCATCAATCTTGCAGTATATATTTCCATAATTAGCCCATACGTATGTGAATGTAACTGAGTTGCCTTGCTGTTGAAGTAGTGTTTTCGTTTTATGTAATAAGCTTTTTTTATGAGGAGGTAAAAAATCCGTTACAAATATTTTTGTGTCGTCACTAAAGCCAATAAGGTTACTTAGGAAGGACTTTTTCAAACTCGCTGCTTGTAAAACCTGCTGTTTTATATATTTCGAATTAAATTCCACCGTTATGGGTTTTAGCTTAGATTTTTACTAAGTTTATACCACCGATAGTTTAATAGAATAATAGTTTTTTGCTATTAAACTATCGATACATTGAGCGTTTATACCACAAAATAGTATTATTCCATCTGTGGTATAAACGCTCAGAATAATATTGACAGATAGAATACGGCTACCGTATTTCAAATTTTATTATAAAATCTTATCAATCTAAAAGTGTTTCAACAAAAAATTATAATACTAATATTAATTTAAAATAAAAACTAAATTTTAAGTGATTTTGGTGTTGCACATTTTTTACAGTAGCCTGAGTCTATTAAGCCGCTTTTTCAGTTGCTGCAGTGTTTGCGTTCCTTCATTCAGTTTTTTTTTTAAACCAATCATATTTCTTAAAAATTGTGATTTTTTCTGCTGCAGATTTTTCATCAGAGTTGGTTTAATTTTAACTTTTTCTCTGAACAAAAAAAAGAAAGAGATAAGAACATTACAATTTAAAAAGAGAAAATACCGAAACATAAAAAAATTGTGTATTTGTTGACATCACAAACGTCAAACATCTTGAATTTTGTAATTTGCTTAAACTGCCGAATTTATTGTACTGAATATTTTGTGATTATATAGTTTGTATATGAATATAATATTAATATAAAAACGTGATGTTATGCATAATGTTATTGCTATTACATGTTGTAAATATAAATATGAGCCATTTCAAACACTTGATTATTTTAAAATGCAGATGGCGACAAAATCGTTGTGCAAATTTTTCATCAACTAAAAAATCGAAGGGTAAAAATTACTGAAGGAACGAAAACGTGAACGCACACACTGCAGCAACTGAAAAAGCGGCTTTACATTTAACGTTTTGACCGTTACAATTTTTTTGAATATACTATTATAAGCCGTGTTCGATTTGACTGAAACAACTGAAGCAACTGAAAAATTAAATGCAATTGTTGTTGTTTTTTCAGTTGTTTAAGTCAAATCGAACGCACCTATACTATCGATCAAACGCAAAATATATCAAATAACTATCTGTCAAAGTAAAAAGGTATTATTCTATCCGTTTACACCGTAATAGTTTAACAGCTATTTGCTATTATTCTATTATACTACCATGGTGTAAACTTAGTGTTTTATTTATTCCTATAAATATATCGGATTTCAGCTATTGTTATTTTATATTCGTAAAATCCAAGAATTTTTAAGAGTACTTCCATTAAATTTTCATTGTTGATTTGAGGGACACAATAGATCTGTAGTTTTGATGAGTAACAGTTTTTTATTTAGCGTATGGTTATTTTTGTGACACATTAAAAAATTAAACTTAAAAATAGGTAGACTCTTCTATGAAATCTACCTAAAACAATACATGGATACACATTAAATGAACTTACAATCGATTTGATTGCGTGTCTTTTAAGTAAATTAAAAAGTAAAATATTTGAACATTGGGCAGTACATTTGAACATTAGATGTTTACATCGAGCGAATCTATCCACGCTACTACATCGGGAGTTGCCAAATGGATGTCTGAGATGTTGCCATTGTAACGTCGAATCGGACACACAGTTGCAATGTGTTTTATAGTTTGTTGTGGAGCGCCGCAGTCACACTCAGGGGACTCTGAAATGCCCCACTTGTAGAAAGAATCAGCACAACGTCCATGATTCGTTCTTATTCGGTTTAATGTAGTCCAGGTATGACGTGGCAGATCGAAACCAGGTTGGGTAGAAGTCGGGTTAGTAATAGAAAGGCCAGTTGTGTTGTAATGTTGCCAGGAGGTGTCCCAGGCATCCAAGATATTAAAATCAGTTGCCAGCAGGTTGCTGGCAGTTTTATGTGGAGGCTTTCTTGACTTCAATCGACAACGAGTGTGGTCACCGTAATATTCGTGCAAGGGTAACGTGGTGTTGTTGGTTACCTTTTTATGTTCACGCATGAGAGCATGCGAGCGTCTAAGTGCAGGTGGAGCGATATTGCTTAACACAGGGAGCCAAGGTAAAGGGGAGGATCTGATAGTACCACTTATAGTACGCATCGTAGCATGCAGCTGGCAGTCAACTTTTTGAGTATGTGTGCTATTCAACCAGACTGGTGCGCCATACTCATGAGTAACAGTGATTTTCTAGCAATTCACAGCGAAATGAAAAAGTTTCCAGACATTGCTTGATGTATTTATTTTCTTTTTCAAGTTCTAAAATCTTTTTTTCATTTGAGGTAATTCTTTCTTCGACTTTCAATACGTCATCAAATTTTGCCGTTATAGTATTTAGGGTAGCGCCAAAAAACGTTTGTTGATTAATTGCATCAAATGATTTTAAAAGTTCATTATGCTGTAATTTAAGTGTATCAATGTCGTTTTTTACAGATTTTAAAGTGTTGATTATTGTTTGATTTGAAACTTCTGATGCATTATCAGATTTAATCTCTTCGGTTGGAATACATCCTTGGCATATCCATTGATTTATTGACTCACAATTCACTGTTTCACACGCTACGTGATAAATAAGTTTACACTTGATACACTGAATTTTATCATTTTTTAAAGCACGATCAAATTTTTCATTACATTTAGCGCAGTTTGACATTATTATTAAAGTTCAAGGATTCTATTACTGAACACTTTACACGAACTTTCCTTCACAAATGATAATGGACAATTAGATTTTTATAATAGCATTACAAATTAGCACACATTAATTTGAAATAATTTACGGTACTTTATTAAAAGACAATCAATTATAATTTTTATTTTAATTTAATCTCAATTAAGGTCAAAAATAAATATAGATGTTATTCGTACCAAAACAAAAAATCGAATGAAAATTTTATAAGGACATATTTTATTCAAACATATAAGACTTTTACATTTATATAGTGGAGTCATATTAGCATTTTATATTGATGTAAGAGCAAAGTTGAATTTTTTTTGTTTTATGTTAAGGACATAAAAGTTAGTGGTCATGTAATTATTTAGCAAATTTGGAGGTCCGGAAGTGCCTCAAAAATGGCAAAAACTGGTTTTTTGGTGTTTTTCGAGTAGGTCGCTTCACCATTTTTGAAATATTTCGGGCTCAAATGATCATAAAAAAAAAAAAAGATGGCAAATGTTTGTGATTAAATTTCAAATCTATCTAGAAGGGGTTAGAAAGTGTAACCTAACCTCAAAAAACCGAATCGCGTGACTTTTTTTTTTACTAAATTATGATAAGGGGCGGAAAAATCGTCGAATTTTCATGAATATTTCAAGAAACATGTATTTTAATCAGCGTTGGTTAAAAACACTGTTTTTTTTAAAAAAAACAAAAAAAACTGTTTTTTTTTGTTTAAAACGCGTTTTTTATTGTTTAAAACAGTTTTTTTTGTGTTATTTTTGTGTTTTTTTTGTGTTTTTTTTGTTTTCAATATGTTTTATACTACGAATATTCGTTTTTTCGGTTTTAAATGAAAATATGTAATTTAAGTGACTAAGCTCCAAAGAAAATAAGTGTCCTAAATATTGTCGGATTAATAAAGGTTCTCCAAAGATTTTCAAGATTCCCATCATTGGCTAGATTATCTGAAGATAGTCTGTACGTCCAAATATTTTCAAGATTCTTTGAAAATTCTCAATATTCGGAAAGATTCTCAAGATTTTGTGGCGATTCTTAAGGATCACGGTTAAGATTCTCAAGATTTCTTGAATATTCTCAGTAGCCACTCAAATAGTTGTCCCAAGATGCCTAAGAGTAGTTTATCTCTCAATCTAATGGCATTGTTGTCTTAATTGGCTAACCTCAGAAATTTGAATTATGATAAAAACTCTGCGACCAACGTATTTCCGATTTTTTTTCTCCTAGCTCAACTTGAAAAGACTATGGAAAACAGGGAAACAATTTGATTAAATAAAGCAATTGAGTTTCTGGCGATTGCAAATTACAGATTACGCTATTGATATCATTCCTATAAGAATATTGGCTGGTAAGGTGTGACAATATTGAATATACCTTTAACAAAAAATCTATTGAAAACAATAATTTTTTGAATTTGGAAGCAATATAATTTTATTTAAATTTAAAATATATATATTTACGACTGGTTTTAAAATTTGATAAAGTTCCTCAGCCTATTTTATCAAGTCTATGTTAAGTATCTTTTAAAAAAATGTTAATATATCAATGATATGAAATAATCGTAACCGAAGTTTACAAATCTCGCACCGAATCTTTAATTTCCTTTTCAAAATTAGGTTGTTCGTTTTGATCCACAGGAATAGCACATATTTACCACTTTTTTATTTAGCAACTAAGCAAATTTCACTTGCTCCTCCATCGAATAAATGCTCCTCCTTCTGTCGGGAATCGAATAACAGATCCTTTAGCAGTTTTGTACTAATAGTTTGGCTAGTAGAGATATCCCTACCTAGTCAACCCTAAGTTTTATGTATGAAGTATTCCTTGATGATGGCACCTTAATGATTGCTCGAAGAATCGAGCTTTCATATAACTCTATATGTGGTGTTTAATAATTGAGGAAGACAGTGCGTCACATGATCAAGGATTATACCACTAGCTAGATTATTGGCAACACCCTTTTAATTTTGTTACTGCAAATTTAAAAAAAAAATCCTATCATTTTATCATTTTATTACTACTATTAGGTTATGTCATATTTTATATGTGATAGAATTTATTGTTTAGTTATTTCTTCTTTAAAAAATATATAAAAAAAAACAAAGATTTGCGTTCACCAACACCCTACAACGCATTTTATTAACAAAAAAAACTTAGAAAAGCTTTAAAAAAATCTAAAATCTTAGTGACGTTTAAGATGCTAAAAGGTGCCTTAAGGTGGTCAAATGTATTAAAAACGGTAAAACACTACAGTTTACAACAGTTCTATTGAATAGCAAATAAGAAGTATTGCAATATTTAAAAAAAACAAATTTTGTTTAAAACATTGTTTTTTTTTAAAAAAACAATTTGTTTTAAACACTGTTTTAAACAGTGTTTAAAACAAAAGTGTTTAAAACAAACCAACTCTGATTTTAATAGTCTTAATATGGGATTTAATTTTTATGAAAAAATTTTTTCGGCCACAATTGGCATTTTTCGTTAAATTTGGCAAATGGTGCCATTTTATGAGAAGTCATCCAAAATAAAATTTTTTTTTTTTAATCTGTACTTTTTTTTATCTACTTTAACCTAAGTATAAATAAAATTATGTTGCCTTAATTTAAATGCCCATTTTTGGGCATGAAAAAAAACAATAATTTTTGCATTTTTTTGACATTTTACCATATATACGGTATTATTTATGCTATTATCATGTATTTTGCATAAAAGTGAAATATGCAATTAAAATTAATAAAAAATATTTTTTAAAATTATACATAACCTACAAAACTTTTTTTTCTTGCAATGCCCTAAATTGCTTTTGGTAAATAATTAAAATTAAACTAACAAAATATATGACATAATAATAAAAAATAGCAGTTGAAGTAGTATATAAGTAATAGTTTAAGCAAAAATTGTAATAATAATTTAAACTGAGGATGACGTGAGTCGAAATCGATATTCAATAAAATAAAAAATCAAATTCAAATTGTTACTATAAGGAAGTTTATATTATTATTAATAAAATAAAAATTTTCAAAATAAACAGCAAAAAGTATATTTTTAAATATTGCATTTTAATTCAAAAGTGACAAAAGCACACAAACAGTGAATAATATGGAAAACCATAATAACGCATATAGAATTTTCAATTGAAAACATAATTGGCGTAAAATTATTTATGCTGTGTATTTTATATGTTTGAAAAATGTTTGAAAAAAATTGAATATTACCTATATCAAATATTTACAATAATTGTAATAACGTTTTAATTATTTACCAAAAGCAATTTAGGGCATTGCAAGAAAAAAAAGTTTTGTAGGTTATGTATAATTTTAAAAAATATTTTAAAATTATAATATAATATTAATAATAATAATATTTTATTAATATTATTATTATTAATATTAATATTTTAATAATTAATGAGATTTGTAAATTATTAAATTATTAATTTTATTTATTCGTCCCTGCATGGAGTATTGCTCTCACATATGGGGTGGAGCCTACCTAAGTAGCTTAAAATGTCTTGATTCTATACAACGAAGAGCTGTTCAATTGATCGGCAACTCGACTCTTACTAACGAGCTTGAATTCCTTGCAACATAGAAGAGACGTCGCTGATTTGACGGTATTTTATAAGCATATTATGGACGAACGGGCGTCTACGGAGATCAAATCGATTTTGCCTGAACCAGCAAACTTCGCGCGTTTCACCAGAGCATCAATAGCAGCCCATCCTTTTACGGTTCAAGTGACAAGGTGTAGAACTGTCGCTTTTCAATGCGATTTTTTTAACAGAGTTTCTTATCTCTTGAATGCCTTACCGGCATGGGTCTTTCCTGATAATTTTAATCCTCAAAACTTTAAGATCAACGTTAATAAATTTCTGAAAGAAAATTGAATAATACTTTCGAACCCTAGTTCCCTAGTTAGCATGGTATCTTCGGATATTCAGAGACGTTGATCTATATTGGTTAACACTAAACATGCCTAACATTGAATAAAAAAAAAAAAAAAAATTGAATTGCATATTTCCCTTTTATGCAAAATACATGATAATAGCATAAATAATACCGTATAAGGTAATGGCAGGTTATTTGGACCGAGTCAGGCTATTTGGACCGTTTTTAAAAAAGCCTTAAAAATAAGGATGTTTTACTTTATTATGTAAAAATAAACATATTTAGTATTTTATATATATATTAACGCCCTAATGGGTAGCGAAATCCGAAATTCGACGTCCACGCCGTGCTGCCTGGGTAATGCTGACAGAATTAGGTTGGTGTATTGGATACAAGCAGAGTAAAAACTGCTTAGTCAATGACGCTACATCACGGCGAATTGGCGCTCTACAACCAATGCGACTCAAGCGTCTGTTCTCCATGTCAGGGGTGGCTTGGAGCGGGCGTCTGTCTTGAATCAAGCGGCTCGCTATATAAACGTGTAAAAAGGTTGTTTCTGGTGACCTTAATATGCAGAACGGACCCATTCACGACAACTTGGGTTGGGCCTAAGGTTAACACCCTAACCCCGGAAAAAAACTAATATGTTAAATTTGGTTATCAGAAAGAGAAAAACAGACCCGGAAAAAACAACAGAATTTTACCTGGACGTGAAAAAGGACCAGACTACCGAATCGGAACGTGGAACGTGCGCAGCCTGAGCGCTCCTGATGCTCTTATAAGTCTAGAAACAGAGGCTGAGAGGTATAGGATGGATATTATTGCTCTACAAGAAATTTGACAGCCGATAATCGGAAAACAAGATTTGGATAGTCACTCTCTATACTGTAGTGGTCATCCTTCTCGAAGAGAATTTGGAACTGGCTTTCTTGTTGGTGCACGCATACAAGAAGCCGTGATGAAATTCATCCCGGTCAGTGAGAGGATCTGCTACCTACGTGTACGCGGTACATATAACAATATTTCTCTTATTGCCGTGCATGCACCAACTGAAGCTAAGACCGTCGACGAGAAGGATAATTTCTACATAGCACTGGAAGAGGTTATGAAACAAACACCAACACGCGACTTCATTATGGTTCTTGGTGACTTTAATGGACAGGTTGGAAGAGATATCTCTTATGGAAATGTGGTGGGTCCCAGCAGCCTGCATTTGAATTCGAATGATAATGGTGAGAGAATGACTGAGTTTGCATTATCAAATAGTTTGAGAATTGCCAGTACGTTCTTTCCGCATCGATCGATTCATAAGCAGACTTGGGTCTCACCGAATGGAAATACTCGAAATCAAATTGATCACGTTCTAGTAACAACACGTTTCTTTTCGAGCGTTCTGGATGTGCGATCCTTTAGAGGTGCATACATTGGAAGTGACCACTTCCTTGTATGTGCAACGATAAGGTTCCACTTCCCAAATCCAGGCATTCCAAAATTCAATCAACGGAAACGTTTTAACATCTCAACATTAAAGAATGCTGAAACAGAAGAGAGATATCAAATCCATATTGCCGAAACATTGGAGAAATCAGAAACCATTAATGGAGACGTCGATAAGTCATGGTATTTGCTCAAAGATGCTGTTTTAAGCGCTGCTGAGGGAATACTTGGACGACCAGAGAACCACTCCCAGAAGCCATGGATGGATCAAGCATGCCTTGATGCTATTCAATACAAAAGAGATTGCTATCTGAAGTGTCTACAAGGACGCAACACCAGGTCCACGAAGGAGAATTATAAACTGGCAAGACAAGCCGTTACAAAGCTATGTAGACGAACGAAGAGAGAATGGTGGAAGAGACAGTGTGAGGAGATTGAAAGCTTCAATAAGGAACATCAATCGCGTAACTTCTTTCAACAGGTTAAAACCTTAAAGAAGGGCCCTCAAACTAGATCGACTGCTATTCAAAACGAAAATGGGGAGCTACAAGTAGACCTTAAAAATATTTTAGATGCTTGGGCCGCTTATTTTGAGAATCTTCTCAACTTAAGTGACCAGCAACAAGTCGGGCGACGAGCTAAGCTTATTCGTGCGTCAAAGGTACATGTAGAAGAACCCACCAGAGAGGAATTCGATGCGGCGCTGTCAAAATTAAAATGCAATAAAGCACCTGGTATCGACGATATAACATCCGAAATGATTGTACATGGTGGCGAAACTCTATCCTCAAGATTGTTTGAACTTGTTCAAATGATCTGGAGGACTGAAACCATGCCACAGGACTGGAACAAAGCTATGCTGATACCAATCCATAAAAAAGGTAATCGCCTACAATGTGCAAACTACAGAGGAATCGCCCTCCTCTGCACAGCATATAAGATCTTTTCCTACATTTTGCTATCCAGAATCAATCCTTTTGCTGAAGAACTGTTTGGAGAATATCAGTGTGGTTTCCGGCGGGGCCGAGGTACCACCGATGCACTTTTCTCGATAAGGATGATTTTGGAAAAGTGTCGAGAGTTCAACATACCTGTGCACCAACTTTTCATTGATTTCAGGCAGGCCTACGACTCTCTCGAACGAGAGACTCTATGGTCTGCTCTGGTGTCAATGGGAATTCCTGGTAAACTGGTATCGCTATGCAAAATGACAGTACAGAACTCTCAATGCTGTGTACGAGTAGAGAACGAAATATCAAAGTTTTTTAAAGTCGACTCCGGCTTAAGACAAGGTGATGCTATCTCTCCTATACTTTTTAATCTAGCCTTGGAATATGTGTGCCGTCAAAAGAAACTACCGACTAATAACAATATCTTGTCAATAAACTCAGTACAGATGATTGCTTACGCTGATGATGTTGTCATCCTCGGCCGAAGTGAAGCTGTTATGAGTGAGACTTTCAAGTCGCTTGAGAGTGGTGCTAGGAAAATTGGTCTGCAAATTAACTACCATAAAACCAAACATATGAATGTTTCAAGAGAGGCTGAGAAGAAAGATTTGATGTTCGGCGATGAACGAATTGAGGGAGTTGAATCTTTTAAATATTTAGGATCAATGCTTGACTCAAACAACAGCATACTTACAGATATTAAAGCTCGAATCGCTGCAGGTAATCGAACTTTCTACTCAATTAAACCTCTACTTGGATCACCGTATGTATCAACTAACACTCAAAGCTCAAGTTATACAAGACATTGATTAGACCGGTTTTGATGTATGGGTCACAAACGTGGACCCTTACACAAAATGACGAATCGCATTTATCTGTATTTGAGCGTAAGATCCTACGCTACATTTTTGGTCCACTTAAGACAGACGATGGAGAGTATAGAACCCGGTATAACTTTGAGATCAGAGACCTTCTTGAGGGTCCTGATATAATAGGTTGTATCCGTTCTAATAGGATTGCTTGGTTTGGGCATGTTCTACGAGCCGATTCACAGTCTGGAATGATTAGAAAAATGTACGTTAGTACCCCAGGGAGTGGTAGACCGCGAGGTAGACCACGACTACAATGGGAGACTGACGTAATAAACGACCTTAAAAAAATCGGCTGCCATGGTAATTATGTCGCTGTTGCGAATGACCGTGGTGAATATTCAAAGCTGATTAACCTGGCAACGCTCTTACATGGAGCATGAACGCCTTAAAAAAAAAAAAAAAATTAACGCCCTAATTCAATAAAAAAAAATTTATTATATAGTACGTTGACACGAAAAATTCAGTTTATATTTAGGTGTCGCGGAGTGATAACGCTTTTGTCCAATTTTCTTATTGTTTTTGGTAAGAATCTTGTGTTGTAAAATAAGGGTTTAAGAAATAAATTAAGTGAAGTTCTGTTAGTTAACTTATTATTTGTGTTTAAATATGTCAAATAAAGGAATATTAAAGAGTCTTTAGTGTTATTAGTGCACTTTTAATGTATTTAGGATAGGTCCAAATTATAAGCACCGACAAAAACAAAGTGCATATAATTTGGACCGAGCGGTCCAATTTACGATTTGAACAATGATTATAATTTTTATCATAAAATTAAAAAGATATGATTTTAGTAGAAAAAATTGTTGGCAAAACAAAAATAAAGCTATAAATAATTAAAGTAGATTATTTGGACATAGTGAATTGTTAACAAGTTTCTTAAAAATTTAGCATAAAATTCTTGAAATAAATAAGTCTATTGAAGTGCTTTGACGTGCTTATATGTACAAAATTAAGGAAACAAATTCAAATTTCTTAGGTCCAAATTACATTTTAATATATTTTCGTCTCTCTTTGTTAGTTTGTGGTTTTAACCCATTTAAAATTAAATTCCATTAATGCACAGAATTTAAAAAAAAAATCATTGGTTTGACGTTAAATTGGACCGTAGGTCCAATTTATATCCAATAAAGTTTTTATTAGGGATATAAATTGGACCATGTAATATGTATTCTACGTATTTACAGACTTCACGATGGGGCCGGTAAATTTAAATAAAAAAATATATAATAACTACGAAAAATTGCCAGAAGCCGTTGAGGCCATTGAAAATGGAATATCTGTATATTCATCCTCAAAAAAATTTAAAATACCGAAAACGACGTTACTAAGGAAGATAAAGAATAAGAAGAACAATATTGCTGATGTTGCTGCAGGTGCAAGTTGCGTATTATCAAATGAGCAAGAGCAGCATTTATGCAAATGGATCAAAAAGTCTTCCAGAAGAGGATTTTCTATATCCAAATCTATGCTTTTTGATTCAGTTGCACTTTTAGTGAAAGACCTAAATAAGGTAAAGAATTTACTTAGAATTAAATTATGATAACAAATTTGATATTTATTTAGGGAAATTCTGGTATAAAGGATTCCTCTTAAGAAATCCAGATATATCCACTAGAGTGGCACAAAACATCTTGACCACAAGAGTAGCTGCAACTGAAAAAAAATAGTGGATTGGTTCCAAGAAATTTCGCATACTTGACAGAGAAAAATTTGATAGATGTAATGGAGGATCCAAGTCGCATCTTCAACTGCGACGAAACGGCATTCTTTTTAGCACCAAAAGATAATCTTGTACTTGCAGAAAAAGGCCAAAGGTGCGTATACAACTTAAACGCAAATGACGACAAAGAGTGTCTTACTACAATGGTAATGGCAAGCGCCAATGGTAAACTAGGACCAACAATGCTCATGTTTGATTACAAGCGTATTCCACAAAACTTAGCCCAAAAGGTACCACTTGGATGGGATATCGGTAAAAGCAATTCTGGATGGCAAACAGGGGAATCATTTTACGAATACGTTGCCAATATTTTTTATCCATGGATATTGGAACAAAAGCTACAGCTTCTAGTAATATTATTCGTCGATGGGCACACGTCTCACCTTACTCTTTCGCTGAGTGAATTCTGCCAAAAAAATCAAATAATTTTAGTGGTATTACCTCCTAATGCTACTCACATAATTCAACCACTGGATGTAGCAGTTTTTAAACCGCTAAAAAGTGCTTGGAAAAATGCAGTAACGAAGTGGCGGTTCAAAAATAATGGCGCTAAAATCAAACGAGAAGACTTTGCTCCATTATTGAACTCGATTCTTCTCAAGCCAGAAGTAAACCAAAACGTTAAAAGTGGATTTAAGGCCACAGGACTCTTTCCGTTCAACAAAAATGCAATTGATTACGGCAAATTTATTTCGAATAATTTAACTTCTGTGAGTACGCCAATTCAAAAAAAGTCTATTGCAAAAAATAGTACATTTTTAACGTTATTGGAAAGAGAAATTCCAGAAAAAATTTAAAAATTTAATTCAAATTTAATATGTCACGAAAATTGGGAAGGGCCAAAAGAAGATGAAAGCCTATTTACTTTATGGAAAAAGCATAAAGATATGGAAGAAACGATTCCTATTGGTGACAGCACCCTACAAAACAATATGACGATGGATGCTGAAAATTATTTAAATGATTTACTTGGAGAAAATGATATGGTCGAGTTAAATATTTTGGAAGACG
This sequence comes from Diogma glabrata, assembly GCA_963693315.1. Taxonomy (NCBI): domain Eukaryota; kingdom Metazoa; phylum Arthropoda; class Insecta; order Diptera; family Cylindrotomidae; genus Diogma; species Diogma glabrata. Next base: position 137,509,632 of record OY856186.1, read on the forward strand.
GTTCGACAGAGTTGAACAAGGGTATACAGCATTCATCATTTTTAGGTTTGGTAGAAAATACTCCACGAAAAGATTTATCAGATAAAAATATTTTAAATGTACCAACACCATTTAAAAAAATATTATTTTGGCCAAATAAAGACCCAAAGGAACCCATAAAAAAAAAGAAAAACTTCCCGCTGTCGCATCCTCAGAACAATGGGTCACATATCATCAAAGAAAACAAGATGCAAAAGAAAAAAAAACAAAGGAGAGTTTGCAAAAAAAGAAAAGCGGCAAGCTAAATTAAAAACGCAAGAGATTAAAGTTAAAATCACCAAGAAACCCGAGAATTCCGAAACAGGAAACTATGCGATAAACAATTATGTAATTGTAAACTACGAAGGAGAAAAGTTTCCTGGGATAATCGTAGATTTAAACGGCAATGAATTCTTCGTCAAGACAATGACAATGTGTTGTCCTAACTGGAAGTGGCCAGAAAGAGATGATACTTGTTGGTATAAGTTGGGCCAAATGGTATCATTAATTGATGAACCCATTTTAATAAATTCAAGAGGGCTGTATAAAGTAAATTTTTAAATGATTAGTATTAATTGAAACTGAAGTTCCTTATTTTTTTATTTATTATTATTTTATAATTTTTGAAACACAAAAATATTGTTACTTATTTTTATTTAAAAGTTTTTGTATTAATTGAAACCGAAGTACCTTTTTTTATTAATTATTTTATAATTTTTGAAACACAGAAATAATGTTATTTATTTTTTATTTAAAAGTTTTTGAAAAAATAAATTTTTTATTAAAAACTACATTTATAATCTTTTTTTAAATGCCATTTGAGAAATATTGTAGTTCTGCCAAACACGGTCCAATTTATATGCCTTAACGGTCCGAGTTACCTCCCTTAAAAAATTAGAGCGGTCCAATTTACCATCCTCGTCAATATTGAATTAATTTTAATTTTTACTAAAGTTAATTGACATAAAATATAAAAAGTCATATGTTTTTCTATCAGAAATTGAATATTGTCTTGTATGAAAAAAAAATTAGTAAAAATATCCGAATAGAGTCATATTTATTCGACTTAAAAGTCTTAACTCTTAAATATAGGTCCAAATAACCTGCCATTACCTTATATAGTAAAATGTCAAAAAAATGCAAAAATTAATGTTTTTTTTTTCATGCCCAAAAATGGGCATTTGAATTAAAGTAACATAATTTTATTTATACTTAGGTTAAAGTAGATAAAAAGAAGTACAGATTAAAAATATTGCGACGCTGATGCATAGGCTGACTTCACCACAGCTCTGGAAGCATAGTGTTCTGGATATATAATGAGCTAATATCCATAAAATACTTTAATTAAAAGCTAACCAATATTATGGACTTCGTAGTTCTAATAATAAAAATATTAAAGCAGGCAGTAGTATCCCAACAAACATAAATTCTGTTGTACGAGAAAAAGTAAAAAAAATTTTATCGGAAGTGACAAAGCAGAAGTTAGGATGCAGAACTGTTGTAAACCGTACTTAATGTGTATGTACCAAATTTTATCCAACTCGATTATCAGGTACAGAAGTTATTGAGCTTCCAAAATAACAGGTGCTTGGAGGACCCCCTACCACTTTGCTCACTATCGCTAAAAAACTAATCAGTTCCTTGCCATACATATTTGCATCTTTTTGCAAAGTGTAATCAAAATTACTTAACGAACGAATGTTGTATGCAACAAACATTGAAACAATAAACAGGTGTTCATGAGGACCCCACCACTTATCCCAATATTGTCCAAAAACTAGTCAATTCTTTGTCAATAAAGTCTTTATCTTTTTTCAAAGTGCCATTAAAATTGATTAATGAATGAAATCTGTATGCTCCCAACAAACTTTAAAAACCAAGTGTGAAAAGTCAGCAGTTGTATGGTAGATCCCCCGCCACTTTGATCAATGTGTCCCAAAAGATGATAATTATCTTCTTACACTAATTGAAACCTTTCCATAAGTTTCATCATAATCACTTCATTATTGTAGGCTGTAGTGTGCATAAAGATACTGAAAAAACTGCCAACAATTAAAAAAAAATTTTTTTACCGGAAGTAAAAAACCGGAAGTAAAAAACCGGAAGTTAGGATGCAGAACTATTTTAAACCGTACTACATACTCATGTACCAAGTTTCATCCAATTCGCTTCTCAGGTACAGAAGCTATAGATCTTTCAAAAAAACAGGTGCTCCAGGGACCCCCCACCACTTTGTTCACTATCGCTCAAAAACTAATCAGTTCTTTGCCATACATGTTTGCATCTTTTTCCAAAGTGTCATCAAAATTCGTTCACGAACGAATGGTGTGTGCTCCCAACAAAAATTGAAAAAAGTGTGACACATTAAACAGGTGTTCGGGAGGACCCCCACCACTTATTCCAATATTATCCAAAAACTAATCAGTTCTTTGTTACTTAAGTCTCCATCTTTTTCCAAAGTGTCATTAAAATAAATTAATGAACGAAGTCTGTATGCTCCCAACAAACTTAAAAAACAAAGTGTGAAAAGTCAGCATTTGTATGGTAGACCCCCCACCACTTTGATCAATGTGTCCTAAAACATGATAATTATCTTTTCACACTAATTAGAACCCTATTCCATAAGTTTCATCATAATCACTTCATTATTGTAGGCTGTAGTGTGCATAAAGACACTAACAAAACTTCAAAAAAGTACAAAAAAAATTTTTTTACCGGAAGTGAAAAACCAGAAGTTGGGATGCAGAACTATTTTAAACCGTACTACATACTCATGTACCAAGTTCCATCCAATTCGCTTATCAGGTACAGAAGTTATAGAGCTTTCAAAAAAACAGGTGCTCCAGGGACCCCCCATCACTTTGTTCACTATCGCTCAAAAACTAATCAGTTCTTTGCCATACATGTTTGCATCTTTTTCCAAAGTGTCATCAAAATTCGTTCACGAACGAATGGTGTGTGCTCCCAACAAAAATTGAAAAAAGTGTGACACATTAAACAGGTGTTCGGGAGGACCCCCACCACTTATTCCAATATTATCCAAAAACTAATCAGTTCTTTGTTACTTAAGTCTCCATCTTTTTCTAAAGTGTCATTAAAATAAATTAATGAATGAAGTCTGTATGCTCCCAACAAACTTAAAAAACAAAGTGTGAAAAGTCAGCATTTGTATGGCAGACCCCCCACCACTTTGATCAATGTGTCCCAAAACATGATAATTATCTTTTTACACTAATTGGAACTCTATTCCATAAGTTTCATCATAATCACTTCATTATTGTAGGCTGTAGTGTGCATAAAGACACTGAAAAAACTTCAAAAAAGTACAAAAAAATTTTTTTACCGGAAGTGAAAAACCGGAAGTTGGGATGCAGAACTATTGTTAACCGTACTACATACTCATGTACCAAATTTCATCCAATTCGCTTATCAGGTACAGAAGTTATAGAGCTTTCAAAAAAACAGGTGCTTCAGGAACCCCCCACCACTTTGTTCACTATCGCTCAAAAACTAATCAGTTCTTTGTCATACATGTTTGCGTCTTTTTCCAAAGTGTCATCAAAATTCATTCACGAATGAATGTTTTATGCTCCCAACAAACATAAAAACTTTGTGGAAAAAACCACCTGTTGTATGGTGGACCCCCCAACCATTTATCCAGTGTGCTCCAAAAGCTGATAAAATTTTTCTCATGTTATTTAAAAGCTTTTCGCAACGTTTCATGAAAATCGATCGGTAATTGTAGGCTACAGTAGAGATAAACACCTGAAAAAAAAACTTTTTAACCGGAAGTGACAAACCGGAAGTTGGTATGCAGAAATATTGGAAACAGTACTAAAACCTTATGTACTAAGTTTGAATAAGATCATAGCCCGGGATCAGAAGTTATTCAAGATTTAAACTTAGAGGTGTTCGGGAGACCCCCCGCCATTTTGTCCAAATTTGAAATGAATCCAGATCTTCCATTTTCAAGTGAACCTGTATCATTTGCCAAAGTTTCATCAAGATCCTATGCAGAAAACTCACCCACCCATATATATATATATATATATATATATATATATATATATATATATATATATATATATATATATATATATATATATATATATATATATATATATATATATATATATATATATATATATATATATATATATATATATATATATATATATATATATATATATATATATATATATATATATATTTCCTTAAAACAAACTTTTGTTTTACTATCTCCTTAACAATGTCCATAAAATATTGATAAAAAAAAAAATATTCATAATTTTCTTGTTGTCAGTAGGCGTGGACAAACACATTGTATAACTGTAAAAATTTTCAAGTGGATAGCACTTATGTGGATAGTGGATAACACTTTGAGAAAATCGATTATGTAGAAATTCGGACGGACACCGAAGTCTCACCAATAGGTTCGGTACCCTACCCTTTTTTTTCAATTTACGGAGCCCTAAAAATGGTGGTATTGTTTGGGAAAAATCGAAAATTTTTTAGCAACGTTGACAAAGTAGGCTTTAAGTAGACTCCACCGCTAGTTTTTTTTAAATATATGGTGCAATGAAAATCTTCTTTCCAGTGTAACCAAAAGATGAAAAAATGACGATTAATTGCGAGTCTTAGAAAGAGAATTTCAATTTATCAAAGTTTTAAGAAAATATCTTTATGTTACGTATTTTTTTGTTTGTTTTTTCGTCTCCGCTTATCATATATAGTCGTTTGGCACAAAATTTTTCCGAAATTCCGAGATGAAGCCCATTGCAATAGGTAGATTTTTATATGAAATCTACCTAAAATGAATAACAAAATCGCTTAACCATTGGAACAAAAATCGAATAACTAAATGATCACAAATCAATGTAATAAGCAACTCAAAATTTTTCTTTCCTTGAGATCTTCGTTCCGTTTATGGATTTACTTGGCTGATCAAATTTCACAAATCAACGCTAATTGATTGTAATGGTTCAACAAAATTTATAGTAATAATTGATTGTAAGTAACAATCGGCAAATTAAACAAAATTAAATTATTGCATTAAGCATTCAGTTTTAAATAAAAATATTATTTAACACAAATTTTTACAATCTTAGATTTTAATCTTAAAAACAAATTTTCATTGAACTATACTTATGCTTAAAAGTACGTTTACAACATATAAGTATTTCGATATATTCAATACATTTTTAAATCTTGATTTGTTAACAATAACATTGATTTCATATTGAATTATTTGTAATAAATCATATGCAATCATATGCATCATACTCTTCTACTCATTGAAGCTCGATTACAAAAAGTTTGTCTTGGACAAATTTATTATCATATCCACAGACCACAAGCTTATGTTACGATTAGTATACAATTCTATATGATATACTAAGTCAAATTTTATCCAAAGTGCTACGATGGATCTCTATTGTCTATCAACCCTTTTTATTTCTCTTTTTTCTTTTTCCCTCATTTTCCCTCTTTCTACCGCTTCGTTATTTAAGTTTGAGTATTATCGCTGGTATTTGTTGTTGGTATTTTTAAGTTTTCGGTCGTGTTTTCTTGGATTCTAATAATATTGTAATCAGAGGCGTCATTTCACCAAAATCTTGTGGAGGGCGAGAATTTAAATGACATAAAAAGATTTTTTTCGTAAAACATAACATACACATTTTTATACACACATATATTTAAAAGCATTTAAATGCATCGACTTAGAAATAAAAATAAAATGCTTTTGAGCTACATTGGTTACTCTGCTAGTCTTCTGGTGTTGTTTCATCGAAGAGAATGCCGCAAAGTTCTGCAAAATCCCTTCATTTGTTAAAAATAATTTCAAATTTAGTATCATCTCTGCATTGTTTAGACATCAAGTAAGTAGTTCTAATTAAAGCGCTTGTGCTAGAAATTATTATATCTTTACTTTGTAACTGTTCAGAGAGTGAATTTGTAAACGACAGCAGATCGTGCAGCATAGAAAAAAAAGATGGTTTTTCAATACGATTTTTTAGATCCCGGGCATCCCGGGATTTAAAATTTATGAGTCACATAGTCCCAGGATCCATAAAACACCACGGGATTTCAATCCCTACGTGACTCCTCTTATGTCGAATCGTTTTTTTGTTTGTTTGTTTGTTTTCCTTTATTTGTCTCAGAGAGAAAGAGTTATGTCTACCCTAAACTGACCAGAGCCAAATCGTTAAAATGTGGGACAAAATGCAAACATTCTTCCAAATACTAACTAATTAGAATTTCTATTGCGAGAAAGTGGAACGGTGAAAATGTGCTAACTAGATTGTGCATAAATTTACTATTTAATGCTTTCCTTTACTATTTGTTTACTATTTAATTCTTCAAAAAATTCTTTTATTTTAATTGGACATTCAACCGTTAGGAAATGTGCTTGTAGTGGTTCGAACATTTTCTAAATTCTTTCTAGTGCTGGCACTAGCGCCAGCCAGCGAGTTTCACTGTATCCAATAAGTTGGTTATGTTCGACATTACTTTTGCCACAGAACTCCTTCAACGTCTTCAGTAAAGACAGTAAAATATCCAATTTTTTTTAACCCTGCCATTTAAATCAGCAGCATTTCTTATTGCATTATTTAGAATATGGGCTGCGAATCCAATACCCAATACACTCTGGTTCAAATTTTTTTTTTTTTTTTTTTTTTAATAAAATGTGTTGTGTAGTAGGAATTACAATATGTGTCACAACAACACATAAAAACCTTTTAAGACCAAGGTCCCACAACAACATACGTTCAAAGGTGTTGATGGACGTAAATCTTTCTTTTTTTGTATTTTTATATTTTTTGTTAAAGAATGGATAACTAAACAAAAAATCCTATCACTGACAAAATATGACATAGGCCAATATTTTATGATAGAATAGAGAAAATAAAAGTAAATTAAAAAGTAAATAGCAAATTGTTACAAAAATTTGCTGAAACAAAACAAAAATGTAGTTGCTAATAATCCAGCTGGTTGCATATTCCTTGATCCTGTGACGCACTCTCTTTCTTAAAGATTAAAGCCCACACAAAATTATATGAAGGCTCATTTCTTCAACGAAGCAATGGCGTCTCAACATCAAGGATTATTTAACAGCTAAGATTGAGGGTGCTACCGTTGACTGAATACTGTTCATCCGCCACCACCCCTAAGATGTCACCTTGGCTAGTGATATCTCACTGCTATTGCCAGTGGTGTGTGATATCTAACGTCAACTCGTATGTCAATAGCAGGGACTGGAGTACGCGGGGTTGTCACACCCGTAGATCAAAAATAAAAATAAAATGTCAAAACAATAAAAACTGATCCCTCTATGCGGGAGATGGGGAGGAATTTGAGTTTCGCTTGTTTTTAAATTTTCACCCCTTGCCGTGACACCACTAAAATTGGTGTTCGTGTTATCAGCGCAAATTGCAACAAAATAACAACAAAACTTGTTTAAGCTACTAGAGCTGGCGGCTTATAGCAACGCTTTTTTATGTTTATCTGTATCTATATGTCTTTTAATATCATAATGTCCACTGTTAATTTGCAAATTCACTCCGACTGGTAATACACTAAACTTTTGCGTCGTTATATTTTGATTTTTTTATAAAAGGATAGTCCAATTCAATATTGTATAAGAATTTACGTAAACGTTTTCTATCCGTCTTGATTTTCAGGAGAACTTTTTAAATATAATTTTAAAAATTAGTATAAAATAACCTTTTATAGTAGCTAAAAACTTCGGTAACACAAGTAAAGACTGCAAAACAATTGAAAAAATTTATTCTAATTTTACTAAATAATTAATATCTTTTCTGTATTCTGTAAGTATAAGAGGTATACAGTATACCTCTCGTTCTATCTTTTGAAAATCGATACCATTTATCAAGTTTTTATGCTGTTTACTTTGTTCTTTATTGAGAAAAAAAATTAGAAATTAGAAAATAATAATTTTACTTTTGAGCTACCTAGTTAAAGTGTGTTTTAAACAGAGTTTGAAACGCTACCTATACCACTCGCTTACTTTGTTCTTTCAGAGTGCGCAGCTTAAAAAAAATATAACACTCTCACATACAGGAGTAAAAATAATAAAATATCATTCTTGCTACTAAATTGAAATAAATATTTTCTTTCAAATACTCAAAACATTTATTTTTGCGTCAAATTTGATGCTTTCCAACGTAAAATGCTTCGAATGATTCGTTCAATCATTCATGTTTTTTTTTTTTTTTAATAAAATATCTTGTGTAGTAGGAATTACAATATGTGTCACAATAACACATAAAAACCTTTTAAGACCAAGGTCCCACAACAACATACGTTCAAAGGTGTTGATGGACGTAAATCTTTTTTATATTTTTGTTAAAGAATGGATAACTAAACAAAAAATCCTATCACTGACAAAATATGACATAGGCCAATATTTTATGATAGAATAGAGAAAATAAAAGTCTTTGCTCGCTTTGGATTCGGTTCGTCGACTGCTGTCCACTCAGCTGACTGTCTTTTGGATTCTGGTGTGTAATTGTGAAGCCATGTCTCATCCATTGTCACATATCTACGATAGAATTCCCTTTTATTGCGGTTTAACAGTGCCAAAAACTCCTCCGAAGCATCGATTCGTTGTTGTTTTTGGTCGACTGTGAGCTCACGCGGCACCCAATTTGCACAGAGCTTTCGCATACCCAAATGTTCATGTAAAATGGTAAAAACACTACCATCTGCTACCTTTACAATGTCAGCTATTTCGTGCACCTTCAATTTGCGATCGTTCATAACCAATTTGTGGATTTTTTTTATGTTTTCTGGAATAACAGCCTCATTTTGGCGTCCACTGCGCTCTGCATCTTTTGTGCTGGTACGACCACATTTCAATTCAGCCA